>ML123442.1:111223-145768 GCA_003846335.1 Cuora mccordi | reverse complement strand
CCCCTGAGCTGCCATCAGATGGACTTTCAGCCTCGGTCCGTGTGGTGTTGTGGGAGGCTCTGGGTTACTGCCCTGGGGGAGCTGCTGGGAGAGGGAGGAGATTTACCTGCTCACAGACAATTTTAACAGTTCTAAAGCTTCAACTTTTTGAATCCCAGTGTCTAGTGTCATTAAATAGTTCTGGTCTGACCAAAATATTGTCTGATCCCCCCATAATTTCCCCTAAAACCATGAAAATTGTAATTGGAATGAAATGCTTAAAATCCAGATTGTTGTGCATCTGTGAAAGTTTAAATCAATAAATATAAAAATTGTTTAAAATAAACATGATCTGTCAAAATTATATAGTATTAAAAAAAATCTGCCCAGCCTGACTATCCTGCCTTAAACACACAGCTCCTGCTCCTGCAGGCTCATCCTCACAGGGGGATGCCTCAGTGACCCTCCACATCAGCACAGGGGCTGATTGCAGGACCGGATCCCTAGTGATACATTTTTTCACTAAAGCCTCCAGGAGTGAAATTGTTTGGGTCCTTCCTGCTCAGCAAACAGCACGAGTCATTTTCAGGCAAGGGAACACCCCTTTGCTGCTGCAGGCGGGGCATAGTGTGAATTCAGGAAATTGAAACAAAGCCTGTTCCACTGCCCAGAGGGAGCCATGGCTGCAGAGAACCCCATGGAAAGTCTCCAGGATGAAGCTACATGTCCCGTCTGTCTGGAGCATTTCACAGAACCTGTCATTCTGGAGTGTGGGCACAATTTCTGCCGAGCCTGCATCAGCCAGTGCTGGGAGGGATCCGATACAGCTGCCTCCTGCCCTCAGTGCAGAGAAACTATGCAACAGGGAAACCTCAGGCCCAACGTGCAGTTAGGAAACATGGTAGAAATCGCCAAGTGGCTGAGTTTACAAGCAGCAAAGGGAGCAGGAGGGGACGGGGTGTGTGGGGAACACCTGGAGGCTCTGAAACTGTTCTGTGAAGAGGATGAAACCCCCATCTGTGTGGTGTGCGACAGATCCCGGGCTCACCGCGCTCACACGGTGGTTCCCATCCAGGAGGCTGCACAGGAGTACAAGGTAGGGAATTCCTATCAGATATAATGGGTTAACGTTTGGTTTTTAATGACAGGCTGATTTCACTGAATGTTACTGACACAGGTGTGACACATCATGCATCTCTGTAAAGTCTTCATTGTATGGGGAGATGCTATAACAAAATTCAGAGGAGTAGCTGTGTTCTGTATCCACAAAAACAATGAGGAATTGCAACGGGTGTTTCACTGTCAGTCCATTTGAAGCCCATCTGAAGAAGTGGGTCTTTAGCCACGAAAGCTTAATCCCAAATAGATCTATTAGTCTTTAAGATGCCACTGGACTCGTTTTTATAACAAAATTAATGATCTGGCAGTGTGGAAACAGAGGCAAAGTATCAAGTCTTTAAAGCAGGATCTATCCTACCCCTTCCCTGAGGCCCTGCCCCTTCCCCCCAAAGCTCTGCTCACTCCATACCCCCCTCTCTCCGTTGCTCAGTCTCCCCCACTCTCACTCACTTTCACCGGTTTGGGGCAGGGGGCTGGATTTGGGGTACAGGTGCAAGCTCTGGGCTGGGGCCGAGGGGTTCACAGTGTGGGAGGTGGGCTCTGGGCTGAGCCTGGGGCAGGGGGTTGGGGTGCAGGAAATGGTATGGGGTGCTGGCTCTGCAAGGAGGGTCAGGGCTTGGGCAGAGGGTACAGGGTGCAGGAGGGGGTGCTGGGGGTAGGAGGGGGCATGGGGTGCTGACTTACCTTGAGCGGCTCCCGATCAGTGGTGCAGTGGGGCTAAGGCAGGCTCCCTGCCTGCCCCAGCCCCACGCCACTCCCGGAAGGGGCCAACACGCATAAAATCAAATCATAGACTATTAGGGTTGGAAGGGACCTCAGGAGGCCATCTAGTCCAATCCCCTGCTCAAAGCAGGACCAATCCCCAACTAAATCATCCCAGCCAGGGCTTTGTCAAGCCTGACCTTAAAAACCTCTAAGGATGGAGATTCCACCACCTCCCTAGGTAAGCTACTCAAGTACTTCACCACCCTCCTGGTGAAATAGCATTTCCTAATATCCAACCTAGACCTCCCCCACTGCAACTTGAGACCATTGCTCCTTGTTCTGTCATCTGCCACCACTGAGAACAGCCGAGCTCCATCCTCTTTGGACCCCCCACCCCCATCAGGTAGTTGAACGCTGCTATCAAATCCCCCCTCACTCTTCTCTTCTGCAGACTAAATAAGCCCAGTTCACTCAGCCTCTCCTCATAAGTCATGTAATGCAGCCTCCTAATCATTTTCTTTGCCCTCTGCTGGACTCTCTCCAACTTGTCCACATCTCTTCTGCAGTGGGGGGATCAAAACTGGACACAATACTCCAGGTGTGGCCTCACCAGTGTGGAATAGAGGGGAATAATCACTTCCCTCGATCTGCTGGCAGTGCTCCTACTAATACAGCCCAATATACTGTTGGCCTTCTTGGCAACAAGGGCACACTGCTGACTCATATCCAGCTTCTCGTCCACTCTAATCCCCAGGTCCTTTTCTGCAGAACTGCTGCTTAGCCAGTTGGTCCCCAGCCTGTAGTGGGGCATGGGATTCTTCTGTCCTAAGTGCAGGACTCTGCACTTGTCCTTGTTGAACTTCACCAGATTTCTTTGGCCCAATCCTCCAATATGTCTAGGTCACTCTGGACCCTATCCCTACCCTCCAGCATATCTACCTCTTCCCCCAGCTTAGTGTCATCTGCAAACATGCTGAGGGTGCAATCCATCCCATCATGCAGATCATTAATAAAGATGTTGAACAAAACTGGCCCCAGGACCGACCCCTGGGGCACTCCGCTTGATACCCGCTGCCAACTAGACCATCGAACCATTGATCACTACCTGTTGAGCCTGACAATCTAGCCAGCTTTCTATCCACCTTTTAGTCCATTCATCCAATCTATAGTTCTTTAACTTGCTGGCAAGAATACTATGGGAGATCGTATCAAAAGCTTTGCTAAAGTCAAGATATATCACATCCATCACTTTCCCCATATCCACAGAGCCAGTTATCTCATCATAGAAGGCAATCAGGCTGGTCAGGCATGACTTGCCCTTGGTGAATCCATGTTGACTGTTCCTGATCACCTTCCTCTCTGCTAAGTGCTTCAGAATGGATTCCTTGAGTACCTGCTCCATGATTTTTCCAGGGATTGAGGTGAGGCTGACTGGTCTGTAGTCCCCTGGGTTCTCTTTCTGTACTTTTTAAAATGTAGGCACTATATTTGCCTTTTTCCAAGAACCTCCCCCAATCGCCACAAGTTTTCAAAGATAATGGCCAATGGCTCTGCAATCACATCAGCCAGCTCCCCCAGCACTCCCGGAAGATGCATTAGATCTGGACCCATGGACTTGTGCATGTCCAGTTTTTCTAAATAGTCCTTAACCTGTTCTTTCACCACTCAGGGCTGCTCACCTCCTCCCCATAGTGTGCTCCTCAGTGCAGCAGTCTGGGAGCTGACCTTGTCTGTGAAGACCGAGGCAAAAAAAGCATTGAGTACTTCAGCTTTTTCCACATCATCTGTCACTATGTTGCCTCGCCCATTCAGTAAGGGTCCCACACTTTCCAGACCTTCTTCCCGGTCCTGCTTTGAGCAGGGGGTTGGACTAGATGACCTCCTGAGGGCCCTTCCAACCCTGATATTCTATGATTCTTCTTGTTGCTAACATACCTGTAGAAACCCTTCTTGTTACCCTTCACATCTCTTGCTAGTTGCAACTCCAAGTGTGCTGCCCCTTTCTGCAGGCACCACTCCCACATCTCCCATTGACCACAGTTCCCCATTCCTGGCCAGTGGGATGTGCGGGGGCGGTGCTTGAAGGAAGAAGCCTGCCTTAGCAGCAGCGGGCAACCCCGCTGCACCGCCAGAGATCTTGATCGACTGGGGGAGTCTCCAGGATAGACTAGTCTAGCTAGATAAAAGGTGGGAAGGGAAACTGAGGCATAAAGCAGCGCAGCGAGTTGCCCACAGTCACCCAGCATGTCAGTGACAGAGCTTAGCATAGAACCCAGATCTCTCCAGACCAAGACCCGAACCACTTTGCCATGCTGCTATCTTACCATCAGCCCTACCCAGTGATGAAGTGTCTCCGTTAGGAGGGAGAGAGACCTTGATAAAGGTCCCAGGCCCACCAGGGAGAGGAGGTTTCTCACTGGGATTCTGAACTCCTGTGTTCCTCTATGAAGGACTAAACTCAGATGCTGCCGGCCTGCACTAGAGGAGATCACTGGGCTAAACGTTGTGTGGGACCCCGGGCACCTTCAGTCCGCACACAAAAGGGCTCCAGACAGCTCAGGTCCATGCCAAGTACCACTGGGATTACACTGGGTTGTAGCAAAACCAACCGCAGGCTGGAGCTGACCGGTGCCAGTCTGACCTGTTATGTTGTGTACATGGGCAAGGACCAGCCAGAGCTGTTCTGTTAGTCCCACCAGGCAGCCTTTTGAAATCTCCCAGAATGCACTGCTTCCGGGATCTTTACCAGGGAATGGGACCGTGGGGTATCTGCCCAGGGGGCATTGCCATGGAGAGGGGTTAGGACAGGACTGGGGCAAACCCCAACCCGTCCTTTATACAAATCTGCATCATGTCTAATTAGGGAGGTCACTGAGGCATCCCCAGAACATCGGATATACCCACGCCTGCCTGCATGGGCCCGTCCTCACCAGTATCAGTCACCCTGCATGGACCCCACCACCGCTTTTTTCAGCGTGTCCCCACCTGCATCATTCTGCATGAAGGTGCCACCTTGAGCCCCGCCCCCACCCTCAGGGGTGTCCTCCTGCATCCTCAGTCTCCTCCTCTCCCTTTTGCACCAGACAAAGCCACGTCCAGTGCTGGCTCCCTACCGGACAGGGACAGTGCTCCACAAAACTGAGACTGCGCAGCTTCAAACCAGACGAATGGCCTCCTGACGTCTCATGGGGTTTGCCCTGGTGCTTAGACCAGCTCAGCCCAACCAGTGCAGTCCCCAGGGCTTCAGGGCTGAAATCCCAGCCCATAGGGAAACCCTGGTGGCTTTGGGGATTTCTATCACTTTGTTTGTTAAACCTTCTAAAAATAGGTTTATTGATTCACCCCCATGTGACTCCAGTGTCCTGTTATGTATTGTACCACTAATCAATTCACAAATACCCGTAAAGCTTGGTTATAATTGAGATCTCTCTCTAATTACTAAAAAGACTGAACTGGAATTGGTAACAAGTCAGAGTAGAACATGCTCCCAGTCTCCATTAATGAGGTTTCATCTCCTTGGTGGCCCTGATGTCACAAAGCGATTAGAACCACAGTCATCTTGGGTTTCGGGTGGAAAAATGCCCACTTCCAAGCACCTCTCAACTATCCAGATGAAACCTCCCAAATCATTTCTGTTTCTTCAGGAAAGAATCCAGGCCCATTTGAAAACTCTGAGGGAAGAAAGAGAAAAGCTCCTGGGATTGAAGGCGACTGGAGAGGGGAATTGCCGGGAGTATCTGGTAGGTGCCAGTTGTTATGAACCAGCAGGGACTGGCAGCGGGAGGTCTGTTTGGAGGCAGACTCCTGTGTGGCCTTGGTGAACGTGAGCTTGTGTGTGTTTCTCCATGATCATGAATTGCTGGGTTAGATCCATGTGCAGACAAACCCTAAGCTTCCATTTCAGTTGATGAGTTAAAGTCTAGCCCTTGTGGCTTGCTCAAAAATCCGCCCCAAGTGAACTGAATGTCCCCGTGAAGTGCTGTCCACTGTGTCTGATCCTTTTCTGCATTTTTCAAATGTTTCTTTCTTTTAACTCCCCTGGCATCTCTGTCAGTGTAGTGCTGAGTCCTGCCTCCTGCTGCTCTGGGTCTGAATTTCCACAGACCATAAATAACAGAATATGCTGACCATGACAGGCATGGAAACATCCCTTTCAAAGGGATACAGAGGCCAAAGGGGAAGGTGTGAGAGAATCCTCTGCCTGGGATTTTTAAAGACATTCTCCCTCCTGCACACTCAGCTCTCCATGAAAGGACCCCGGGCTTCACCCATGTCCCTGACCAGCCCTTTCCCTATTTTCATACAGAAACAAACACAAATCGAGAGGCAGAAGATTGTGTCTGAATTTCAGGAACTGCGGCAGTTCCTGGAGGAACAAGAGCGGCTCCTGCTGGCCCAGCTGGAGAAGCTGGACGAGGAGATTGTGAAGATACGGAATGAAAATGTCAGTAAACTCTCCAAGCAGATTTCCCATCTCAGTGAGCTGATCAGTGAGATGGAGGGGAAGTGTCAGAAGCCAACAAGTGAATTCCTGCAGGTGAGACTGAATGAGAAACATAGGTGGAGGCTCCAGGGCAGCCAGCTCCCTGTGATCAACTCCTACCCCTCCCTCCAGCACCAGCTGCCTGTTGCGATCAGCTGTTCCACTGTGTGCGGGAGGTACTGGGAGGGAGAGGGAGGAGCAGGGAGGGAGTGTGCTCCCGAGAGGAGGCAGGGAAGAGGCAGGGTGGAGTGGGAGCAGGAAGAGTAGCGCTGGGGAGAGGCATTGGGGGAAGGGGTGGATTGGGGGTGGGGCATGGGGTTGAGCACCCCCAGGGACAATTGGAAACCAGCACCTGTCATTAGAAACATGCCAGATCCCCACACAGGGCAGGGAGGGCTCCTGACTCCTAAGCACTGGAGTCCAGCAGTCGGAGACCATGGTGTAACTCGGCGTGTGCATTGCTGACAGGTGAATAACTATTATTCTTTGCAGAGTCACAGACACAGAGATATGAGAGATGGAAAAGCCCCATTAGCTCAGGGAATCCATGACCCTGGGCCAGGGTAGGGCCTCCCCTCCCCATATTTGCAAAATTTCTTCCCTGGAATCCCCGGTGTGTGTGTGTCAGAGGAGACTGAAATTATTTTGTCTCTCTCTCTTTTCTAGGATATTAGAAGCACCTTAGGCAGGTACGTGTCTCTCTCTCTCACTCCCCCTCACACCTCACAACGCTGGGAAGGAACTTGGTGGTGATGTTAGCACTGCATCTCCCCAGGGCTCTGCAGCAAAATGTGTGGGGAAGGTCACATGTTGGGTACGAATCTCTCTGATCAACTTCATCCTGGGGTCCTCACCCTTGTACAGAAGACTCTGGAATTCTCCATTGAGTGGGAAAGACTGACCAAGTATTTCCTAGAGATGTCACATCCCTGGGGGACTGGCTGCCTCAGGATTGTGGGGATGGAATATGGGCCTGTCACTGCTGGGGCCCTGGTCACTATTCAGCCCAGGGCAGCAGCGATCGAGAGTCTTTCCCACCTGAGGACTGTTTGGAGACCTGTGTGGAATGAGCTGGGGAGGGGGGAGTTGGTGTCTCAGTCTAGTTCCTAGAGGGCAGATTTCTACAGCACTTCACCTGGGAACCTCCTGTCCCTCAGAGCATGGAGGCCTAGGAGCGAATTGGCCATGGAGACTCAATTCTCCTTTTGTCCCCAGAGCTGGTCTCTCCAGACCAGAGTTGAAGAATATTAATGAGTCCTGTGAAGGGAAGGTTGTACGGCCCTGGGCTGTGTTGCACCTCCTCTCAGATTGGGAGAAGTCGAGGAATTCTAACTCCAGACATATTAGAGCAGTGACTCCCTAACCAGAATTTATAATGAGTCACACAGTGAAATATAATCATGTAAAATTGTTTCTCTCCAGGTGTGAGAAGGGGAAGTTCCAGCAGCCAGAGGAGATTTCTCCTGAACTGGAAGAGCGAGTCAGTGGTTTCTCCCGGAAAATGATTGTGCTATTGGAGACTCTGGGGAAGTTCAAAGGTACCTAGAAGGGATCTAGGAATGGAAATTGGGGATGAGCCTCTGAGACTGAGGGAGGAGAGTGGCTCTGGCCAATTGGTTCACAATTAGATGATGCTTCTATTTAATTGTTGGGTGAGAATGTCACGCACTTGGGGTCCAAGTCACTCAGGTTGATATATTCAAGCCTTTATTTTTACTAAAAACATGCCTTCCCATGACAATTACTGTTAAAGAAAGAAATGACTCAGACTCATAGACTTTAAGGACAAAAGGGACCATCACGATCATCCAGTCTGACCTCCTGCACATTGCAGGCCACAGAATCTCACCCACCCACTCCTGCAATAGACCCCAACCTCTGGCTGAGTTACTGGAGTCCTCAAATCATGATTTAAAGACTTCAAGTTACAGAGAATCCACCATTGACACTAGTTTAAATCTGCAAGTGACCCATGCCCCACATCGCAAAGGAAGGCAGAAAACCTTCCAGGCTCTCTACCAATCTGACTTGGGGGAAAATTCCTTCCGGACCCCAAATATGGTGGTCAGTTGAATACTGAGCATTTTTGCAAGACCCAACAGCCAGACACGTGGCAAAGAACTCTCTATAGCTCAGAGCCCTCCCCGTCTACTGCCCCATCACCAGCCATGGGGCACATTTCTCAAAGGTCTCATACGGCAGCTAGTCTGGGCCAAATGGGCTGGAGGGAAGGAGAAAGCCCCTCCCCCACGGTCAGGGATCCCTCCAGCACAGGAGCCTCTGGTGCCTCCTCCCCAGCAGTTGCAGGCACAAGGCGTGTTCCTGAGAGGGCTGGGAATGGGGTGAGGGTGGTGACGGTGGGTGGAAGTGGAAGGGGGTGGAAGAGGGACAGAGGGAGATGGGCCATGTAAAGCTGGGCCTCTGATACTCTGCACAGTGGCCAGAACACATGGGAGCCATTGTCCTAGGGATGTAACTCTGGCTGGCTTCAGAACTTCCTCAACCTGTGCCAAGGTCTGCACCGGCCCCTGCAGCCACTGGACAGCAGAGTCACCCCTCTCCTGCTGGCACAGGGGTGAATTTGGCCCATTGAGTTAACCTTAAAATCATAGAATCATAGAATATCAGGGTTGGAAGGGACCTCAGGAGGTCATCTAGTCCAACCCCCTCCTCAAAGCACGACCAATCCCAACTAAATCATCCCAGCCAGGGCTTTGTCAAGCCTGACCTTAAAAACCTCTAAGGAAGGAGATTCCACAACCTCCCCAGATAACCCATTCCAGTGCTTCACCACCCTCCTAGTGAAAAAGTTTTTTCTAATATCCAACCTAAACCTTCCCCACTGCAACTTGAGATCCTTGTTCTGTCATCTGCTACCACTGAGAACAGTCTATATCATCCTCTTTGGAACCCTCTTTCAGGTAGTTGAAAGCAGCTATCAAATCCCCCCTCATTCTTCTCTTCTGCAGACTAAACCATCCCAGTTCCCTCAGCCTCTCCTCATAAATCACGTGTTCCAGTCCTCTAATCATTTCTGTTGCCCTCTGCTGGACTCTTTCCAATTTTTCTACATCCTTCTTGTAGTGTGGGGCCCAAAACTGGACACAGTACTCCGGATGAGGCCTCACCAATGTCGAATAGAGGGAAATGATCATGTCCCTCGATCTGCTGGCAATGCCCCTACTTATACAGCCCAAAATGCCGTTAGCCTTCTTGGCAACAAGGGAACATTGTTGACTCATATCCAGCTTCTCGTCCACTGTAACTCCTAGGTTCTTTTCTGGAGAACTGCTGCCTAGCCATTCAGTTCTTCTGTCCTAAGTGCAGGACTCTGCACTTGTCCTTGTTGAACCTCATCAGGTTTCTTCTGGCCCAATCCTCTAATTTGTCTAGGTCCCTCTGTATACTATCCCTACCCTGCAGTGTATCTACCACTCCTCCCAGTTTAGTGTCATCTGCAAACTTGCTGAGAGTGCAGTCCACGCCATCCTCCAGATCATTAATGAAGATATTGAACAAAACCGGCCCCAGGAACGACCCTTGTGGCACTCCGCTTGAAACCGGCTGCAAACTAGATATTGCTGTTGAGCCTGATGATCTAGCCAGCTTTCTATCTACCTTATAGTCCATTCATCCAGCTCATACTTCTTTAACTTGGTGGCAAGAATACTGTGGGAGACCGTATCAAAAGCTTTGCTAAAGTCAAGGAATAACACATCCACTGCTTTCCCCTCATCCACAGAGCTAGTTATCTCCTCATAGAAGGCAATTAGGTTAGTCAGGAATGACTTGCACTTCGTGAATTCATGCTGACTGTTCCTGATCACTTTCCTCTCCTCTAAGTGCTTCAGAATTGATTCCTTGAGTACATGCTCCATGATTTTTCCAGGGACTGAGGTGAGGTCAAGGAAAATCAAGTCAAGGATTTTTCCCCACCTCAATTTCCACATTTATAAAATGGTTTTACTATTATTTCTATTTCTGCCTATAGAGGACAAGGCCCCGTCGTGCTGCTCTCTGTAGAGATGCTGAATAAACAGACCCAACAGCTCACAATTAGAGCCAGGATTTCACAAACTCTCAACATCCCGTTAGTGTCAAAGGGACCAAAGTGGGAAAAGTTACTTTTATGCCAAAGTCTTTGTAGGCTCTGGGTCTAGGTTATGACAAAAGGCAATAAGTGAATGAGACAAACCAACTGAGGTCTGAAGAGTGGGAGGGGATGAGGAGGGGAAAATAAATTTCACTTATAGATTGTGTGTCCTGGGATGGTTGTGAGGCTGTAAGGATGTTGGTTCCATTGCTGGGAGATGCCTAAATGAGTTTCAGACCTTTTTATATTAAATATCTGAGTGTTTCTCTGTCATAATTAAAAGACAGTTCTAGGAGTTGAGAGTGGGGACGCTGTTATAAATATGAAAGCCTGAAATCTCATCTCTTTTCTCCTTTCCCCCCTCCAGACACTCTGCCATATGCACTAGAGATGAAAAGAGGAGGATCCCTAGGAACATTCAGAGAGGGTGAGATTGCAGCTGGAGATTGTTTTTAAATGATCAGAAAATGTCTTCATGAGATTGTAGCTACAGTTACCAACCAAACCGACACCGACCATGACACACACAGAGCCCTAACAACACCACACTGAACAGTGAGGAGCTCCCACGCTGAAGTCACACAAACACTCCTGACACCAACCTTAGTGCTGAGTTCATGCCCACGCTGCTGAACAGAAACACTCTCCCTGAGCAGCCTGTGAACAGAGCTCTCTGCCCTGAGGACTGACACATCCCTCTGCTTTACCCCTGTGCAGGGGGTCTCCCTCATCCACTTCTCCAACATCCTGCCTTTCCTCTGGGCAGGGCTGGGCTCTCCCATTGGAGCTGCTCACTGCTTCCTGGATTGAGGAGATGCTCTCTCTGTGATCCCAGCAGCTCCTCCCTTCTCTCTAGGCTGGGGATGGAGCTACCCCCACCCAATGCCATTTCCTACTCTCTTTTCTTAATTGGCTCTTCCTACTCTGGCCGAGGACTGGAGGCTGCATTTAGGGGAGGGAGCTTCCCTCTGGGATTCAAAGCTGGTACCTGCCTCCTCTGCTCCCTCCTCACTAAAACCTTCCTTGCTGTGTCTCTGATGCTGGGAATGGAGCAGCCCCAACAGAGGGAGCAGGGAGCTGAAGCCTCAGCAAGCACATGAAAAACTAGTTAAATGGATCCCATTACACAGACTGAGGAACTGCAGTGACATCCCTGCTCAGTCTCAGGTGCCCAGGACAGAGGCAGCTCCCTGGGATCCAGGCCTGTCCCAGCCAGGACAGCTGGGGAGTGTGAGAAATGGTCCCAGCCTCCCCCAGGGCTGAGCTCTGCCCCTAATGCTCTGATTTTCTCTCTCCCCAGTGAATGTGACTCTGGATCCAGATACGGCTCATCCCAACCTCATCCTGTCTGAGGACTGGAAAAGTGTGACGCGGGGAGACACACGGCAGCAGCTGCCCAACACCCCTGAGAGATTTGATACTAAGCCCTGTGTGCTGGGCTGTGAGGGATTCACCTCGGGGAGACATTGCTGGGAGGTGCAGGTGGGGGGTGGGGGTGGCTGGGCTGTGGGGGTGGCCAGAGAGTCTGTGAGGAGGAAGGGATGGATCAGCTGTAGCCCTGACGGGGGGATCTGGGCTGTTGGGTGGTTGGGGGATCAGTTCTGGGCTCTCACCTCCCCTGAGAACCCCCTGCCCCGGCGCCGGATCCCCAGCCGGATCCGGGTTTGTCTGGACTGTGACCAGGGACAGGTGATATTTATTGATGCTGGTGACGAGGCCCCGATCTTCACTTTCCCGCCGGGCTCCGTCCCTGGGGGGAGAATCCGACCCTGGCTCTGGGTGTGGCTGGGATCCCAGCTCAGACTGTGCCCCTGAGGGCGGGGGGGGGGATATCCCACTGGAGAACTTGAAATCAGCCTTTCGAGCCTCACACACCCCAATCTCTATGACCTTGGAGGATTCCTGTCTACCCAGCCCCTGGCTCCTCATCTTTATGACCGGTGGAAGCCCCTTCCCTTCCCTGCAGCCCCCGGGATGGAAGGGGGAGAGGGGAAGAACCCCAAGGGCTGCAGGAGGAGTGAGGGGACTGGGCAGGGGGTAACACTAATAGCCGGGCTGGGGACAGGCGGAGGTGGGGGTGGCAGGGACACACCATGAATCAATCAGGGTTTGGGGGATTGGGGAGAAGCAGCAGCAGGGAGCGGTTTGTACAGATCTGTGGGATTAGATCTCACTGGGGTCTCCCATCCAGAGCTCCTGCCGCAGGGGCCCAAGTCACCTTCCCCTGTAATTACAGGACAGCTGGCAACCCTGTGATTGTCACACAGAGGTGGGAGGGGGAGATTGACCAAAAAACCCCATTATATAACCTTAAAAAAATCATCAAGGGATCAGTCTCATGATCTTGTTTAAAACTCCCGAGGTTGGCAGCACTGGGGGAGGCAGGGACAGGGCGGGTTTAACCAGAGGGAATTAGAAGAAGCAAGAAGAAAAATGTGAATGAAAACAAACCAAGAATAAAGGGAGAGTCTATGAGAAATGGTGGAAAACAGAAATGAGAAGAGTGACAGGAAAATATCCCTGCCAGGGAGACCAGCCTGGGGGCAGCAAGATGGGAAGTCATAAAATCAGTGGGGGAAAGGGAGCAGCTATGGGGGAAGAGGTGTAAAAGAGAGGAGAGGAGCGTGGGAGAGACACAGGAAAATAAACAGTGGTGGGAAGTGAGGGCTAGAAAAATGAGTAGAAAAGGACAACGTGAAAGAAAAGGGAGACGGAAAGGGAACGTGAGCGGGACGGGGAGATTTATTACAAGTTCCTGAAAGTGAGACTGTAACTCATTATTTCCCTATATTAATTCCTGGGCAACTGTACTGTTGCTGTACTATTAAGAAAACTGTTCTCGGTAGCTGGGGATCTCCTTTCTATGCTGTGGTTATTAAGGCTCCTTCTCAGCTCCGTAGGGTTGGGACAAGGGTGTTCATGAGAAAGTTGGCAAACCTAATTCTGTAAATAAAACATTACAAACAATTCTTCTAGTTTGTTCCACTTTACTGTCCCAGCTGCAGTTGTTGAGGGCAGAGTCCTGGGATTTGCTTCCTGATTTGGTTGTGTCCCCGCAGCCCCCACAGGGACTATCGTGCCTCTAGGAGGAGAGTTTGGGTTTACTGTGATGTGTCACTGTCCAGTCTGTGCTCTGTCTCTGTCCTGTGCACTCCCATGTCAATCAGGAATTGCTCAGCTGTGCTCTGCGGAGGGGTGACTGGTTACACAGGGTGCGATCCATGAAGGGACTTGGTGTTGCAATGTTGAGCGTCATGGCAGAGCCTAATTTGTGGGCAACTAGAAAATCACAGTCTGTAACTCTGCGAAGCTGAGTCGGGCCCTGAACTCCCTACACAATGCATGGGCATCACACTGACTCTTTCCCTAGCTGGTGTTTCTCTTAATGCCTCAGCTCCTGGAATCCTGTGACTGGGTGGCAATTTCAGCGCTCACTCTAACAACGATCACTTTCTTGCTCTCAGGGCTGAGTAGAAAAGATGGAGAACGTGAGCAGAGTGAATCCTGAATGTAACAAAACGTCCAGAATGTAATTTAAAAAACCCCTCATGCTTCCTTCAGCAACTCTCCTGATTTTTGGTTACGTGATGCTGGCAATGCTGCCTTGGCAGTGATCAGTTCATGTTTTCAGGTCTTGTCTCCAGCAAAGGCTCTAAGGACCTACATAAAACAATAAAAGTTCTAATTTATCTCTTTACTTCACCCCCAATCCAGGGGGTGGGATCATTTGCTTCTTGGGCCCACAGTCCGGCTCCATGCGCATTTCCACGCGTTGGCCTCTCTGTCTATTTCCCTGTCTATAAGTTTGCTATTTTTGATAAATCATGGCACTAAATTAGGGGGCTTTCCATGGGTAGCAGATAGAGATTTAAGGCCTGAATTCTCACAGGCTTGTCAGTCCCAAACTTTAAAAAAATGATGAGTCAGGACCCTTGGAACGATGAAATTGCCTTAAAAACCATGAGACTTAAACATAACAGTAATACATGTTGGGTTCTTTCTATTCATCCTCTGCCTTCTCAGACCTTTAGGCTTCACTCAGATCACAGTTTGTTTAGGTTTTTTTCCTCCGCAACCAAGAAAACTGGAAAGTTCCTTTGTTTAGGAAACAAAAGCCAAGAGTCTCACCTCGTCACATGCTTCCAGGAGCTGGGGCTTTAACAAACACACCAAATATTATAAGAATCATGATAAAATCATGAGTGTTGGTAGCACTGTGGCGCCTTTACATTTAGCCAGAGCAGCCTCAGTGTACATGAGAATCAGGCTTTGAAATGTTGAAACCAGCGTAACCAAGGTTTTCGCCTGTGAATTTCAAATCACTGGACTTGGAAGGATGAGACTTTATCGGTCGATATCTGCAAATGTTGATTTACACACAGAGACCATGAAAAAATGCTTCCATTGATAATAATTAACATTTACCAATAGGCCCAGTACGAACAATGCTGCCCTAGAACTTTGACATTGATTTAAGAATATTTACTTTGCATATTTTGACATGTGAGGTTGAAAATCTCTATTTTAATGGAGATGAAGCTTTAGCTTTTTGAATCTGTCTCTACTGTCATTAAGTAGTTATTGTCTGACCAAAATACTGTCTGATCCTGCCTTAAATTTCCCACCACTGTGAAAATTTCTATTGATAAAAATTGGAATAAAATGCTTAAAATCCACATTTTTGTGCACCTGTGAAATTTTAAACCGATAAGCATAAAAATTGCTTAAACATAAACATCTGTCAACATTTTATATTACAAATGAATTCTACCAAGCCTGACTATCACTCCTTAGACACACTGACCCACCCGGCGCCTGCAAGCTCATCAGGACAGGCAGATGCTGATGTTCGTGTGAAGCCCCAGTGACCCCCACACCAGCACAGGGGGCTGACTGCAGGACCAGTACACTAGTGGTATATTTTTCACTAAACCCTCAGAGCTGAATTGTTACCAGTGGGCTCCTTCCAATTCAGCAAACAGTGTGCATCAGTCCAGGAAAGGAAACACCCAGTTGCTGCAGGCGGGGCAGAGTGTGAACTCAGGAGGAAATTGAAACTTTTTAGTTCTTACCCTGTTACACTGGCCAGAGGGAGCCATGGCTGCAGAGAACCCCGTGGAAAGTCTCCAGGAGGAAGCTACATGTCCCATCTGTCTGGAGTATTTTAAGGACCCAGTGATTACAAAGTGTGGGCACAATTTCTGCCTAGCCTGCATCAGCCAGTGCTGGGAGGGATCCGCTACAGCCGTCTCCTGCCCTCAGTGCAGAGAAACTGTGCAAGAGAGAAACCTCAGGCCGAACAGGCAGCTGGCAAACATGGTAGAAATCGCCAGTCGGCTGAGTTTACAGGCCAATGAGGCAGCAAAGGGAGCAGGAGGAGATGGGGTGTGTGGGGAACACCAGGAAGCTCTGAAACTGTTCTGTAAAGAGGATGAAACTTCGATCTGTCTGGTTTGCCATCTGTCCCAGGCGCACAGAGCTCACACGGTGGTTCCCGTAGAGAAAGCTGCCCAGGAGTACAAGGTAGGGAATTGCTTTTGAGTTTAATGGGTAATAACTTTGGATTTTAATTACAGGCTAATTTCACTGAAAGTTACATGGCACAGGTGTGGCACATCATTCAGCTCTGTGAAGCCTTCATGGTATAGGAGATGCTATGACAAAATTAATGATTTGGCCATTTGGCAACAGAGACAAAATATAAACTCTTTACAGACACCCCCTGACGGGGGGAATTTTTCTGAGATGCTGAATCCTTTTCAAACCAGCTTTAACACAACGGAAGCTGTGAAATGCTCAGTGAAGCTTGACTCAGAAGAGCTGCAGACCGATCTATATGAACGTGTTGCCCTCAGCCTGGAGAAGGGGAAGTTACCAGCTGTTCTTGTTACTGATTTGTTTAATAGAAATGATTATTATGATCATAGGCGCTGATTCCGTGGGTGCTCTGGGGAAAAATTAGTGGATGCTCTGCACCCACCAGCAGCCAAGCTCCCCTCCATCCCCGCGCCACCAAACCTCCTCCCCCCCTCGAGCGCGCCACATCCCTGCTCCTCCGCCTACCTCCCAGTGCTTCCTGTCACCAAACAGCTGTTTGGCAGCACTTGGGACTTTCCAGGGGGGAGGGGGAGGAGCAGTGATGCGGTATGCTCAGGGGAGGAGGCAGAGAAGAGGCGGGGACTTGGGGGAAAGGGGTGGAATGGGGGAGAGAAGGGGGTGGGGACTTTGGGGAAGGGATGGAATGGGGGCGGGGCGAGAGTGGTGCGGGGGGGGGGGGGTTCGAGCACGCACCGGGAAGAGTGGAAGTTGGCGCCTATTATTATGATTACCTTATTGTCTATTATATGATTACCCCAAATGAGATCTGGGCCCTGCACAAAAAACAGCAGGGGACAATCTCTTCTCTGAGCAGGTTACCGCATAAATAGGCAAGACAAACAAAGGGTAGGAGAGAAACTGAGGCCCAGAAGGGACAGTGAGTTGCCCAGGATCATTGGTATATGGGAATAGGACTGAGGTCTTCCTAGACCCAGTCCAGGGCCCTAGCCACTAGACCATGCTGCCTCCTCAGTGTCAGTCCCTCCCCACCCAGTGATGAAGTGTCTCCATTAGCAGGGAGAGCTGCCTTGATAAAGGCTCCAGGCCCAGCAGGGAGATGAAATTTCTCACTGGGATTCTGAACTCCTGTGCTGCTCCACGAGGGGTTAAACTCAGCTGTCCCCGGCCTGCACTAGAGGAGATCACTGGGCTGAACACTGTGTGGGACCCCGAGCACCTTGAGCCCACACACAAAAGGGATCCAGACAGCGCAGGTCCATGCCAAGTACCACTGGGATTAGACTGGATAGCAGCAAAATTAACTCCTGGGAGGTGCTGACCTGTGTCAGTCTGAAGTTTGAACTGCTCTGTTGTGTACGTGGGCAAGGACCAGTCAGAGTGGTTCCATTAGTCCCACCAGGCAGCCTTTTGAAATCTCCCAGAATGCACTGCTTCCGGGATCTTTACCAGGGAATGGAACTGTGGGGTACCTGCCCAGGGGGCATTGCCATGGAAAGGGTTTAGGACAGACCTGGGGCAAACCCCAACCCGTCCTTTATTCAAATCTGCATCATGTCTAATTAGGGAGGTCACTGAGGCATCCCCAGAACATCGGATATACCCACGCCTGCCTGCATGGGCCCGTCCCCACCAGTATCAGTCACCCTGTGTGGGCCCCACCACCGCCTTTGTGAGTGGGCCGCCCACCTGCATCATTGTGCATGGAGGTGCCACCCCCAGCCCCACCCTCAAGGGTGTCCTCCTGCAGCCTCCGTCTCCTTCTTTCTCTTTTGCACCAGACAAAGCCACGTCCAATGCCGAGTCCCTACCAGACAGGGACAGTGCTCCACACAACTGGGACTGTGCAGCTTCCAATCAGACGAATGGCCTCCCGACGTCTCGTGGGGTTTGCCCTGGTGCTTAGACCAGCTCTGCCCAACCAGTGCAGTCCCCAGGCCTTCAGAGCTGAAATCCCAGCCCATATTGAAACTCTGGCGGCTTCTGGGAATTGTATCACTTTGTTCGTTAACCCTTCTCAAATACAGGTTTGTTGATTCACCCCCATGTGACTCCAGTGCCCTATTATGCGCTGTACCACTAATCAATTCACAAATACCAGTAAAGCTCGGTTATAATTGGGATCTCTCTCTAATTACTAAAGAGACGGATCCTGATTTGGTAACAAGTTGGAATGTGACACGCTCCCAGTCTCCTTTAATAAGGTTTCATCTCCTTGGTGGCCCTGATGTCACAAAGCGGTTGGAACCAACAGTCATCTTGGGTTTGGGTGGAAAAAACACTCAGTTCACACCCCTCTCAACCCTCAAAACAAAACTTTCTGAATCATTTCTGTTTCTTCAGGAAAAACTTCAGGCCCATTTGAAGACTCTGAGAGAAGAGAGAGAAAAGCTGCTGGAACTAAAAGTGACTGGAGAAGCGAAAAGCTGGGAGTATCTGGTAGGTGCCTGTTGTTATTAACCAGCAGGGAGTGGCAATGGGAGGTCTGTTTGGAGGCAAATTCCTCTGTGGCCTTGGTGAACATGGGCTTGTGTGTGTTCCTCCCTGATCATGGATTGCTGGGTTAGATCTATGTGTAGACAAGACCTAAGCTTCTATTTCAGTTGATGAGTTAATATCTAGCCCTTGTGGCTTGCCCAGAAATCCTCCTCAAGTGAACTGAATGTCCCCGTGAAGTGCTGTCCCCTGTGTCTGGTCATTTCTTGCACTAACATGATCTTAGAATTTTCAAAGAAATTCTCCCTCCTGCACACTCAGCTCTCCATGAAAGGGCCCCGGGCTCCATCCATGTCCCTGACCAGCCCTTGCCCTATTTTCATACAGATACAGACACAAACCGAGAGGCAGAAGATTGTGTCTGAATTTCAGCAACTGCAGCAGTTCCTGGAGGAACAAGAGCGTCTCCTCCTGGGCCAGCTGGAGAAGCTGGATGAGGAGATTGTGAGGATCCAGAATGAAAATGTCAGTAAAATCTCCGTGCAGATTTCCCATCTCAGTGAGCTGATCAGTGAGCTGGAGGAGAAGTGTCAGAAGCCAGCGAGTGAATTCCTGCAGGTGAGACTGAGTGCAAAACATCCCAGACCCCCACACAGGGAAAGGAGGGGTCCTGAATCATAAGCACTGGGGTCCAGCAGACAGAGATCTTGATGTAACTCTGCATATGCATTGTTGACATGTGAATGACCATTGTTCAGAGTCACAGACACAGATATATGAGAGAAGGGAAAGTCCCATTAGCTCAGGGAATCCATAGCCCTGGGGCCAGGGCAGGGTCTCTTTCCCCATATTTCCTAAATCCCTTCCCTGGGATCCCCTGTGTGTGTCAGAGGGGACTGAGATTCTTTTCTCCCTCTCTCCTCTAGGATGTCAGAAGCACCTTGGGCAGGTACGTGACTCTCTCACTCTCCCTCACACTTCACAACGCTGGGAAGGAACTTGGTGGTGATGTTAGCACCACATCTCCTCAGGGCTCTACAGCAAAATGTGCGGGGAAGGTCACATGCTGGATACGAATCTCTCTGAACAACTTCATCCAGAGGTTCTCACCCTTGCACAGAAGACTCTGGAATTCTCCAGTCAGTGGGAAGGACTGACCTTAAGTATTTCCTAGAGATGTCACCTTCCCAAGGGACTGGCTGCCTCAGGATTGTGGGGATGGAATATGGGCCTGTCACTGCTGGGGCCCTGGTTACCATTCAGCCCAGGGCAGCAGCGGTCAAGAGTCTTTCCCACCTGAGGATTGTTTAGAGGCCTGTGGGGAATGAGCTGGGGAGGGGGGAGTTGGTGTCTCAGTCTAGTTCCTAGAGGGCAGATTTCTACAGCACTTCACCTGGGAACCTCCTGTCCCTCAGAGCATGGAGGCCTAGGAGTGAATTGGCCATGGAGACTCAATTCTCCTTTTGTCCCCAGAGCTGGTCTCTCCAGACCAGAGTTGAAGAATATTAATGAGTTCTGTGAAGGGAAGGTTGTACGGCCCTGGGCTGTGTTGCACCTCCTCTCAGATTGGGAGAAGTCGCGGAATTCTAACTCCAGGCCTATTAGAGCAGCAAGTCACTAACAAAAACTTATAATCAGTCACTAAATGCAATATAATCACATGAAATTGTTTCTTTCCAGGTGTGAGAAGGGAACGTTCCAGCAGCCAGAGGAGATTTCTCCTGAATCGGAAGAGCGAGTCAGTGGTTACTTCCAGAAAACTATTGCACTATTGGAGACTCTGAGGAAGTTCAAAGGTACCTAGAAGGGATGTAGGAGGGGAAATTAGGTTAAGTGTCTGAGGGTATGGCTACACTGGCGATTTGCAGTGCTGGAAAGCCTCCACCAGCGCTGCAATTAGTAAGTGGCCACACCTGCAGGGCACTTCCAGCGCTGCAACTCCCTGGCTGCAGCGCTGGCCGTACACCTCACTCAGCATGGGGAATAAGGATTCCAGTGCTGGTGCTGCAGCACTGGTCATCAAGTGTGGCCACACACCAGCGCTGTGATTGGCCTCCAGGGTATAAGGATGTATCCCAGAATGCTTTTATAAATTACTCTCTTTGTTTTGTTATGCAGCCTCTCTTTGTTTTGTTGTGAACGAGCTCCGCGCGGAGCTCCGTTGCCGTTGCCGCTGCTGCTTATCTAAAAAACAAACAGAGCTCCTGTTTGCTGTGATCATCTGTAGCTGACTGTAAACAATCAAATGAGATTGCAGGCAGGGAGTGAATGAAACAGCGGGGAGTCGTGTTGGCTGCAGGCTGTTTGCAATTAAGAGTTAATACTAAGGGGTTGGAAACATGTTCTGATTTTTCAAGGCAGGAAGCTAAACACACAGTGTTGGCTCCAAAAATCCACTCTCTCTCTCTCCCCCCGCTCCCTGTCACACTAGACCCCACTCCACCCCCCTCTTTTGAAAAGCACGTTGCGGCCACTTGAATGCTGGGATAGCTGCCCATAATGCATCACTCCCAACAGCGCTGCTAATGCTGCAAATGTGGCCACATACCAGCGCTGGTAGCTGTGAGTGTGGCCACACACCAGCGCTGCTCCTACACAGCTGGATGACCAGCGCTGCAAACTACCAGCGCTGCAAACCGTAAGTGTAGCCATACCCTGAGTCTGTGGGAAGACAATGGCGCTGATCAATTCGTTCATAATTAGTTTATCACCTTGATTACCTTGATTGATCATTCTTCTAGTATCCTGGGCTTCCTTCTCCATGTGTGGCGATATCTTTTCAGGATGAAATCTTCCCATCTCATTTGAGGTCGGCTGAGTGGTTGTTTCAGTTCCCATAGATTATATTATGCTTCTACTTAAAACTGTTGGGTAAGAATAGAAAAGAATCTTGTGGCACCTTATAGACTAACATGCATCCGACAAAGTGGGTATTCACCCACGAAAGCTCATGCTCTCAAACGTCTGTTAGTCTATAAGGTACCATAAGACTCTTTGCTGCTTTTACAGATCCAGATTAACACGGCTACCCCTCTGATACTTGGGTAAGAATGTCACACACTTGGGGTCCAAGACACTCAGGTTGATTAATTCAACCACTTATTTGTTCCAAAACCATGGCTTGTCATTACAATTACTACTCAAGTAAGAAATGACAGACATACTGATAGAAATACTGCCCAGTTACCTTCTCCTGGGGCAAAGGTGGGTCATGATGCATTTCTCCTTTGATGCTCTGACTACTCCATACAATGTCTGACATCTTATACACATCCAGATTATATATTTATTAGTTCTTTTCCAATCACCTTTGTGTGTTATGAATAGTACGTGTCTTGCCTAAATCATGCACTGCACATGCATGAACTTTTTAATTGGCAGGGCTTTTGCTGCCCAACATTTTCAAGTTATTCACTTTTCTGATTCATTCATCACCACTCAGTACACTGATGTGCACAGATAACTTTGACCCTGTTCTCCACATTGGGGTTTTTGGACTTTGCTAACTGCTCCTGGGCAGGACATTGTGAGTGTCTGTTGTCTTGAAGCACATTGTGTGGTCAAAACATCTCTTTGTCTCACAGAGCAACTTATGAACACATCGCTTAATAAAAAAGGTCATTTAAGGCAACGCTTCCCTTATGTCAAGTAAACGGCTCACCAGGCCAAAGCCAAGTCAGTCGGTATAAATGCACAGTCTCCATCTGTCCAAACTTATGTATAAGAAATGACCCTTGCACCAATTCTCAATATAATAACTAGTGGAAAGCAGACAAATGGAGCAGCTGTAGCGGGGACCCAGGCATCAGGATGTCTCACATTAATTCATGACTTACCAAAGGTCACAACATTCAGCATTCAGTCCAAAAATCAGGAAAATGGCCTAATTTGGGGCACTCGAGTTTCCCTCTCCCAACTAGAGAGCTACAGGGCAGGTGCGCCAGAGCCATGTAGCTTCCACAGTTGCAGGTGGAGTCAGTGGGAGCTGCAGGAGACCAGCCCCTCTGAGAACCAGGCCCCAGGTGCCTAAAGGTCGGCACCCAAAATTAAAGGTCAGTTGTTACACCTGGACCGAGTCCAGAGCATCACTGTGCTCTGGACCCGTATGCAGCTAGTCTGGGCACGTGGGCTGCGAGGAAGGAGAAAGCCCCTCCCCCACAGCGAGGGATCTCTCCAGCACAGGAGCCTCTTGTACCTCCTCCACAGCTGAAGGCACAAGGCGTGTTCCTGAGAGGGCTGGGAATGGGGTGGGGGGTGGTGAAGGCGGGTGGAAGAGGGAGAGGGGGTGGATGAGGGATAGAGATAGGTGGGCAGTGTAAAGCTGGGCCTCTGACACTCTGCTCCCTGGCCAAGACACATGGGGGCCATTGTCACAGGGATGTAGCTCTGGCTGGCTTCAGAACTTCCTCAGCCTGTGCCAAGGTCTGCACCGGCCCCTGCAGCCACTGAACAGCAGAGTCACAAATGGCCCCTCCCCTCTCTCCTTTTGCCGGTACAGGGCGGAATCTGGCCCATGGAGCCAACCTTCCCCTGCCTCAATTTCCACCTTGATAAAATGATCTTATTGTTTCGTCCTATGGTCTAAATGGTGCTTGGTCCTGCCATGAGTGCAGGGGACTGGACTTGATGACCTCTCAAGGTTCCTTCCAGTCCTATGATTCTATTATTATTCCTATTTCTGCCTATGGAGGAGGAGGGCCCCTTCATGCTGCTCTCTGTAGAGATGCTGTGTAAACAGACCCAACAGCTCACAACTAGAACCAGGATTTTGTAAACGCTCAACATCCCGTTTGTGTCAAAGGGACCCAAGTGGGTAAAGTTACTCTTTTGCCAAAGTCTTTGCATGATCTGCGTCTAGGTTGTGACAAAAGGCAGTAAGTGAATGAGAGAAACCAACTGGGGTCTGAAGGGTGGGAGGGGTGATGAGGGGAAAAGTAAATCTCACTTACAGATTGTGGGTCTTGGGCTGGTTGTGAGGCTGCAGGGATGCTGGTTCCATTGCTGAGAGATGCCTGAATGAGAAAGGAAATAGATTAAGATTTCAGACCTTTTTATATTAAATACTTGAGTGTGTCTCTGGGTCTCTCTGTCTGTCTCTCTGTCATGATGAAAACACAGCTCTTTGAGTTCAGAGTGGAGACGCTGTTATAATATGAAGCCTGAAATCTCACCCCTCTTATCCTTTCCCCCTGCAGACACTCTGCCCTCTGAACTGGAGACAAAAAGAAGAGAACCACTCGGGGCACACAGACAGGGTGAGACTGCAGCCTCTTTCCAGCCCTGCCCCTCTCAGACCCCACCCCTGCTCCTCTTCCCCCAAGGACCTGCTCCCTGGCCAGGCCAGAAGCCAGAGCTCAGCTGTCACGCAGGGAGCTCGAGCGGTCCTGGGGAACCCTGCACCCTCCACCTGCCCTGGGGTGGTGCACTCTGGTTAGTGGAGACATGGGCCCGGGGCTGCTCCCAGGCCCCCCAGACACCAGCCCAGGGCAGGTGTAGGGTCCGGGGCTCCCCACAGTGGAAAAGCTCCCAGCACGGCGAGGGGTCAGGGCCTCGGTGGGAAGAGGAGTAATGGGGCAGGGCCTCAGGCAGTGGGCCCTCGTGCCTCCCCCTCCCCCCCCAAATGTCTACCAAGGTGCCGGAACACCTGGGGGGATTCCAAGCTGACATCACACAAATAACCCTGACACCAAATTTAGTGCTGAGTTCATGCCCAGGCTGCTGAACAGAAACACTCCCTGAGCAGCACCCGAACAGAGCTCTCTGCCCTGAGGGCTGACACATCCCTCTGCTTTACCCAGAGACTCCCCATCACACTTCTCCAACATCCTGCCTTACCTCTGGGCAGGGCTGGGCTCTCCCACTGGAGCTGCTCACTGCTCTCCCTGTGATGCTGGCAGCTCCTCCCTTCTCTCTGGGCTGGGGATGGGGCTCCCCCACGGCCCCACCCAATGCCACCTCCTACTCTCTGGTGTTAAGCAGCTCTTCCCCACTGCTGCACCTTCCTCTCTGTTCCCTGGCCTGGGAGAGGAGGCTGCATTAGGGGATGCAGTTTCTCACTGGGTTTTTAAGCTGGTTACCTGCCTTCTCTGCTCCCTCCTCAATAAAAGCTTCTGATCCCTTCTTGGCTGTGTCTCTGCTGCTGGGAATGGAGCAGCCCCAGCAGTGGGAGCAGGGAGCTGAAGCTTTTGCAAGCAAATGAGAAACAGGCTGAGGAACTGCAGACACATCTCTGCTCAATCTTAAGTGTCCAGGACAGAGGCGGGTCCCTGGGATCCAGGCCTGTCCCAGCCAGAACAGGGTTGCTGGGGAGTGTGAGAAATAGTCCCAGCCGCCCCCAGGGCTGAGCTCTGCCCCTAACACTGTGATTCTTTACCCCCCACCCAGTGAATGTGACTCTGGATCCAGACACGGCTCATCCTGACCTTGTCCTCTCTGCGGATTGGAAAAGTGTGAGATGGGGATACAAATGGCAGGATCTGCCCGACACCCCTGAGAGATTTGACACTGCGCTGTGTGTGCTGGGCTGTGAGGGATTCACCTCGGGGAGACATTGCTGGGAGGTGGAGGTGGGGGATGGGGAACGCTGGGCTGTGGGGGTGGCCAGAGAGTCTGTGAGCAGGAACGGGGTGATCAGCCTCAGCCCTGACAGGGGGATCTGGGCTGTGGAGCGGTGGTGGGGTCAGTTCCGGGCTCTCACCTCCCCTGTGACCCCCCTGCCATGGCACCGGGCTCCCAACAGGATCCGGGTTTGTCTGGACTGTGACCGGGGGCAGGTGACATTTATCGATGCTGGTGACAAGGCCCCGATCTTCACTTTCCCGCCGGGCTCCGTCCCTGGGGAGAGAATCCGACCCTGGCTCTGGGTGGGGCCAGGATCCCGGATCAGACTGTGTCCCTGAGACACAGTGGCGGGGGGAGGTCGGGGGCAGGGGTGGAATATTCCACTGGGGGTCCTGACGTCAGCCTCTCTAGCCTCACACACCCTTGTCTCTATGACTTCTCCCTGTGGACTTTCTATCATGCCATCACTGTGACCCTGGAGGTTGCTTCGGGTCTCAACTCTCTGCAGCCTCTGGACTGTCAAAGCACAGAGAGCAGGGCATGAGCGAGGTAGAGATGCCAATCTCATTGCCCTAGAAAAAAATGCTGATCACCCACTGGTGGGCATCTTCTTCCCCCCCCCAGCCACCCGCCAGGGGTGGGCCCTGCCAATCCGCTCATCAGCATCCCCTCCAGAGTCTCCCACTCACCACCAGCACCTGTTTAGCGGCATGCCAGAAGCAATGGGTGGGGAGGGGCATGAAGAGTTGGGCCTGGGGAACGCATGGCCCAGATGCTGCAAGTGGAAGGGCCAGGACCAGCCCTTGCCAGGCCAGCCGCTGAGACACTGCTCTGCATCCCTGCTTGGCAGCTGCCTGAGAAAGCCTGGCTGGGGAGGTGACTTCTGCCCCCTGCCTGGGCTCAGGTGCCAGAGTTTGGCACCTGAGCCCAGGTAGGGAGCGAAAGCGACTTCCTCAGGCAGCCGCACAGCAAAAGGGGCTGGTGTTAAAAGTGGCTCCTTCCTGCTCCTCCCTGGGCTCCTGCCCGCTAGAGACAGTGGCAGAACATGCCGTGAGGAGGGGATCATGCAGCGGGAGGAAAAAGCACCCTCCCCACAGTTTGCATGGGGTGGGGAGAGTGCGGTGACCCCGAGGCTGGGCGAGGGGGCACGGGACCTGCCCTTTGGATCGTTTCCCCCCACTATGGGGAGACACCAGTCGAATATGGAGCACCCTGGTGGAGGGGGTGAGAAGGGGTGGAGTGGGGGTGGAGCATAGGATGGAGTGTGGGGGGGTCAAGCACCCCTCGGAAAATCTAGACCTCGGTGCCTAAGTAGACAAGCCAATCTCATCACTGCCCCAGGAATTGTGCAGCCTATTTCCACTGTCCTCTATGGTCCAGGAGGACTCTGGGGATCCTGGGTCAGACAGTGTCACTGAGACATGGGGGGGAACAGCCCACTGGGGATGGAAAAATGGGCTTCTCTAGCACAGTCATCCTAGCCCCTATGGCCTGGAGGACTCCTGTCTACCCAACCATCTGGCCTCTTAGCTCTATGAGCCCTGGAAGCACCTCCCCCGCCCTCTCTGCAGCACCATGGATGTGGGGGTGAAGGCTCGTGGAGCTGCAGGAGGAGCAGAGGGGACCCGAGGGGCAGAGGTGGGGGCTGGGAAGGGGGTAGAATTAAGAGCCTGACTGGGGACAGGGAGGTGTGGGGTGGAGGGATGCAGATTAAATTAATTGGGGTTTTGGGGAGAACCTGGCCCAAGAGGGGTTTCCCTGGAGCTAGCTGGAAACACAGGGGCTGAGGGACTGGCTGGCAGCTTGGTGTGTGTTTGGCAGAAAGCCAAGAGATGCAGTCATGAGCGTGGTCTCAGCAGGAACCTGAGAGACAGAGCTGGCTTCAGGCACAGAGTCCCCTGGAATGGCAGACATGCAACTGCCGGCTGCTGTTTGTTTCTCCCATGTTCAGGGCACAGGAATGTGTGGCCATTGTGTGTAAATAATAAAGATTGCTCCAGAGAAATACCTGATTCCTATAATCCATTTCTCCTCCCAGTAGAAGAACCTAGCAAGGCCCCAGACACTGGCTAACTGCTCAGGTCAAAGGAGCGATGGTGTAACCTGGATCAGAATCTAATCCTGTGGCGGAAAACGTGTTGGTGGGAAACATTTGCGGGGAGCTCCAGCAGCAAAGAGCCTGCGCAGAGGAGCAGATTGCTGCTCATTGTGGACTTCAGCATATCCCGCGTTGTGTGCCGAGCAGTCCCCATTGTCCCTAGTCTCTGAGCTGACACGTCTCTCCCAGAGTCAGACAAAACCCAAACATGGATCCCTGGCTCGTATTTCCCCCCAGCAGAACCAGTGATGATGGGCTCAGTATTGGCCCAAGGAGAAAAAATGGCTGGAAGAGACTGGGGCAGCTGGAATGGGCTCGGGGGGGTGGGTAGGATTGTTCCCTTCTTCTGTCTATGGAGTTTTACAAAGTTTAAACCTAAAAATCTTCTTTCCAGCTCTTATCTGGTGTTGTGAACGGGCTGGGCTGTAACCTTTAACTGCGATGTCCTAGAGCTGCTGTTTTCATGCCTTGTCCCTAGCACTCACCAGCTGCCTCGCCCAGCTGGTCCCAAGCTGGTGGTTAGATGTTCAGCAAGACACAGCCAAGCCGAGGATCCTCTCTGCACACAGATTGTCACTGAAATCACGGGGTTTAGTTCCCACCTATTGTTGTTTCAGTGCAAGTCTGCCTGTAGCTGTGGATGGGCTCATTGTGAATGAAGAATGTCCTAGTTCGTTTGAGGGTGCGTTTACCTAGCTCCGGGGTGGTGTCTTTCCCAGCTGACAGGTAGAACTAGCCTACTACTCAGAGCAGTGCAGCTGCAGAAGCAAGGAGGCTGCTTGAGCTAGGCCCGGGAGTATAAGCCAGCCCAACCCCCACTTGTACATGTACTAGGTAGAATTGAAGCTTTTATGTGCTTGAGTTTTGGTTTTGTTTGTTCCTCCCCCTTTTCCTTTCATTCCCTTTCTGCTTCTTTACACCCCACTGCTCCCTTTCCTTGCCTATGTAGTTCCTGCTTCCTTCTTTCCTTATCTTTCTCCTGCTCCACCTCCCGGCCTCTCCTTTCTCTTCACCTCATTCTGCACCTGTGCAGCTGATAGGAGGTGGGGCAGGGACTGCCCATGATTAGCAAACCCATTTCTGGTGCAGCAAGAACAGAAGCCCAGAGATCCCAGCAGCCATGGCCTCAGGGACTCCTGTATGGGAAATCCAAGAGGAAACCAAATGTCCCGTCTGTCTGGAATATCTGACAGACCCAGGGAATACACACTGTGAGCACATCTTCTGCCAAAGCTGCATCACTCAGCACTGTGAGACATGGGAAGAACTGGACTCTGACCCCTTGTGCTGCCCCAGCTGCAGAGTCCGAATCCAGAAAGTGGCTCTCCAGAGTAATTATCAGCTAGCAAATATAGTGGAAAAAAATCAAACAACTGGATTTCAAACCAGGAAAAGAGACTGTGTGAGAGACACGGGAAAGCCCTGGATCTGTTCTGTGCAGAGGATGGGGAAGCCGTGTGTGTGTCTTGTGAGAGATCCCCGGAGCACAGATCTCACATGGTGCTTCTCATGGAGGAGGCTACCCAGAAATACAAGGTAGGACACACTCTGGATCCAGGTTAATTCAATCCTTCCCTTTTCAGACTCAGTCTCTCAGAGCTACTGAATCTCCCAGTTTCCCAGATTTTCTCCCTGATCTCTGGCTCTACCTAAATCTCTCCCCTGCAGACTCCTTCCTCTGAGCAGCTGCAGGGAGCCCTGGCCCAGCCTGTTAATCTCGCACTGTTCATTAGGGAGACGTGGGCACTATATCTCCGTGTGAGGCACTTTCCTCACACACAGTGACAGGATTGAAGCAAGATGTGTCTGTGCTGCTGCCAGGCCAGGAATGTTCCTACCACACCCTAGCAGCCCAGGCACCACCAGCAGAACATTCACATGAATCATGCACACAGCAGCCCTCACTCTGCTGCATGGAACATACAGGGGTGGGTTTAAACACAGGTGCTGTGGGATATTCCCTGCGGACCCATCTCTCGAATCACGTGAGATTTTGTAATAAAAAAAATCAGCGAATGAAAAGTAACTTTCCAGCCCACATGATTGAAAAGAAAAGTTTGATAATGTGGCCTGAGCTTAATTGATATAGTGACTTGTGCCTGAGTTTGCAGAGAGCCTGCGGGGCTGCCCAGAGGATTCAGGGGCCCTGGGGCAAAGCAATTTCAGCGGCCCTTTCCATAAAAAAAAGTTGCAATACTATAGAATACTGTATTTTCATGGGGCCCCTGTGGGGCCCGGGGCAAATTGCCCCACTTGCCCCCCCTCCCGGGTGACCCTGGGAAAAATAAACATTTAAAAACCTTCCACATCTTGGCACAAACCTAGTTTTGAGCGAACTTCTTTTCAAGTCACCTTTACAAGGTATCACTGGTTCTCAGCATCAGCTAGTGCTAAAAGGCACTAAAGCTCATTCAAAGGGTTGGACAAATATTTTTCATCAAAACTTTTTTTGGATCGAAAACTAGGGGTTTTTAAAAAGCAGAAAAAATCATGGACAATGTCTGCTTTCCTCCAAAATTGGTGGGGCTTTTTTTAATTGAAAAGCTGAAATTAGTCTGCCAAAACCTGAACATGGTTTGGGGTTTCAGAAGTGTGTGGCCAAATATTTGCTGCTTGCTGTGTTTGATTGTTTAAAGAAACAATAAAAAAATTCTGCTTAAAAAAAAATCCAAAAAAATCCTCAGCTTGTAACCAAATGCCTGAGCCCATCCAGTCAGAGATTTTTTCAGGCTTCTGATACCCTGCTGGCTTCCTTAACTCATATCTACTCCATAACTTTGGGTTCATTTAGGTTAGAACATAAGAACATACTGGGTCAGACCAAAAGTCCATCCAGCCCAGTATCCTGTCTACTGACGAGAGAACCTCCTGGATGCGCTGAGGCTCCGAGCGAGGGGGGAGCCGGGGGTAAGTCGACGCTTGCCACGGTACTATGGATGCACTCCGCTAATTTACTGTGCTTAGTGGGGATGCATGCACTCGACTTCATACAATGTTCCCAAAAATCGACTTCTGTAAAATTGGAGCAATTTCATAGTGTAGACATACCCTTACAGAATAGAAGCAGGCTGCCTCCCAGACTGCAGTCAGAGTGAGGTAGGGTATGTGGTGTGGAGTCCATAGCTTGGGGAAAACACCTGCAGCAGGGCTCATCTTTGCCCTGGGCCATGTGGAGAGCTGAGGGTAGAAGCACAAGGTTGAAAGAGGTAAGCAGGATGGGGAATGTTGCAAAGATTTCCCCCATCCCCACAGCCTCAGGCAGCTCCCCGGGCAGCACCGTAATGGGATGGGGAGTAGGGGGGCTTGGATAGGGGGCAGGGAGTTCTGGGGGGGGCAGTCAGGGAGCGAGGGTTTGGATAGTGGTCAGAGGGCTGGGAACAAGGTGTTGGATAGGGGATCACTGGTCCAGGGGGGCAGTTAGGGGACGGAGAGCGGGAGGAGGGTTGGATGGGGTGGGGGTCCTGGGGGGGGGGGTGCGGTCAGGGGACAGGGTGCAGGGGGTGTTGGATGGGGCAGGGATCTGGGCGGGCAGGAAGCAGGGGGGATCGGAAAGCGGGCAGGGGCCTGGCCACACCCAGCCTCCATACCATTTCCAAACCCCGATGTGGCCCTCAGGCCAAAAGCTTTGCCCACCCCTAACCTAGGAGAGAAGGAGAGCGGAGCATCCCTCGTGCTACCTCTTACCCAGAACTGTCTGTTTGAAGAACTGAGTGTCGTCAGAGTAGAATAAATTTGTTAATTTTGCATAAATAAATAATATGTAAATATGTATGTAGCGAAATGTTTGATGACATAATTTTTTTGCAATGTGTAATTCATACTTAGGCCCGTCCCTTGCATTAGCCTTAGGTCCCTCATAACCTTCATCCAGCTCTGTCTCTAGGATGGAGCAGCTGCTGGCTTTAACCATAGATACTTGTGGTCAGTAGCTGCCCCGACTCTGCTGCTGGGAATGTGGCCGCCCCGGCAGGGGGAGCAGGGAGATGCAGCAGGGGAGGAGGCAGAAAAGCAGCGAGACAGACGGGAGAACCCAAGGGGACTGTCTGTGACTCCAGGTTCAGGCTGTTCTAGTGCTTGAGTGTTCTCACTTGATACCTGGGAGGTGAAGTCTAAATACAGGACACACGACCAGTGGGAGTCTGTGCCCTGGTTTATAGCTGTTTGCCCTGAGGTTGGTGCTCACGTTCCTGAGCTGCTGCACACAGCTTGGTGGGAGAACTGAACGTGGGTCTCCCAGGTGCCAGCTGAGTGCTCTCACCATGGGGCTGTTAGAAGGCAGGTGATAGCACCAAAACCACCTCCTGCTTCTCTCCCCCACCCCCCTTCTTGTGGAGCGAGGCAGATGCTGACCTCATTCCAGCAAGAAACACCTTAGGCGCCTGAGCCACCTGACATCAGATTCCGGGTTCCCGTCTGTGGGTTGCTAATGTTAGGCCTGAATAAAGATGTAGCACAAAACCAGTTATGCCAACCTGACCGAAGTCAGGCTAACAGAGGTTTCTGGGTTATCCCAGAGTAGAAAAATACTGAGAAGTAGCATGTTTCACAGAGTCCTGGGAAAAAGTGAGATAAGTGAGGGGCCACATTCCTGGCATAGTACCAGCTGTGCTGGGTTAGGAACAGTTCGTTTGAAGAACTGATAGGGAGCCAGCCTCCCTGTATTCACTCCCTGTTTCTGTCTTAGGTCCGTTCTTAACTCCTGTCTTCCAATTTCTGGTGCTTGGCAACCATGCTGATAAGAAAGTTGCTGGGGCATCATGACTTGCTTACATTATAAAGAAAGACAGATGTGCTTTGTTACTAGGGTTTGTTACTAACCAAAGAGGGGTGGGATATGGGTTGTGTGAAATGAATAATTTGTGACGCGACGGAACTGTCTATATAACCTATACTTAGTTGTAAAAGAGTAGGCTGGTTCTCTTTGGAGACGAGCTGCTCTCTATTGATGCGTGCACTTGTCAATAAAGAGCTTTTGATCGGACCTTGCTGGTGTTGCCTGTCTCTCTGCGGTCAGACAACGAACTTCGCTGTCGGGGTTCAAGTCCCTGACACTAAGCAAACATAGATGCCCCTTTGCAGCCCCGATTTAGGCACCTGTCTGTGAGAGGGGGAGGAGGCGGGGCCGGGACAAGGATTTGGGGAGGGATCCAATAGGGGCAGGGAAGGGTGGAATTGAGGCGAGGACTCTGGGGTGGAGTGGAGTCGGGGCAGGGCGGGGGGAGGGGCGGGCACAAGCACCCACTCGCACTGACAAAAGTTGGCGCCTGTGTACAGGCATCCGACAGACAGCGGGCTTGTGCAAAAATGCCATGATTACAAAAATGCTGCTATTATAAATTTGTTGCCTCTGCAGATTTGCCGCCCTCTCTGCAGAGCACAGCTGAGCAATTCCTGAGTGACATGGACAGAGACAGAGCACAGGCTCAAGAGTGACACATCTCAGTAAAACCCAAACTCATCCCAGGGGCATGATATTCCCTGGGCTCTGGGGGGACACAATCAAGTCAGAAAGCAAATCCCAGGACTCTGCCCCCAACAACTGCAGCTGGGACAGTGAAGTGGAACAAACACAAAGAATTGTTTTATTTATAGTAAGTAATTAAAAGTGGTAAGTAAAGGGAGCCGAGAAGGAGCCTTAATAACCACAGCATGGAAAGGAGATTCCCCAGCCACTGAGAACAGTTTTCTTAATGGCACAACAACAGGACAGTCGTCCCGGAATTAATACAGGGAATTAATAAGTTACAGTGTTGCTTTCAGTAACTTTAAAAAAATCTCTGTCCCTCTCATGTTCCCTTTCCTTTCATACTGTCCCTTTCTACTTGTTTTTCTAACCCTCACTTCTGATCCCTGTTTATTTTCCTGTGTCTCTCCCACCCTCCTCCCCTCCCTGTCATAGATCATCCCCCATAGGTGCTCCCTTCTTTCCCCTGATTTTATCCCTTCCCCTCTTGCTGCCCCAGGATTGTTCCCTTATCAGGGATATTTTCCTGTCATTCGTCTCGTTTCTGTTCTCCACCATTTCTCATAGCCCCTCCCTTTATTCTTGTTTTATTTAAATTATATTTTTCTTGTTGCTTCTTCCAATTCCCTCTGGTTAAACCACCCTGCCCCTGGCTCTCCCAGTGCTGCCAACCTCAGGAGTTTAAAAAAGAAATCATGAGACTGACCCAATGATGATTTTTTTAAGGCGATACAATGTTTGTGTGTGTGTGTGTCAATCTGCACCCATCCCTCCCACCCCCTTTGTGACAGTTACAGGGTTACCAGCTGTCCTGTAGTTACAGCGGAAGGTGACTGTGGCCCCTGTGGCAGGAGCTCTGGCTGGGAGACCCCAGTGAGATCGAATCCCACAGATCTGTACAAACCGCTCCCTGCTGCTGCTTCTCCCCAACCCCCCAAACCCTGATTGATTCATGCTGTGTCCCTGCCACCCCCACCTCCGCCTGTCCCCAGCCCGGCTATTAGTGCTGCCCCCTGCCCAGCCCCCACCTCTGCCCCTCTGTGGTCCTCTGTCCCTCCTGCAGCCCCAGTGGTTCTTTTCAATCCTCCTCCCTCCCAGGGGCGGCAGGGAAGGGGAGGGGCGTCCACAGGTCATAGAGATGAGGAGTCAGGTTCTGGATAAACAGGAGTCCTCCAAGGTCATAGAGATTCGGGTGTGTGAGGCTAGAGAGGTTGATTTCCATCACACACACCCCGGCCCCCGTGTGTCTCAGGGACACAGTCGGAGCTGGGATCCCTGCCCCACCCAGAACCAGGGTCGGATTCTCTCCCCAGGGACGGAGCCCGGCGGGAAAGTGAAGATCGGGGCCTCGTCACCAGCATCGATAAATGTCACCTGCCCCCGGTCACAGTCCAGACAAACCCGGATCCTGCTGGAGGCCCGGCTCAGGGGCAGGGGGGTCACAGGGGAGGTGAGAGCCCAGAACTGACCCCCCCAGCACCACTGCACAGCCCAGATCCCCCCCTCAGGGCTGAGACTGATCCGTCCCTTCCTCCCCACAGACGCTCTGGCCACCCCCACAGCCCAGTATCCCCCATCCATCACCTCCACCTCCCAGCAATGTCTCCCCGAGGTGAATCCCTCACAGCCCAGCACACAGGGCCAAGTGTCAAATCTCTCAGGGTTGTTGGGCAGTCGCTGCCGTGTGTCTCCCCATCTCACACGTTTCCGATCCTCAGACAGGATGAGGTTGGGATGAGCCGTGTCTGGAACCAGAGTTACATTCACTGGGGAGAGAGAATCAGAGTGTTAGAGGCAGAGTTCGTCCTTAGAGGAGGCTGGGACCATTTCTCACATTCCCCAGCAGCCCCATCCTGGCTGGGACAGGCCTGGATCAAAGGGAGTTGCCTCTGCCCTGGGCACCTGAGACAGAGCAGGGACGTCACTGCAGTTCCTCAGTCCATGTAATGGGATCCACTTTATTAGTTTTTCATTTGCTTGCTGAGGCTTCAGCTCCCTGCTCCCTCTGTTGGGGCTGCTCCATTCCCAGCATCAGAGACACAGCAAGGAAG
>ML123442.1:2647-46223 GCA_003846335.1 Cuora mccordi | reverse complement strand
TTAGTTTTGCTACAATCCAGTGTAATCCCAGTGGTACTTGGCATGGAGCTGAGCTGTCTGGAGCCCTTTTGTGTGTGGGCTCAAGGTGCTCGGGGTCCCACGCAGCGTTTAGCCCCGTGATCTCCTCTAGTGCAGGCCGGCAGCATCTGAGTTTAATCCCTCATGGAGCGAGATGGGAGTTCAGAATCCTCCTCTCCCTGGTGGGCCTGGGACCTTTATCAAGGCGTCTCTCCCTCCTAAAGGAGACACTTCATCACTGGGTGGGGCTGATGCTAAGATGGCAGCATGGCAAAGTGGTTTGAGTCTTGGACTGGGTCTAGGGAGATTTGTCTAGCTAGACCAGTGGTCACCTACTGGTCGATTCCTATCGACTAGTCGATCCTGGAGATGCTCCCGGTTGATTGTGATCTCCAGTGGCACTGCAGGGTTGGCTGCTGCTGGTAATGCAGGCTCCCTGCCTGCCCCAACTGTACGGCACTCCCAGAAGCAGCCAGCATGCCCCCACAGCCTGGGCTGAGGCCATGGGTCTCCGCACATGGCTCCTGACTGCAAACACCGCCTCCGCAGCTCCCATTGGCCGTAAATCAGGAACTGTGGCCAATGGGAGCTGTGGTTAGTGGTGCCTGCAGAGAGGGGCAGCGTGCAGGGCCACATGCCCCCCCCAGGGGCCCCAGGGGCACATTGGCCCCTTTTGGGAGTGGCGTAGGGTTGGGGCAGGCAGGAAGCCTGCCTTAGCCCTGCTGACCGTGAGTCGCCTGAGGTAAGCCAGTGCCAGCCAGCTGGATCCAGGACCCCACACCCCCTCCTATACCCGAACCCCCTGCCCCAGGCCTAACCCTCCTCCCAGAGCCAGCCCCCCAGTACCCACTCCAGCACCCAAACACTCTGTCCCAGCCCAGAGCCCCCTCCCACACTGCGAACCCCTTGGCCACAGCCCAAAGCCTGCACCCTCACCCAAACCCCAACTCCCTGCCCTTACCGGTGAAAGTGAGCAATGGAGAGAGGGCGCTATGGATTGAGTGGGGTCTTGGGGAAGGGGGTTAGATCCTGATTTCAAGACTTGATAGTTTGCCTCTGTTGCCACACTGCCGGACCATTAATTTTCTTATAGCATCTCCCGTACAATGAAGACTTTACAGAGCTGAATGATGAGTCACACCCGTGACAGGAACTCTCAGTGAAATTAGCCTGTCATTAAAACCCAAAAGTTAACCCATTAAATTTTACAGCAATTCCCTACCTTGTACTCCTGGGCAGCCTCCTGGATGGGAACCACCGTGTGAGCGTGGTGAGCCCGGGACTCTCTGCAGATCACACAGATGGGGGTTTGATCTTCCTCACAGAACAGTTTCAGAGCCTCCTGGTGTTCCCCACACACCCCGTCCCCTCCTGTTCCCTTTGCTGCCTGTAAGCTCAACCGCTTGGCGATTTCTACAACATTTGCCAGCTGCCTGTTGGGCCTGAGGTTTCTCTGTTGCACAGTTTCTCTGCACTGAGGGCAGGAAGCGGCTGTATCGGATCCCTCCCAGCACTGGCTGATGCAGGCTCGGCAGAAATAGTGCCCACACTCCAGAGTGACAGGTTCTGTGAAATACTCCAGACAGACGGGACATGTCGCTTCCTCCTGGAGACTTTCCACGGGGTTCTCTGCAGCCATGGCTCCCTCTGGCAGTAAACAGGGTAAGTTTCAATTTCCTGAATTCACACTCTGCCCCGCCTGCAGCAGCAAGGGGGTGTTTCCTTGTCTGAAAATGACTCATGCTGTCTGCAGAGCAGGAAGGATCCAACCAATTTCACCCCTGGAGGCTTTAGGGTAAAAATGTATCACTAGGGATCCGGTCCTGCAATCAGCCCTGTGCTGGTGGGGAGGGTCACTGAGCAGGGCCGGCTCTAGGATTTCTGCCGCCCCAGGCAGAAAAGGAGAGCGCCGCCCCCCCCCCCCCCCAGCGGCGCGGAGTGCAGCCCGAGCCCCCACCCCCCCCAGGGGCACGGCCCACGGCCCCCAGCCCCCGCCCCCCGAGCGGCGCAGCACCGCCCTAGCCCCCCCCAGCGGCGCGGCCCAAGCCCCCACCCCCCGAGACCCGGCCCGAGCCCCCACCCCCCGAGACCCGGCCCGTGGCCCGAGCCCCCACCCCCCGAGACCCGGCCCGCGGCCCGAGCCCTCGAGCCCCGAGCCGCGGCCCGCGCCCCCGGCCCCCGGCCCGGCTGCTTACCCCCGGCTCACAGCGCAGCAGCCGCATGGCTCCGGAGGGGGCTGAGCTCTTCCCCGCTCAGAGCCACGTGGGGAGGGGGCGGGGCCGCAAGCTCCAGGCTCAGCTCAGCTGCCTCTGCTCGGCCCGGAGCTTGCAGCCCGGCCCCCTGACCACGCGGCTCTGAGCGGGGCGGAGCTCAGCCCCCCCCAGCCAAGCTGCTGCTGGGCTGTTGAGGACCCGGGGAACAAGTGGAGGAGGAGCGGCCCGTCTTCAGCAACCAGGCGGGGCCGCGCTACCGGTAAGGGGCCCCCCCTCTCCCCCAAGCGGAGCCGGTAGCGCGGCCCTGCCTGGCTGCAGCCTTTTGCTGCCCCCTATATTTTGCCGCCCTAGGCAGCAGCTTGTTTTGCTGGTGCCTAGAGCCACCCCTGGTTAAAATTGTCTGTGAGCAGGTAAATCTCCTCCCTCCCCCAGCAGCTCCCCCAGGGCAGTAACCCAGTGCTGTAGCCTGATTTGGGGTGGGTTAGTAGGGTCAGTGGAGTTTATCCACTTAATTTCATTTTATTTGGTAATTAATTTTCTAATTAATTAGTAATATTAATAATAATTAATATATATTAATAATATGGGTATGGTTCACCAATATGTGTGATCAGAAGATAAGGTTCGTCTTGAATCAGGCTTCACAGAATTTATACAAGGAGTTTCGGGGTATATGACAGGAACTTACACTGAGACAGAAATAGTCATCAAGACCTTTTATTTAAAATCAATAAAACAATAAGTAATTGTAAAAATGTTAAAAGCAGTTTGAGATTACAAAGTTACAAAATATCACAGTTCTTTAAGAGATATATTTATGATAATACATAATAAAGCAGAAATTAGATTCCTTTATACTTACAGCTTTGAAAAGAAATAATACTACGACTTGTCAGTAGTTAACAGCCTTCGTAGGGGAGAGAAATGGTGAGACGATAGGAGACAGAAATAGATGGATGTATCGCCTACCTAATGGTGTATTATCACCCTTTTTATAGGGAACAGACATTTGGAAATCCTTCCTCTTATGCCCAAATTTGTCTTCCCCCACGGAAATGTTAGGGTACCCATGTCTCATAGGCTAACATAGGTGTGTGTATGAATGACAGATATGTACGCATTTGTGGTGTACTTGTTAGATTTGTGGGCAAAAATCCCCACTTTCCACCCTTTACTGCTATTGGCAGTAGGTGAAAGGTCTCAGACATTTGCGTAGGTTTTTGTTCTATTATTACTTTTTTGAGTAAGGGTCCTAAAGGTTGCCTTCAGCGTCACGCAGGATGTCTGACCTGGGTGTCTGTAGGTGTCTTGCATTTTAGCTATTGCAAATAAATCTATAAGCCTTTTACATACTTTTATCAAAAAGACATTTTATACAGACCAAAAAATTAATCCTCAGGGCTACAGTGCCTCCCCCGCCACCACACAGACCGAGGCTGAAAGTCCATCTGATGGCGGCTCAGGGGCCTGTGGAATGTGCTGGGAGTTCAGCCTGGGCCCTAGTGGGGCAAGTGCCCCTGTAACGCAACCACTCCCAGCAAGGCCCTGCCCCCATTTTCTCCCTGTTTGTCAGTCCCAGCAGAGAAACCAGGGACTGCAGGGAGACCAAGCTCCTGTCCCCCAGGTGAGAGCTGGAGCCCAATGGCTGAGGGCAGTGGGTGTGCGGGGAGCTCACACTAGGGGCTGCAGGGTACCTGGTGTGGGATAAACAGAGACCTCTCAGGCCACTTGCCCATTGCGGCTGCAGGAGGGGATGTGGGGACAGACTGAGGAGGCCTGGGGCAGTCTGGGAAGCCGCCATCAGGGACAAGGAGAGGGAATTCAGCTGTGGTGGGGGAGCCGTGCTGTGCAGAGATCCTGCTGTGGATGCAGCTAGTTACCTTGGTCTAGGGTTTGAAGCCATACTGGTGTTTAAAAGAAATGGTGTGTCAAAGTCATGTTGAATAACATGACTGAATTTCTTTACAAACACGAGGTAAATCTTGGTTGGAACAATAGTGGATTGGATCTCCGTCTGCAGCATGGTTCCTGTATGTTTCGTGTGATGTTGCTGAGAGCTAAAGCTGACAGGCAGGAGAGCGGCTGAATAATTCACGCAGCGGCTGGCGTGGCCAGTTCCACACCGTCCCGACCCCTGTTCAGCACGGCCCTCCCTACCCCAGCAGCGGTTGGACCTTGGGTGTTTCCCCGCCCGCCCTTGGACCGTCCTACCTACCATACTGCTTCATGGGCTCAGGTGCTTTTGAAAAGCAACAAGAGATGATGCCAGCTCCTGAACAGGCCTGTCTGTGTATGATCACAAACTGGAGAACTTGGAGGACGCTGATGTGGCTCATTAGTAGGTTCAACTAGCAGAATAGCATTGCTGTTGTGATGTAGGAATAAAAACATGGAATATTGTTCCCTTTTATCCTTTAGAGCCATCTTTATAGTACGTAAGAACATGTGCGTAAAAAAGTTTGGTTGTCCGTAATTTTTTTCTATACTGTCCATAAAAATTATTTTCAACACTTGGCAACACTTGGTCCCAGACACTCTCTGTGGGTAACCCTCCAGTGAGAGAGACGTTGAAGCAAAATGCTCCACCCTGGGCTTTTCCCTATCAGCGAACACAAATGGTGATAGAAGCCATCCACTTTTACCAGGGAGACGTATCTTGGGAACCCTTCATCAACTGGCCTCCAATTTGGTCCCCGGCCTGACCCTGCTCTGCCAGGGCATGCCAAACATCCAGGCAAACTGAGGGATGGTGTCGATCTTAGTGCACTCCCACAGAAAGCTGGTCTCAGCCGTAACTCTCGTCATCCCGGTGATGCACTACAATAAAGGAGGTGACGTGACAGCACCCCCACATCCTCCTCCAGCCATGGGGTGTGCAGCTAAGCAGGTGTCTCCCTCTGTGCAGGGAGCCCTTAGCACTTGCCCCTCTCATTGGCGTCTCCCATTGGCTAGCTTAGGTGGCTTCCCCACTACAGCGCTGGCTTTTCTGGATCACAGTCTAAGGGTGTGTTTACACTACATCTCTGGGAGAGGCAGTTGTTAGAATTCTTCCACTGACCTATCTGCATCTACATCGGGGGTTAGATTGGTCTAGCTACGTCACACAGGGTGTGAAAGTTTTCACAGTGCTGAGCCTTGTACTTAGGCCAGCCTAAGTTTTAGGTGTAGACCAGGCCTCAGGAAGAATAAGGGTATCACTACAGTCGCTACTTCAGCAGAGCTACAGCTGTGTCGCTGAAGTGCCCTAGTGTAGATGCCTCCTGCATTGACAGAAGTGGTTTTTTCCATCGCTCTAGTTAATCCCACTTTCTGAGAGGCCGTAGCCAGGTCACCGGCAGAATTCCATTGTCTGCACCGGGGGTTAGGTCCATCTAGCCGTGGCACTCAGGGCACACAATTTTTCACTGCCCTAGGTGTCACTAGGTTGATCTAAGTGTTGTGTAGAGCAGGCCTAAGAGGAGTTTCCCTGGAGCTAGCAGGAAACACAGGGGCTGAGGGATTGGCTGGCAGCTTGGTGTGTGTGAGGTAGAAAGCCAAGAGAAGCAGTCGTGAGTGTGATCCTGGCAGGAAACAGAAACAGAGCTTGCTTCAGGGACAGGGTTCAGGAAATGCCGACGTGGAGTTCTGAGTAAGGAAACTGCCGGCCGCTGTTTGTTTCTATCGTGTTCAGGGCACAGGAATGTGTGGCCATTGTTTGTAACTAATGAAGATTGCACCACAGAAGTACCTGACTCCTATCATCCATTTCTCCTGCCAATGGAAGAACCCAGCAAGGCCCAAACGCTGGCTGTGATAAAGGAGGTGGCTCCCTTTTGGGGACACCCAGCCAGACAGTAGCTATAGAATCCTCCTTAGCAACTGTCCCCTAATTGCCTGACCTGTAAAGGGTTAAGAGAAGCTTTACCTGAGTTGGCACCTGACCAGGGGAACCAATAGGGGGACTGTACCCTTTCAGATTGGAAAAACTGCTGGGTGTGTGTGAGGGGTTTGGTTTATCTTTGTCTCTGGAGCTGGAGAGAGGGGAAGGCAGCTACAAGCTGTAAGCTCTGAGCCAGGTATGGGAAATCATTAGCATCATACCTAGAAACTCCCCTTTTGGAACCCCAGATACGCAAGTGGTACCAGAAAAGTTTAGACAGATGCGATTAGGAACCTTTTTGGTTTGTGGATTCTGTGCTAACCCCAGGTGCTTTTGTTTTGCTTGTAACCTTTAAGATGAACCCCAAGAAAGTTATTTTTGGTGTTTAAGCCCCAAAGCCTGCGTTTTCAGATGTTTCTTTCTTTTTTAATAAAATTTACCTTTTTTTTTTAAAAGAAGCCTTTGATTCCAAAGTCCTTAGACAAGGGGTTGGTCTGTGCTCACATTGCTAAGGCATCTGGTTGGTATTTTATTCCCAAGACTCCTCAGGAAAGTGGGGGAAGAGGCTTGGGTGGGATATTTGTGGGGGTAGGGATTCCAAGTGACCCTTCCCTGAATATTTGTGAAAATCACTTGGTGGTGGCAACAATATGTGTCCAAGGCAGAAGAATGTGCCTTGAAAGAGTTTTACCCTAAGCTGGTAGAAGACTAGCTTAGGGGGTCTGTCATGCAGGTCCCCACATCTGTACCCCAGAGTTCAGATTTGGGGGGTTATACCCTGACACTGGCTAACGGCTCAGGTCCAAGCAGCAATGGTACAACGCGGATCACAATCTAGACCTGTGGTGGCAAATGCATTGGTGGGAAACATTTGCGGGGAGCTCCAGCAGCAAAGAGCCTGTGCAGAGGAGCAGATTGCTGCTCATCGTGGACGTGAGCATGTCCGGCTTTGTGTGCCGAGCAGTCCCCATTGTCCCTGCTCTCCGAGCTGACACGCCTCTCCCCAGAGTCAGACAAAACCCAAACATGGATCCCTGGCTCGTATTTCCCCCTCAGCAGAACCAGCCCACACAGTGTTGATGAGTTCAGTATTGGTCCTAGGAGAATGACTGGAAGAGACTGGGGCAGCTGGAGTGGGGCGGGGGTCAGGGCCGGATTAATGCAGGGGCTTTAGGGGTTGTAGCTCAGGGCCACAGGCTAAGGAGGCCCCCGCAAAAAGATCTCCAGGCCGCCAAAAGTTCAGATCTTTTGCGGGGCCCCCTTAGCCCTGGGTCCCAGGCTGTAGCCACTAATGTCCCTGCATTCCAGCCTTCCCTGTTGGGGGAGGCGGCTCCACATGCTGCTGTGCCTGCCCACCTCGCTGGTGCTGCAGCTGTGAGTGCCAGGAAGCTCCGTCCGCATGCTGCCCTCCCCTGTAGGCTCCGCCTCCACAGCGCCCATTGGCCGAGAATCACATCCAATGGGAGCTGCGGGAAGCAATGCCTGTAGGCAAGCGTAGGGCAATGAGTGGAGCCACCTGGCCCCTCTCCCCAGGGCTGCAGCCAAGGATGTCTGTGCCATGCCGGCAGCTTCGGGGTCAATCAGGGAAGAACAGCGCGGGGCCAAGGCAGGAAAGGTGCCTGCCAGTCTCACTGCGCCACCAAACAGGAGCTGCCCCAGGCAAGAGCCCTGCACCCCAACTCCTTCCCAGACACCCCCCACCCACCCCCACTGCAGTCTTCCTTCCAGCTCCCAGATGGCATTTTGAATAGGCTGGGCTTTAACCTTTAGACTGTACATTCATACACCTTTGAATATTTACCATAAAATCTCCTTTCAGCTCAAGGGTTGCTCCTGATTACTGAGTTGCTGCGCTGACATTTTTATGCCTTATCACTAGCACACACCAGCTGCCTCTGACCTGGTCCCAGGCGGGTGGTTAGATGTTCAGCAAGACACGGCCAAGCCGAGGCGCCTCTGCACATAGATTGTCACTGAAATCACTCAGTGGGGTTTAGTTCCCACCCACTGTTTCAGTGCAAGTCTGCCTGTGGCTGTGGGCACGCACCTGATTGTGAGTTAAGAATTCAATTGAGGGCATGTCTACACAGCATCTGGGGGATGTGATTCCCAGCCCGAGTACAAGTACACATGCTCACACTGCTGGAGCTGGCACACTACCAATAGTAGTGAGGCCGCAGATACATACCGTGTACGTGTAGACAGACCCTGAGTTTAAGCTTGTGTGTTCTTGTTTGTTTGCTTCCTTCTCCCCCTTTTCCTTTCATTCCCTTTCTGCTCCATTATCACCTGCTGCTCCCCATTCCTCGCTGATGTAATTCCTTCTTTCCTTATCTTTCTCCAGCTCCTCCTCCTGGCCCCTCCTTTCTCCTTTGCACCTATGCAGCTGATATGAGCAGGGCCGGCTCCAGAGCCCAGCGGGGCAAGCACCCGCCTGGGGCGGCCCTTTCCCGGGGGGGCGGCAGGCTGGGCCGGTGGACCTGCCGCAGTCATGCCTGCGGGAGGTCCACCGGAGCCCCAGGAGCAGCGGACCTGCCGCAGGCATGACTGCGGAGGGGACGCTCAGCCGGCGGCTCCAGTGGACCTCCTGCAGGCATGACTGCGGACGGTTCGCTGGTCCCGCGGCTCGGCTGGACCTCCCGCAGGCATGCCTGTGGCAGCTCAACCGGAGCCACCGGACCAGCGAACCGCCCGCAGCTGCGGGAGGTCCAGCTGAGCCGCGTGACCAGCGGACCCTCCGCAGTCATGCCCGCGGGAGGTCCGCTGCTCCCGCGGCTCGGGGGCGCCTCCCGGGCATGATTGCTTGGGGCGGCCAAATTTGTAGAGCCGCCCCTGGATATGAGACCTCCCATCATCAGCAAAGCCATTTCTGATACAGAGAGAACAGAATCGGAGCGATCCCAGCATCCCTGGCCTCAGCGACTCCTGTACGGGAAATCCAAGAGGAAACCAACTGTCCCATCTGCCTGGAAGATCTGACAGACCCAGTCACCATACAGTGCGGGCACAACTTCTGCTGAGTCTCCATCACTCAATAATGTGAGAAATGGGCAGATATGGCCTATGTCCCTTTGTGCTGCCCCAGCTGCAGAGCCTGAATCCAGGAAATGGCTCTCCGAGATAACTATCAGCGAGCAAATATAGTGGAAAATATCAAACAACTGGATTTCAAACCAGGAAAAGAGACTCTGTGTGAGAGACATGGCAAAGCCCTGGATCTGTTCTGTGAAGAGGACGGGGAAGCCGTGTGTGTGGTTTGTGAGAGATCCCCCCAGCACAGATCTCACACGGTGCTTCTCATGGATGATGCTGCCCAGAAATAACAGGTAGGACACACTCTGGATCCAGGTTAATTCAATCCTTCCCTTTTCAGACTCAGTCTCTCAGAGCCACTCCCAGATTTTCTCCCCTCATCTCTGGCTTCACCTAAATCTCTGCTCTGCAGGCTCCTTTCTCTGGGCAGGTGCAGAGAGCCCTACCCACTGGTGATGCCCCACCCTCTCAACCCCACACTGTTCACTGGGGAGAGGTGGGCACTAGATCTCCATGTAAGGCACATTCCTTGCACGCAGGATTGAAGCAAGATGTGTCCGGGCTGCTGCCAGGCCAGGAATCGAAGGAATGAGCTGGCCCACCACACCCCTGACAGACCAGGCACTGCCAACAAGGCATCCACATTAATCATGAATAAAGCATCCCTCACTCTGCTGCATGGAACACATGGGCACCGGAAGAGAGGGGGCCAAGGGGTCATATCACAGGCCCAGCCCCCGCCCCTCTTCTTTCCCCCGAAGCCCTAACCAGGCTGGAAACTGGAGCCCAGCCTGGGTAAGCACAGGGAGCCCGAGCAGCTATGGGGAGCTGCAGACCCTCCACCCGCCCAGGATGTAGGGGCCCGAGAGGAGCCCCCTGCCTATGTCCCCACCCCCTGGGATCTAGTCCATATGATTGAAAAGAAAAGTTTGAAAATGTGGCCCAAGCAAAACTGATACCGTGATGTATGCCTGAGTCTGCAGAGAGCCTGATCTAATAGCTCTGAGAGGAGGAAACTTCCTGTGATGTTGCACTTCATAATGCTTTACAGAAATATGCTTATGAGTGTAAATATGACATAACTGGAATATGTTTTACACTAGATATGCCATGTAACACATATTTCCAAAGGTTATGATCTACTGAATATATTCATCCTATTCGTATGCGTGTACCATTTTTATATCTGAAGTTATGAGCGTTGGCTCTCTGCTTGTATTTAAAGTGTTTGCTGTAGGAAGCACATAGGGAGGATTCGGTCAACATAGTGAGAAGGGGTTATTCAAGTAATTGGGTGTACTTCATTAACAATAGACTTTGGGAGATGCCAATCCACACCTGAGCTTTCCTGGGAACTCATAGACTCATAGACTTTAAGGTCAGAAGGGACCATTATGATCTAGTCTGACCTCCTGCACAATGCAGGCCACAGAATCTCACCCACTCACTCCTGTAACAAACCCCTAACCTATGTCTGAGCTATTGAAGTCCTCAAATCGTGGTTTGAAGACCTCAAGCTGCAGAGAATCCTCTAGCAAGTGACCCGTGCCCCATGCTGCAGAGGAAGGCGAAAAACCTGCAGAGCCTCTGCCGATCTTCCCTGGAGGAAAATTCCTTCCCGACCCCAAATATGGTGATCAGTTAAACCCTGAGCATGTGGGCAAGACTCACCAGCCAGACACCCAGGAAAGAATTCTCTGTAGTAACTCAGATCCCACCCCATCTAACATCCCATCACAGACCACTGGGCATACTTACCTGCTGATAATCAAAGATCAATTGCCAAATTAATTGCCAAAATTAGGTTATCCCATCATACCATCCCCTCCGTAAACGTATCAAGCTTAGTCTTAAAGCCAGATATGTCTTTTGCCCCCTCTACTCCCCTTGGAAGGCTGTTCCAGAACTTCACTCCTCTAATGGTTAGAAACCTTCGTCTAATTTCAAGTCTAAACTTCCTAGTGTCCAGTTTATATCCATTTGTTCTTGTGTTCACATTGGTACTAAGCTTAAATAATTCCTCTCCCTCCCTAATATTTATCCCGCTAATATATTTATAAAGAGCAATCATATCCCCTCTCAACCTTCTTTTGGTTAGGCTAAACAAGACAGGCTCTTCAAGTCTCCTTTCATAAGACAGGTTTTCCACTCCTCGGATCATCCTAGTAGCCCGTCTCTGAACCTGTTCCAGTTTGAATTCATCCTTCTTAAACATGGGAGACCAGAACTGCACACAGTATTCCAGATGAGGTCTCACCAGTGCCTTGTATAATGGTACTAACACCTCCTTATCTTTGCTGGAAATACCTCGCCTGATGCATCCTAAAACCGCATTAGCTTTTTTAATGGCCATATCACATTGGCAGCTCATAGTCATCCTGTGATCAACCAATACTCCGAGGTCCTTCTCCTCTGTTACTTCCAACTGATGTGTCCCCAATTTATAACTAAGATTCTTGTTATTAATCCCTAAATGCATGACCTTGCACTTTTCACTATTAAATTTCATCCTATTACTATTACTCCAGTTTACAAGGTCATCCAGATCTTCCAGTATGATATCCCGGTCCTTCTCTGTGTTAGCAATACCTCCCAGCTTTGTGTCATCCACAAACCATGCCCAGGAGTTGAGTGAAAGGGTTCCTGGTACTTTCCCCCGTCCGCCGCATTCCAGGACATCTAGGAGAGGAGGATATGGAGCTTGGCGAGGAGGACAGGCGGTTCGTCAATGGGTGCAGTGGGGCTTTGTAGTCCAACTGCCTTTCCTGAACCTCTACCAGATGCCTCATCATGTCTGTTTGCTCTGCCATAAGCCTCAGCATCTGGTCCCACTCATGCCTCCCTGCATGCTTTCCTGTCCTCTTGTTCGCTGCGTATGTCCTCTAACAGCGTACACCTCCATGCATTCAGCTGTGCCCTATCAGTGCGGGAGGAGTGCGTAGTTGTGTGTCCTTTTCTTTTCACCTTCTAATCTGCAAGAGCCTGACTGCTGGAGTTGGGGCAGGCACCACAGATAAGCTTGCAGCTGCATGGATAAAAAAGAGCGAGTGTAGACTTAGGCGCCAACTCCATGGGTGCTCCGGGGCTGGAGTACCCACAGGGAAAAATTGGTGGGTGTTCTGCACCCACTGGCAGCCAAGCTCCTCTCCTCTCCCTGCCCCCTGGCCCACCTCACCTCCGCCTCTGCCCCTCCCCTGAGCATGCCATGTCCCCACTTTTTCTCCCAGCACTTGCTGCTGCAAAACCGCTGTTTCGCGATGTAACAAGCTCCAGGAGGGATGGGGGTGGAGTGGGAACATGGCGCGTTTAGGGGAGGAGGCGGGGCCAGGGCAGGGATTTGGGGAAGGGGTTGGAATAGGAGCAGGGAGAGGGCGGAGTTGGGGCAGGGACTTTGGGGAAGGGGTTGGAATGGGGGTGGGGCAGGGGTGGGAGGGGTGAGGTAGGGATGGAGTTGGGGCGGGGCCAGAGGCAGAGGGGAGCTGTGCACCCACCGGCGCCTGCTGAAGTTGGCACTATGACAGAAGATACATTGTTGAAAACAGAAGGTTGACTCTTTTATAGCGAATGAAGCACTTCATGGCAGAAAGAAAATGTGTTAGGTACACGGTCGCATTTTGGCTTTTAAATGGAGCGCCTACCAGTAAGGTAAAACACATGGCAGAGTGCTGGGCAGCAGAATTCTGTTTGCAGGCAGGCACGGTAAGCAAAAGGGTAAGAAGGGGTCTTCTAGTGCCGCTTGGAAATGTATCGGGGGGTAGCCGTGCTAGTCTGTATCCACAAAAACAACGAAGAGTCTGGTGGCACCTTAAAGACTAACAGATTTATTTGGGCATAAGCTTTCGTGGGTAAAAACCTCACTTCTTCAGACGTTATCTGGGAAATGGTGGTTGCAAACTCTATAGCCCTCCTTCCCCATAGCAACCAATGCGGCTTGACTGCTTGTTAATGCGTTTGCATTTTGAAAGGAGGGGCTGCGGGTTTGGGGTGGTGGGGCAAAATGTGCATGGTGTGTGTGGAACCGCCCCCTCCCACACAGCATGGCTGTTCTCCGGGATAATTCCTTTTAGCCAAGTGCAAATGGAGCAGCACACCTGGGGTCATAATTTGTCGGGGATCAGCAAACAGAGCAGATTACTTCAGTACCGTCCCTTACAAAACTTGCTGCATTGCACCCAGGTAAGCATGTGTGATATCAGTCTCCTGAGGATGAGAGAGCAGGAAAAGGAGTGCATGTGGCAGGAATCTGGCCAGAGACCAGGACATTTTGCTGCTATGCTTTTTGCTGCATTGATGCCAGATCACTTCCTACTGGCTTGGCATGGAAAAGAATCTTGCCGTGGAGGACAGAATAAGGCAGCCCTCCCAAGAAACTTTCTGCAAAGGATTGCAGAGTACCTTCAGGAGAGCTTCATGGAGATATCCATGGAGGATACCTGGTCCATCCCCAGAATCATAAACAGACTTTTCCAGGGACGGGGAGTACCCTTTATGTAGCTGGACTGGCCACGACTGTATCCCAATTGTTCAGTGCAGATCAAACATTAAACACAATTGCATTTAACTGCTGTAGTGTGATTACAAATGTGCACTCACCATCAAGGTCCAGGAACAATAGATCCTGGGAGGGGATTGGCTCCAGAATTAGGAAAAGGTCCTGGCTGCCAGGTAGAATGGATCCTCTGCTTTCCTGCAGCACATTCTCTTCTTCCTTCTTTTCCTCATTGACAAAGTCCTCCTCATTGTTGCCCGAGGCTGCTTCAGTTGCCTTGGAGGTATCCATGGACAGTGGGGGGTTGGGGGTAGTGGTTGGGTGTCTCCCCCCTAGAATGGCATGCAGCTGCTCATAGAATTAGCATGTCTGTGGCTCTGACCCAGAGTGACTGTTTGCCTCCTTTGTCTTTTGGTAGGCTTCCCTGAATGTCTTTATTTTCACCCGGCACTGCTATGTGTCCCTTGTGTAGCCTTTCTCCACCATACCCTGTGCAATTTTGGCATACATACCAGCATTTCTTCTGCTGGATCGGAGTTCTGCCGGCACAGATCTTTCTCCCCACACAGCAATCAGATCCAGTGTCTCCTGCATGCTCCATGTGTCACAACCCGATGGCCTCCTCCCTCATGAGGTACCCTGGGGAGGCAAATCAGCATTGTATGTTGCTAATGCTGCTGCAAGCATGGCAAGGCATTTTGGGAAAGGTTAAAGGTGTGAGTGTAGAGTGGAAGATTCCTTTACTGGTTGCAAAAGGCCAAAGGGAGAGGAAGGGGGCAGAGAACGGGCTAACTCGACACTTCAGCTAGCTCAGTTGCTCTGTCTGAAGATAAGATGCTGATTCTAGTCCAAGACCGCAGCACACATCTGACTCTCAGCTTCCAGCCAAGAAAAACAGGGGCCTATTGCAGCCCAACCAGCTGTGAGAATGGAGGATTCAGTGGAACACAATTGCAGGGACAGAAAAAACAAGCAAAAAAAATAAAGGCCAGCATGGGGAAAAACAACTGTTTTCGTGTCCCTGGAGCCGGTGTGTTTTGGGAAAGCTAAAAAGCACAGGGGACAGAGGTCCCTGGACAAAATGCCCCCAAAAGAACCCAGGACTTAAAAACCCTCCTGAGAGCCGAAGCAAGCCAGAGATCACAGCGGACCCTAAACGACCCTAAATGACCTTTGCATAGGACAAGAACTCCCAACGACCCCTCCTGCTCTTCTTCTTACATTACACCCAGGCTTGGCCAGCCTTGGGTAGTGCGTGTGTGAGTATGAAAGTGGGTTTTGGACTGGGGCACTAACACTTTCTTGCTTCCTTTGAATGACGTGGGAGCAGTCCCAACACTCACCACTATTATTTTATTAATAAAGCTTTACTTAGACACCTGGTGTGCTCCGTCATCTCCTCCCCTAAAAATTCTGCGGCCTCAGCCTGATCACCTGACACCCTGGGCAGATTGGTAACAAATCTGACACAGGCTGGAGCTCATTTAGGACCCTGGGCATGCATGGTCAGCTGTGCTGCTGAGCTCACCGCACTGACCAAACAGGAAATGAAATTCAAAAGTTCCTGGGGCTTTTCCTGTGTACCTGGCTGAGTGCAGCAGAGTTGAAAGTCCTGTCCAGAGTGGTCACATTGGAGCACTCTGGGACACCTCCTGGAGGCCAAGAACATCGAATTACACAGCGCTGTGTCTACACTACCCCAAATTCAAGCCTGAAAGATTGAATTCAGTGCTATGCCTCTTGTCACAGAGGAGAACAGCAGTTGACTTTAAGAGCCCTTTAGGTTGGCAGAGTGGGCTTGGTAGTGTAGACACATTCATTATAAAATCAACCTAATGCAGCTTTCTTTGACTTAGCCTCGTAGTGTAGACCAGGCCTTAGTTTATAGTGGACAGATTTCTACAGCACAAAAATGGGAACCTCCTGTCCCTCAGAGCATGGAAGCCAAGGAGTGCATTGGCCATAGAGACTCAATTCCCCTTTTATCCCAAGAGCTGGTCTCTCCAGGCCAGAGTTGAACAATATCAATGGGATCTTCAGAGTGAAGGTTTGACTGGCAGAGCCTGTGCTACACCTGCTCTGAGGCTGGAAGAAGCGGAGGAATTCTAACTCCAGCCCCATTAGAAAAGCAACTTTCCCTGACAACAAATTATAATGTGTCACTAAATGAAGTTATGTAAAATTATTTCTGTCCAGGTGTGAGAAGGGGACTCTCCAGCAGCCGGAGGAGATTTCTCCTGAACTGGAAAAGAGACTCAGCGATTTCTCCCAGAAAACTGGTGATTTAAAGGAGACTGAGGAAGTTCAAAGGTACCGAGTAGGGATCTAGGAGGGGAAATTGGGGAAAGCTTCTGAGACTGAGAAAGGAGGGTGACTCTGGCCAATTTGTTCACAATTAGATGATGCTTCTATTTAATTGTGGGGTGAGAATGCCACACACTTGGGGTCCAAATCACTCAGGCTGATTAATTCAAACCTTTGTTTCTACCAAAAGCCTGCCTTGCCATTACAGTTATTGTTAAAGTAAGAAATGACAGACATTGAGAAAGAAGAACTAGCCAATTATCTTCTCCTGGGGCATAGGCAGGTCACAGTGAATTTCTCCTATGAAGCACCAGCCCTTACAATGTCTGACATATTATCCATGTCCACATTCATGTGTATTAGTTCTTTCCAATCAACTTTGAGTGTTATGAATATTAAGTGCTCCAGAACCGTGTAGCCTCCCCAGCCTCAGGTGGAATCAATGGGAGCTTCAAGTGCCCAAGCCCTATGAGAACGAGGTCCTGGGGCCTAAACGTTGCCATCCAAAATCTAGACCCTAAATTAAAGGCCATTTGTTAAAGCTGGAACCAGTCCATCACTGTGCTCTGGTCCTGTGTGGCTGGGCCAAATGGGCTGGAGGGAAGGAGAAAGCCCCCCCCCCCCACGGTGAGGGATCCCTCAAGCACAGGGGCCTCTTGTGCCTCCTCCCCAGCAGCTGCAGGCACAAGGCGTGTTCCTGAGAGGGCTGGGAATGGGGTGGGGGTGGTGATGGCGGGTGGAAGAGGGAGGAGGGTGGACGAGGGATAGAGGGAGGTGGGCAGTGTAAAGCTGGGCCTCTGACACTCTGCACGGTGGGCAAGACACATGGGGCCCATTGTCCTAGGGATGTAACTCTGGCTGGTTCAGAACTTCCTCTGCCTGTGCCAAGGTCTGCACCGGCCCCTGCAGCCGCTGGACAGCAGAGTCACAAATAGCTCCTCCCCCCTCTCCTTTTGCCGGTACAGGGGTGAATCTGGCCCATGGAGCCAACCTTCCCCCTGTCTCAATGTCCACATGGATAAAATGAATTTATTATTATTCCTATTTTTGCCTATGAAGGAGGAGGGCCCCTTCATGCTGCTCTCTGTAGAGACGCTGTGTAAACAGACCCAACAGCTGACAATTAGAGCCAGGATTTCACAAACTCTGAAGATCCTGTTAGTGTCAAAGGGACCCAAGTGGGTAAAGTTACTTTTATGCCAAAGTCTTTGTATGATCTGGGTCTAGGTTACGACAAAAGGCAGTAAGTGAATGAGACAAACCAACTGGAGTCTGACGGGTGGGAGGGGATGATGAGGGAAAAGTACATCTGTCTTACAGATTGTGTGTCCTGAGATGGTTGTGAGGCTTCATGGATGTTGGTTCCACTCCTGATAGATGCCTGAATGAGAAAGGAAATAGAGGGTTTCAGATCTTTTTATATTAAATACCTCTGTGTGTCTGTCTGTTTCTCTGTGGTAATTAAAACACAGCTCTATGAGTTCAGAATGGTGATGCTCTTATAAATATGAAAGTCTGAAATCTCACCTCTCTAACCTTTCCCCTGCCAGACAAGCTGCCATCTGAAATGGAGAGAAAAAGAGGGGAGCCCCTTGGAGCACACAGACAAGGTGAGTGTGCAGGTGGAGATTGTCTTTGCATTATGAGAAAACTCCAGTGAAAACATCTTCATAAGATTGTAAAGTTACCGACCAAACTGACAGCAACAGCACTAAAAATAACAAATGAAACAGTAAATGGGGGCACTGGAGGAGGTGGATCGGGGGGGCTGTGCCACCCCACTTTTAAAAGTTGGAAGGTCAGGTCCACCCACTTTTTGCCTTCCCCCAAACTGCAAGCCTTGGGCAGGCATGGAGCACTGCAGGCAGTGGCTGTGCTTTGTGGCATGGCAACTGATCAGCTCCCCACCATAAAGCTCAGCCCCTGCCCACAGCGTCAGCCTCTTCCCAGTGCCGGCCTCTCAGTAGCCGCACCACTGCTCCCTTTCCCCCAAGGCCCTGCCCCCTGGCCAGGCCAGAAGCCAGAGCTGGGCTGTCACCCTAAGAGACCTGGATCCTCCACATGCCCTGGGTAGTGCACTTTGGAGCATCGACATAGACTGGGGTCTGCTCTCAGGCCCCCTGGACACCTGCCCAGGGCAAGTGGAGGATCGGGGGCTCTCCACAGTAACCAAGGCTCACAGCCTGGCCAGGGAGTGGGGGCTCGGTGGGAAGAGGAGGAAGGGGTGGGGCCACAGGTGGTGGGACCTCGCGCTGCCTCCTCCCAAGTTCTACCAAGGTTCTGGAAAACTTGGGGAGATCCCAAGCTGACATCACACAAACAATCCTGTCACCAACTTTAGTGTTGAGTTCATGCCCAGGCTGCTGAACAGAAACATTCTCCCTGAGCAGCTCCCGAACAGAGCTCCCTTCCCTGAGGGCTGACACACTCCTCTGCTTTATCCCGGTGCAGGGGGTCTCCCCATCGCTCTTCTCCAACATCCTGCCTTTCTTCTGGGAAGGGCTGGGCTCTCCCATTGGAGCTGCTCCCTGCTTCCTGGATTAGGGAGATGCTCTCCCTGTGATGCTGGCAGATCCTTCTTTCTCCCTAGGCTGAGGATGGGACTACCCCACCCAATGCCATCTCCTACTCTCTGGTCTTGAGTAGCTCTTCCCCAATGCTGCATCTTCCTCTTTGTTCCCCAGCCTGGGATTGGAGGCTGCATTAGGGGAGGGAGCTTCCCTCTTGGTTTTTAGCTGGAATCCGCCTCCTCTGCTGCCTCCTCAATGTAAGGGGACTGTTGCCCCCTTACTAACATTCAGTGGGGGTGTTTGGTTGCTAGCTCCCAGCACTAAAAAGGGAGGGGTCGATGGGAAATCAGAAGCCTGAGACTGACAGTCTCCAGGAACAATGTGGAGAGGCCAGTGCTCCAGGTCAGCCTGATTGACAGGGCGGGCAGGCTAATCAAGGAGTCAGGAGGCCAGAGGGGTCCCGTCCTCCGTGTGAGCTGGAATTGTCTGAGTCAGATGGAGTGGGGCCGAGCTAAGGAGAGAGCAGGGGCCCAAGCTAAGCTGATGGGAGCAGAGCTGCAGCCCAAAAAGCCAGAGCACAGCCCAGAGAGAGCAGCCCTGCCCTGGGAGCAGAGCTGCAGCAACCAGAGCCAGAGGGCCCAGACAAGCAGCCCAGGGAGCTGAAGGCAGAGCAGCAGCAGCAGCCGTGCTGAGGCAGAGTGGAGCTGGGGCTGGAGCAGTCCGGAGCTGGGTGCGGTGAGCAGCTGGGGAGAGCGAGGGGGACCCTGGGCAGTGGGCCCAGCACAGGGAGACGCCTCAGCCAAGAGGCCCTGCAGGCCAGACTTGGAGGGGGATCGTAACCCTGACAGGGTGGGGGTGACACTGGGGAGAAGAGTCCCGCCACCCAGAGCCTAAGAGTGTGTGGCCACCGCCAGAGCAAGTGTCCAACCCGCAGTGTCCCTGCAGCACAGCCAGGGCCTGAGAAGGAGGCCTGGGACCTACAAGGAACAGACTGTGAACTGCCTTGATGTCCAGAGACACTGTTTGTGATGTTCCCTGCCACAGAGCGGGGTGATGTGTTTTCCTTTAACCTTTCCCATTTTTCCTTATTCTTTTTTTAAATTAAGTGTTAATTAAATACCGGTAACTTGTATTTGCTTTAAATTGTATGATGTGATCACTGGGTCAGGGAGGTGCCCAGTGCATAGAGGGTACCCCGGAGTGGGGACACCCTAGCCCCTGTCCTGGGTGACCACAGCAAGGTTGGGGGTTGAGCCCCCCAGGAATCCTGGGCCCAGCCTTGTTGAGGTTACGAGGACTCTGCCAGACAGGAGAGTGGAAGGGGAGTCCTCGAGGGCAGGGAGGCCTCTGGGTAAAGGAAGTGGGAGCGAGGACTCAGATCCTTTCGCTAGCCCACTTCACCGGGGTAGTGCAGAAGCCAGGAAAGTTCCCCACAATAGCGGGACCATTCCCCTGCTTACATCAAGAAAAGCTTCTGATACCTTCCTGGCAGTGCCTCTGCCGCTAGTGTTAGGGGGCTTATTCCTTCACCCTCTCACTTCCCTGGTCCTTCTCGCATGAACAGAGAGCAACAGTACCCGAAGTCTGCAGGTGCAAACAATTCGATGTTTATTGGGGTGAACTTCCAGCAAGCATGATTCCACTTTCCTTCCTCCGTGTCCCCCTTCCCAGCCCTGACACCATAGATCCTTGCCTGTGTCCCCATTCCCATTCCCCACCCTTAGCGAAACATGATCCCAATTACCCCACCCCCAGTCCCTGTTCCCATTCCTCCCCTTACTTCCTGACTGAATGCAGACTATATAGTAAAACTTGAGTTCTTCTTAGCTATACCTTAACTAATCCTTTTACTGAAATTTAACTAACCAATCCTAACATACTGTAACATGGTTATTTAACCAATTGTATCCCACCACCTTAATTGGTTTACACCCAACAAAATTAATTATACAGCAGACAGAAACAATCACAGAACTAGACAGAGATTATACGGACAAACAATAGGGAAGTGGAGACTACAGTGATAGAACAATGCAGAAATGAGGATTTCACTTCCCAGCTATTGATAAGTGAGTTCTTGCCAGACAGGATGCTATCAAACGAAGTTTCCTTTTACATCTTCTAGGCTCTTTCCTTTCTCTGGAGGTGACAGGAATATCAAGACAGGATTGTATTCCTAACAGCCCAATAGCACCTTATTTCAATGTGACTAGTTTGGAATGTGAGGATGTGACCATACACTTCCCAGCTTATGGCTGCCTCTGCTGCTTAGCCGAAGAACCAGGCCTCAAACTGTCACAGTAGGAGAAGGCCCTTACAGCGTCAGACAGTGATTTTGATTCTTTCTTCTATACCTCTATAACTAGCTTACTGATAAGAATACACCTAAATTCTTACAGTATAGGCCTTTGCAGACAGGCCTGAATATTTATATCCTAACAGCTAGGAATGGAGCAGCCACAGCAGAGGGAACAGGAAGCTGAAGCTTCTGTAAGCAAATGAGAAACAGAGTCTGGAACTGCAGTGACATCTTTGCTCCATCTCAGGTGCCCAGAACAGGGCTACTGGGGAGTGTGAGAAATGGTCCAAGCCTCCCCCAGGGCTGAGCTCTGCCCCTAATGCTCTGATTCTCTCTTCCCCCAGTGAATGTGACTCTGGATCCAGACACGGCTCATCCCCAGCTCATCCTGTCTGAGGATAGGAAACGTGTGAGATGGGCAGACACACATGAGGATCTGCCCAACAACCCTGAGAGATTTGACACTGATCGCTGTGTGCTGGGCTGTGAGGGATTCACCTCGGGGAGACATTGCTGGGAGGTGGAGGTCGGGGGTGGCTGATACTGGGCTTTGGGGGTGGCCAGAGAGTCTGTGAGGAGGAAAGGATGGATCAGCCGTAACCCTGAGGGGGGGATCTGGGCTGTGCAGTGGTGGCTGTATCAGTTCTGGCATCTCACCGACCCTGTGACCCCCCTGCCCCGGCGCTGGTTCCCCAGCAGGATCCGGGTTTGTCTGGACTGTGACCGGGGGCAGGTGACATTTATCAATGCTGGTGACGCCCCGATCTTCACTTTCCCACCGGGCTCCGTCCCTGGGGGGAAAATCCGACCCTGGCTCTGGGTGGGGTGGGGATCCCGGCTCAGCCTGTGTCCCTGAGACATGGATGTGGGGGGGGGGGGGGTGATATCCCTTTGTGGGCCCTGAGATCAGCCTCTGTAGCCTCAGACACCCTTGTCTCTATGATCTTGGAGGACTCCTGTCTACCCAACCCTCTGACTTCTTATCTCTATGACCTCTGGAAGCCCTTCCTCCTCCCTGCAGCCCCAAGGGTTGAAGACCCCCTGGGGCTGCAGGAGGAGCAGAGGGGCCCTGAGGGGCAGAGATTGGGACTGGGCAGGGGGCAGAACAAACAGCCGGGCTGGGGACAGGCAGAAGTGGAAGGGGGAAGGATAGTTCAGTGGTTTGAGCAGTCGCCTGATAAAGCCAGGGTTATGAGTTCAGTCCTTGAGGGGGGCCACTTAGGGATCGGGGGCAAAATCAGTACTTGGTCCTGCTAATGAAGGCAGGAGGCTGGACTCAATGACCTTTCAAGGTCCCTTCCACTTCTAGGAGATTGGTCTATCTCCAATTATTATTAGGTGGCAGGGACACAGAATGAATCAATCAGGGTTTGAGGGGGTTGGAGAGAACCTGGAAGCTGCAGAACAGGGAGCAATTTGTACCAATCTGTGTCATTAGATCTCATTGGGGTCTCCCAGCCAGAGCTCCTGCTGCAAAGGCCAAAGTCACTTTCCGCTGTAACTACAGGACACCTGCTAACACTCTAAATTGACACACACTGGGGATGGGCAGGGAGTCTTCAAAAATCACAAGATAAACCAGGATCCTTTTTTTTTTTTTAAACCCCATTTTTTAGGAGGGTCCGTTTCAGTTCTGACTCATGATTTTTAACTTCTGGCATTAGCAAACCTGCGAGAGAGTTGGGGGCAGGGTGGAAATGGAGGAAACAAAAGGAAAAGATGAAGTAAAACCAAATAAACAGAGTTCTGGAGAAAGAGTGAAAAATAGATATGAAAACAATGAAAGGAAAACACTGTGAAGAGGAGAAACAGCCTGAGGCAGTGAGAGGGGAAGGGATAAGCTCAGGGAAAAGAATGTAAAAGGTGAGGGAATGATCTGTGCCGGGGATCAGAGGAGAGTGGAAGGGACACAGAAATAAACAGGGATGGGAAACGAGGGCTAGTAAAACGGTGAATAAAAATGAACAGTGACAGAGAAGGGAGAAGAAAAGGGAACGCAAGAGGGACAGAGATTTATAAAGCATCACTGAAGGTCAGACTGTCACTAATTAATTTCACGTGTTACTTCCTCGACTTTGTTGCCATTTAAATGTCATTAAAAAAAAACCTGTTCCCCAAACCCGCGGGTCTGTTTTCCGTTGTTGTGGGTATGGAAGCTGTTTCTCAGCTCCTTGGCACGCTGACAGGCGTGCGTGTGCATGGTAAATAAAGCAGGAAAGACCATTCTGATTTGTTCCTTTTTCATTTTCCAGCTGCAATTGTCAGGGGCAGAGTCATGGGATTTGCTTCCCTACTTGGTTGTGTCCCCCCAGTATCAACAGTGACTTTGCACAAAGGGCCCCTTTCAGGGACCTGCTGGGGAGTTTGAGCTACAGGGGGAGGGGGCTCCCCATGTGTCTGCAAGTCCCAGAGCTGCTGCCCTCAGTGACACACTTCAGTGGGGCAATCTGCAGTTCTCCCAGGCAGAGCGGGGAGGGAAGGAGACAGGAGGGGGTGGGGTGATACTGATAGGAGCAGCAGGAGCAAGAAGTGGGGAGGGAGGTTCCCAGCACCCAGCCCTGCATCCCCCTGGGCTAGGGTGACCAGATGTCCTGATTTTATAGGGCCAGTCCCAATTTTTGGGACTTTTTCTTATATAGGCTCCTATTACCCTCCACCCCCATCCCGATTTTTCACATTTGCTGTCTGGTTACCCTACCCTGGGCAGACTGACTCTCCTGGGAACAAGGGGAGGAGCTGAGCGAGGAAAAGCCAGTTGCTGACTCTGCTGAGCACCGCACTACTTAGGGGGAAGTGGGAAGGGGAGAGTTAGAGGGAGTGACACAACAATGTCAGGGGAGATCCCCCAAAATGGCTCCTTTCATTCTGCTGTTTTTCTAACAGTTTTCTCAGAGATGCTGTTACGTGTGGAGAATTGAAAAGTGCCCTGGTGGGCTTAGTTCAGCTGGCAGGGGCCTGGCCTAGGTGGTAATAAACGAATGGGGTTTCTTCCACACATGGCAGAGTCCAGAGCAGCTGAACTGTAGGGAAAGATCTAGGGGGAAATTGGGATGTAAAACAAAGAGGGAGGGATAGCTCAGTGGTTTGAGCATTGGCCTGCTAAATCCAGCATTATGAGTTCAATCCTTGAGGGGAGCCACTTAGGGATCCAGGGCAAAAATCAATATTTGGTCCTGCTAGTGAAGGTAGGGGGCTGGACTCAATGACCTTTCAAGGTGCCTTCCAGTTCTAGGAGATAGGTATATCTCCTATTATTATATTATAAATGGACTCAAGCATCTTCTGAGAGGCTGCAGAATAACATCTGGACCCCAGGGGAGGGGGAAGGGAAATGGCTGTAGTGGAGCTAGGGGAGGTAGGAGATTTTCAGGGAGCTGCTGGAAGTGGGGGGAGAAGGAGGGAAGGGAAAAGGGTGTGATGAACCTGCTGATTCTCTGAGCAGGCCCATTGGCAGTTTGGGAAAGTCTCCCAGGGCAGCCCAGAGGATTCCAGGGGCCTGGGGTCTTTGGCGGCGGGGGGGCCCCCGCTTCGGCGGTAATTCGGCGGCGGGGGGGCCCCTTCTGTTCCAGGACCCGCTGCCAAAGTGCCCCGAAGACCCGCGGCGGGGGCCCTCTGCCGCTGAAGCGGGACCCGCCGCTGAAGTGCAGCCAGGTCTTCGGCAGTAATTCAGCGGTGGGTCCCGGAATGGAAGAGCCCCCCGCCGGCGAATTACTGTCGAAGACCCGGCTGCATTTCGACGGCGGGTCCCACTTCGGCAGTAATTTGCCAGCGGGGGGTCCTTCCGCTCTGGGGCGGAAGGACCCCCCGGCGGCGAAGACCAGGAGCGGAAGAAGCTCCTGGGGCCCGGGCCCCGCAAGAGTTTTCCGGCCCCCCCAGAGCGAGTGAAGGACCCCGCTCCAGGGGCCCCGAAAAACTTTCGTGGGGGCTCCGGCAGGACCCGGGGCCTGGGGCAAATTGCCCCTCTTGCCCCCCCCTCTGGGCAGCCCTGAAGTCTCCCCCAATTTGTAAAACAGGGCACAACTCCCCTGTTCAGGGCTGGGAACATTTTCTAGACTCCCAGTGCTGGAGCCTGATCCCACTGGCCAGAGGCTGCTGTGAAATAGGAAGAGAAGCTGTCGGGATTCCTGTCCATATTGCTGGCTCACAGCTCTGCTTCCCGTATCAGCCTGTGGCTGGCAGGAGTGTGGTAAATGAAAAGACCCTGCCCTGCTCTGTGTGCTGGGGAGGACAAGGAGCTCTCACCTTCTCCCCCCAAAGCCTCCTGGCTGCTCTGAGCAGGGGGTGGGGAACGGATTCTGTTTTTCTGGCCTCCTCCCCTGTGAATAGTGAGATTGTGGCTTTGGCAGCAGGTGCTGAGTTGGGGAGACTCTTGGTGTTTCAGATGCCGGTGACCTGCGAGGAGGTGGCTGTGTATTTCACCCAAGGGCAGGGGGCTCTGCTGGATCCCACTCAGAAAGCCCTCTACAGGGACATCATGCAGGAGAATTATGAGACAGTAACCTCGCTGGGTAAGGGATTCCGGTCCCCTTGGTTATTAGAAGCCGTGGGGTCTGCATGTCTTAATCTGGTCAGGTTGTTCCCTGGTCAGTTAGATCAGAGGCGAATGGATTCCATAATGCACAACTGCCATGTGAGAGACCTGCATCCCCGTAACCTCTCCAGTGGGACATGGGTGTCAAAACCTAATGAACATGCTAGTTCATCTCCATCCCTCCAGCTTTTCAAGGAGGAGAAGATGTATTGTTTCCCATTCAGACAAAAAAATCCCTCTTCACTTCCCTTCATGGGAATAGCTCCATCAATGGGGAGGGCTCTGCAGATTTAGAAATAGGCAGAGGTTTAACTCCAGAGCTGTGTGTGCATCAGCAAGGCCCCCAGAGTGCACAAATCCTGCAAACTCCTAGTAAGGGTGTAAAAATTCTCCCCTTCCCCAAATATCTGCCTGTCCCAGGGGGGCTCTATGACCATGTTCCCATCCTCTTGGATTCCATGATCCCCCAGAAAAACCAAGAGGACAGGTTCAACTCACAGAATGTCCTTTGTGACAGACACTCTCCCACTACTTCAAGCACCCTGATCTGGTCTGATTTCACCATCTGTGCAGGATTTCCCATTCCCAAACCTGACCTGATCACCCGGCTGGAGTGAGGGGAAGAACCATGGGTGCCCAATCTCCAGGCCTGCAAGAAAAGAGTGATCCCGAGAGGCACCCGCACAGGTGACAACTGACATCTGGTGAATGAAGGAAAAAGTTGAGAATCCCAAAAATGTGGTGTGAGTAAACACCCTCAGTTCTTCCTCATCTCACCCAGGGCAGGGTTGTATTCAGCAGATATCGCTCACACCATTCCACCCAGCCTGTTAGCTGCAGGAGTTTCCTTCCCATCTTTCCTTCTCTTTGAGTCTTTGGGTGGGAAGTGTAATCAGATTCCAATTGCTCAGTCTGTGCAAATGTAGAGTGTTGGGTTTTCCTTTGGTGCTATTCCTCTTTCTCCCCAGCACAATGATTCCTGTCTGGATTGTCTCTCTCTCCCAGCAGGTGATGAGGCAGTGAGTTAGAACAAGGAGAACTATCATGAGGAAGTTCCTAGGGAAGTAGAATCACTGGGAACCTTTGTGGGAAGAGTTTCAGGGAATTTTTCCCAGTGCTTGGAACAGGGAGAAGCCTGGGGAAAATTGGCATGAGTCAGAGAGGCTGCTGGGGAACCACCCAAGGAAGAAAGTGCATGGATCTATTCTATATGGGGGAGGAGACAAGGGTCCCAATCAGGGCCGGCTTTAGGAAGTGCGGGGCCCAATTCGAACAGTTTCGACGGGGCCCCGGCAGGGATGACTATAAAAAAAAAAGTAAAAAAACACATGGGGCTTGTACTCACCGGGCGGCGCTCTGGGTCTTCGGTGGCGGGTGCTTCACTCTCTCCAGATCTTCAGCGGCACTGAAGGACCCGCCACCGAAGTACTGCCAAAGACCCAGAGCAAGCGAAGGACCCACCGCCAAAGACCCGGAGCGCCGCCAGGTGAGTAAAAATTAAATAGGCACCTCTAGCCAGGGAAGAGATTCTCATTGGGTGCGGGGCCCTCTTAGGCGCGGGGCCCGATTCGGGGGAATTGGTGGAATTGGCCTAAAGCCGGCCCTGGTCCCAATCAAACCACAATCCAGCAGACAAAGCCCACCAAAGAGAAACCCTATCAATGCCTCAAAAGTGGGAAAGGATTCATTCTGAGATCATACCTTGTTACACATCAGACAATTCAGAGTGGAGAGAAACCCCTTCAATGCTTGGACCATGAGAAAAGCTTCAATAACTACTCAGACCTTAGTAACCATGGGAGAAGCCACATGGGAGAGAAACCCTATCAATGCCACGAGTGAGGAAATGTTTCAATGGAAGTCAGCCTTTATTGCACATCAGAGAATCTGCTCCGGAGAGAGACCCCATAAGTGCTTGGGCTGTGGAAAAAGTTACACAGCAAGATCAGGCCTTGTTACACATCAGGCAAGCCACACAAAAGAGAGGCTTTATAAATGCTTGGCATGTGGGAAAAGCTTCATTAATAGCAGAAACCTTAATAGCCATCAAAGAATCCACACAGATGAGAGAGCCTATAAATGCCTGCACTGTGGGAATGGTTTCCATTGGAAGTCAGCCCTTAATAACAAAAGGAGGAGTCTGGTGGCAAATTAAAGACTAACAGATTTATTTGGGCATAAGCTTTTGTGGGTAAAAACCCACTTCTTCAGATGCATGGAGTGAAAATTACAGATACAGGCATAAATATACTGACCCATGAAGAGAAGGGAGTTACCTTACAGGTGGAGAACCAGTGTTGACAAGGCCAATTCAATCAGGGTGGATGTGGTCCACTCCCATTTAAATCTGTTATTGAATGTCCAGGGAGATTGAAGTGTTCTCCTACTGGCTTTTGTATGTTACCATTCCTGATATCTGATTTGTGTCCATTTATTCTTTTACATAGAGACTGTCCCATTTGGCCAATGTACATGGCAGAGGGGCATTGCTGGCACCTGATGGCATATATCACATTAGTAGATGTGCACATGAATGTGCCCCTGATGGTGTGGGTGATGTGGTTGAGTCCTATGATGGTGTTGCCAGAGTAGATATGGGGACAGAGCTGGCAACGGCATTTGTTGCAGGAATTGGTTCCTGGGTTAGTGTTTCTATGGTGTGGTGTGTATTTGCTGGTGAGTATTTGCTGCAGGTTGGGGGGCTGTCTGTAAGCGAGGACTAGCCTGTCTCCCAAGGTCTTTGAGAATGAGGGATCATTTTCCAGGATAGGTTGTAGATCATTGATGATGCGGTGGAGAGGTTTTAGTTGGGTGCTGTACGTGATGGCCAGTGGTGTTCTGTTATATTCCTTATTGGGCCTGTCCTGTAGTAGGTGACTTCTGGGTACCCATCTTGCTCTGTCAATCTGTTTCCTCACTTCCCCAAGTGGGTATTTCAGTTTTAAGAATGCTTAATAAAGATCTTGTAGGTGTTTGTCTCTGTCTGAGGGATTGGAGCAAATGCGGTTGTGTCTTGAGGCATGGCTGTAGATAATGGATCGTGTGATGTTTCCTGGATGGAAGCGGGAGGCATGTAGGTAAGTATAGTGGTCAGTATGTTTCTGGTATAGGGTGGTGTTTATGTGACCATCACTTATTTGCACTGTAGTGTCCAGGAAGTGGATCTCTTGTGTCACCTGAAGGATGCTTTGGAGCTTACATAGACCATGAAGTTGCCTGACCCATAACTGTTGGCCCCTTACTGAAATGTAGTGGGGGGGTTTGGTTGGTTTCTCCCAGTAGCAAAAGACAGGAAGGGCCAATGAGAAATGAAAACCCTGAGACTAGTCCCCAGGGCGAATGGAGAGAGGCCAAGGCACTAGGTCAACTTGCATCCGACGAAGTGGGTATTCACCCACGAAAGCTCATGCTGCAAAACGTCTATTAGTCTATAAGGTGCCACAGGATTCTTTGCTGCTTTTATAGGTCATCCTCGTTGACAGGGCAGGCAGGCCAATGAGGGAATCAGGTGCCCGTTCTCTGTGTGAGCTGGAGCTGCCTGCCAGAGAAGGGCAGAGCTAAGGGGAGAAGAGCAGCCGGAACTGGGCTGGAGGCAGAGCAGCAGAAGCACTGAGGCAGAGGGTAGCTGGGTCTGGAGCAGTCTGGAGCTGGGTGTGGTGAGCAGCTGGGGAGAGCGAGGGGGGACCCTGGGCAGCATGGGATGACATCATGTTTTCCTTTCCCCTTTTCCATTTTTTCCTTTTTTTTTTTATTACTTGCTGTTCAATAAATCGTATTTGTTCTAAATTCTATGCAATGCTGAATGGTGACATTAGGGAAACGTCCAGAGTGAAGAGAGCACCCCAGAGTGGGGATACGACACCCTAGCTTCTATCCTGGTGATCGCAACAAAATTGGGGGTGAAGACGCCTCAGGAATTAGTTGCTCTTGTTTTCCTATTTCATTGAATTTAGTCCCGCTCAGCCCACTTTCAGCTGAGTGAATGGAACCCCAGGCCGACAGCGGGTTGAGTGGCTCAGCTGGGGTCTCAACCGCCGGCCTGCTCAGCCAACTGCCAGCCTGGGGTTCCTTGAGGTTGTCTAGGCCAGCAGCGGGTGCTGAGTGGGGCTGGTAGCTGGGACCCCGGGTGGCAATGGGGCGGCAGCCGGAACCCCAGAGCAGCGGCGGGCTGAGCTGCTCAGCCCACCGCTGCGTGCCATCAAAAATCAGCTCACGTGCCACCTTTGGCACGTGTGCCAGAGGTTGCCGACCCCTGCTCTATATACTGAGCGTATTACAGTTGTTGGAGGGCTCTATTTAGTAGTAACAGGGCTATAGGAAAGTCAGTCAACATTTGTTGTTTCTCTGATGAAAACTGGCCCACTCCCTTCCCCATACCAAACTTGTCACAAATAATTGTCAACAACTTAATTTTCTGTTTTTGGCTAAGATATTGATTTTTAAAAATATTGAAATTGAATTCAGGATTGTTAGCAAGCATTTTTGGCATACAAATTTGCTCAATGACAATCAAAATGGCAACACAGTACTGCTTTCATCCTTGGCTCACCCCCCCCCCCACCAGCCTGCTGGTCCAACAGCTGCAGTAGAGGAGGAGATAGGTGGAAAACTGCAGGACCCCAAAATCCACCTCTTGAGGTGCAGAGTAGCAACAGCAGCAGCAAACCCTCAGGTCTGATCACACGCCAGTGGGCACCACCGCCAGCCCAACAGACCATGGTGAAGTTAGCACAGCATCTGATCTCAGGGACAGGGCACCCATGGAGCCACAGCAGCTCATCCTGCCCTGTGCAGCTCCCCCCGGATGAGATGGATCACTGTCAGTCTGGGGGAGAGACACGCTTCCCAACTAGGGTGACCAGATCCAGATGTCCTGATTTTATAGGGCCAGTCCCGATATTTGGGGCTTTGTCTTATATAGGCACCAATTACCCCCACCTAGGGTGACCAGACAGCAAGTGTGAAAAATCAGGACGGGAGGTGGGGAGGAATAGGAGCCTATATAAGAAAAAGACCCCAAAATTGGGACTGTCCCTATAAAAGTAGGACATCTGCTCACCCTACCCCAACCCCCTGTCCTGATTTTTCACACATGCTATCTGGCTATCTACAGCCCAGCCATGTGTGACCATTCCAATCCTGGCTGCCTGCCAGGAAGTGAGTTACTTTCACTGTCATTCCTCAGCAGGCAGCCAGCCTCCTCCCCCCACCTACCCCCCAGCACCTCACCCAACCCAGCCCTGACAGCCCTCACGCTGGGGGAAAGAGTCACACTCACAGGTGAGCTCCTTCCCCCACCCCTTCCCAGAGACTTCCCAGCAGCCAATCCCCTCCCTCAGACTGTGCTGCATTTGGCTCTCTCTAGGACCCAGCAGCCCTGCTCTTACATTCTCCACTGCTTTCCGTCTGTCCGGGCTCCCGGCAGAGTGGTGCCCCCAGACCTAGTGGTGCCCTAGGCGGCTACTTGTTCTGCCTATGGCAAAGGACGGCCCTGGGAGTGGGGTGGGGGCAGGAGGCGGGTTCTGGGGCTGCGGGGGGCAGGCTGGGATGGGGGTGGTGGCGCACTGAAGGGAAGATGGGGCGATGCGGGGGGGATCGGGGGGATTGTGGGGCTGAGGGGAGCGAGGCTGGAATGGGGGAAGATGTGAGGGGGGGCACTGCGAGGGGAGGGGGGATGTGGGGAGACTGGTGGGGGAAGGGGGGGAGATGCCCAGGCAGCTTCTCCGCCCCACGGGACACGTAGGGGGAGGGGCGGAGAGAAGCTTTTCTCCTCCTGGAACTGATCAAACCAGCTTTGGGAGTGATCAGGGACTAACCCCTCAGGGCGCAGAGGCTACAAAGCAAAAACCCAGCCCCCGCTCCCAGTGTGTTATTGTCTAGGGTGACCAGACAGCAAGTGTGAAAAATCAGGACAGGAGGTGAGGGGTGATAGGAGCCTATATATGAAAAAGACCCCAAAATCGGGTCATCTGGTCACCCTATGTATTGTCAGACACCCCCGTGCTGGCGGGGTCTGTGTCTCATGAGTTTTGGGGTCTGCCCGGGGCCCTGGTCTGATTTTCCTGCAGGATTCAGATCTCAGCCCCACCAGAGTCGCTGCTGATTCTGGCTGGTAGGGAGAGTGGATGGGCCAATGGAATCAGCCTCTGCCTGCCTGTCCCTGGGGGCTGCTGCAGGAGTCCAGGGCAGCTCATTCTTCAGGTGATGCCACCAGAGGGCTCCGGCTGTTCCTCAGGGAGAGGAGTTTACAGGGCAGTGTGGGGAAATCCCCCAAAGTGGCCCCTTCAGTTCTGCTCTTTTTCTAGCATTTGGCTCAGAGTTGCTGTTACTGGAAGGGTCTGAAGAGCCTCGGGGGAACGTGGAAGTGTGAAAAGGGGATTTGCAGCAGCCATCTTAGTGTTTTTAAGAGACAGAGCAGAAGACAGGCTGTGAGGGAAAGTTTAGCAGGCCTTAAGCTTTAGTCAAGGTCCTCTGAGTTTGGTCAAGCTTGCTTACAGGCCTTGAACTAAGATCCTGCTTGTTTCTGTGTACAAGGGGCAGAAGGAGTCAGAGTGGAAAAAAATCCCCTCCCCAAGCTCGACCCAGGTCCACCAGAGCTGCTGGGGAGAGGAACCCCTCCCTCAGCCCGGCTCAGGACCACAGCAGCTGCCGCGGCTGGGGATAGGTGCCTCTCACCCGGCACCAAGCTGCTGCGGTGAGAGAGGGCTGGGGGTGTCCTCTCCCCACCGCAGTCTGCACCCCAAAACCCTTGTAAGGGAAAATCCAGTGGCATCCAAACCTTATAGGCCCAAGCCTCATGTCGAGCTGCCAAGGTCAGCTCGCTGAAATGAGGGCACAGAGGAGGCAGTGGAAAGTACCCAACAGTCCCCTAGCCAAAAACAATTGTGCCATATCCTTCACAGTCGCCGTTTAACCGCAAAAGGACAGACAGTAAATACCAGGAGAGGCCTAACATGGGAAGAATTTACGTTTGCTCTAATTTATATTGATTTTGCAACATTTCTAGAAAGGAAATAACAAGGAAATGTCTGCAGCCTTGTGTAACGAGTTTGTGCTTTTAAGCTTTATAAGCCTGTCTGTAACCAGCTTCAGGGAGGCTGTTTCCAATAGCGGTCCGCCCCTGTGCGCTGGTAATCAATCAAAGGCCTCAGGCTGTTCTGATCCAAACACAACGCCTGGTCATTTTTCCACGACAAGGCTAACCCTAACCCTAACGTCACGAGATTTGTAGAAGCGGGGATTGTGCGAGGCGGATGGGGAAACGACATGGGAAGCTGTTTTCTAACCTTGCTTTCAGATAAGAATGGGAAGGAAAATGTACAACAAGATTCAGCTGTATCCGTTGATATACGTGAGGGTGTTGGTGTCACTAGGCCTAAGTAAACCAAAGTTGTGACTGCAGGCCTGAGTGAACCAGAGGTATTCCATGCTGTGAACTTTAACCAGTTTAAGATGCTAACAGACTGCAAGCAAAATGTGTAACTGTCAGCTGTTTCAGCTTGCAGATGCAGGAGTTTGAAACAGCAGAAGCGGCGGGGAGGAGGGGTAGAGGGGGGAGGAAAATCTGTATGCGTTTGTGCTGTGAAGGCCAGAGATAAGAATGCGAATGAGAACTTTTCTAACACGCTGAAATGTAATGCCTAATGTAGCTGCTGTTGGGAAGGGAGGGGTGAGGGGGAAAACCGAACAAAAGGCTTACACAAACAAGGGGGGTATAAATGCTGGGACCCCGCCTGCGAGCGGGGGTGCAGGATTTGAGAATGCTTTTCTTCCTGGCACCTTATTTGGGCTCAAATAAACCTGGTTTTGCTTCTCCACCCTGGTGTGATAATTAGTGCGACGCACACCGGGCAACGAACCTGCTGTTGCTCCGCCTCGGGCTCTTTGAGCCGGCAACAGTTTTGGCGTCCCTGGGTGGGCTCGCGGCAAAATTGTGCCTTGCCCGGACTCCTCCAATGGCCGGTGGACGATGGTCACAACCGACGCCCAGCGCGCACCGGTGCTTTTACCGGGGGCCTCGGCAGAGACGCGTCAGGCTGACCTTGGAGGACACAACGGTGCAACGCACTCAGATAGTAGAGAAGCAGCTGCGGGCGACGGTGAGGAACCGGTCTCGTGGATAAGGTAGGAACAGTCCAGTGCTGTTAACCTTTTGTTTGCCTGTTAAGACCTGGGGACGCCCAGTGTCTCCCTAGAGTATGGGGCAGGGACAGAGTATAGGCAGGGCATGGTGTACACCCTTAGAATGCATTCTGGTGAATTGGAAAGTGTTTGAATCAGATCCATTGACTAAAAGTAAACTGAAAAGATTTTGTACAGTAGACTGGCCTCAGTATCAGTTAGAGGACCAGGAAAGGTGGCCACCAGAAGGATCACTTAATTACAACATGATCCTTCAATTATTTCTGTTTTGTCAGCGAATGGGTAGCTTCTGAAGCTGTTTGTATAGAGAGCTCTTGGAAAAAATCCCTCATCATATGCCCCAGAGCTGCACTGGGAGGAGAACTGTCCGTGGGAATGTCTGTCTCTGTTGGGCTCATGCCATCTGAACTTATTGACTGTGCAGCAAGATAAGATGCATCGTGTTAATAGGAAACAATGGCCTTGGTGTGTGTGTGTGTGTATACCAGTGTGAGTGTTCGTTACCGGAAGACACCCAGATTACCCTGTGAAGCAAATGCTAATGATCAGGAGTATTCTAACACAAGCCCGGTAACTAGTGGATCTTTAGGAGATCCGACCCACGGTGGGCTGACTCGGCCTGGCATCGTCCGGCGAGGAAGCTGCCTGGGTCTAGGAATGTGTGAACCCATCTTCCCTCCCCCCCTTCCTTTCCGTGTGCGCTACTGACAGTCTGATCATCTCACTGGATGTAATCAGAGTACGCGGCGCCGTGTCTCCCAGAGACTAGCCGACGCTCTTTGCTGAAGGGAGGTGTAGGAGAGTCAGTCATCCTCGTTAGTCTCTCCTGTGTGAGTGTCTTGTAGGGAGAGATCCTTAGTTTATGAGCCGCTAGCGCGGACAGGGCACCCTCTCTGTGTGTGTAAGTGGAAAATGGGTAAGGGACAGTCTAAAAATTCTACCTCACCCCCTAAGGGTACCCCAGCATAGTACATGTACGTACATTATGGTCCTAAAACCTGCAGGTATTTAGAGAATTGGAATCTTCACATGTGTGAAAATCCATCTAAACAGTGCCCATTAGAAGGTATCTTCAATCTAGATAAGATCATATATCTCAGAGGAGCTTTTAATCACAAAGAAAAGCCTCTGACACAGTGTGAGCAATTTGTCTAGGAACGGGTTAATTTGAAACTCGGCTAACCCCAGAGATAAAGAGAAAGCTGCTCTGCGTACAAGGTCAAGAACCAGCACAGACTATGCTAAGTGCAAAGAAAAAAAAACAACCGCTTTCAGCCCCAGCTGGTTGTGGAAAATAGAGACAGAGGCAAACCAAAGGCAGTACAAGTTACAGAACTGAGATTGCATTTGCAAAGCTTAACGGTTCAGTGAGATCCAACAGTTTTTGCAACCCCGAAGCCGGACAGGCAGCTGACCTGAACTGGAATCTCTGAAAGAGATGCCGCAGGAGACTCCAGGATGTAAAAGAACAGCCATCCCAAGAGCAGAAGCATGTTGGAAATTCTGGACAAGCTATATACAGGATAATCTCCCGTCCACCTATTTCCCTTCTCTGAACATTATACACAGACGTGGCCAGTCTGGATGTGTATAAGTATTAAAGTGGCTTTAGGCTTGGAGCATTCATATTTTTTCCTGAGTGATGTGGGAGTGTTCCCAACACTCTCCATTGTTGTTTTATTATTTTTAATAAAGCTTTAAAATTTGGTTATATGGTGTGTTTTCTCTATCCACCCCCCTCCCCCACTGTCCTGCAGTGTCAGTTTGATCACCTGACATGAGGGATAAATTGGTAACAGAAATTTGTCACAGTTTGGTGAGCAATAGAGAATGGGGGAGCCCTGCAGAATTTACACCATCTATCTGTTTTATCCTTGTTATTTTATGTTTGCTTTATTTGGTATTGTTGGTGTTATATGATAAGGATTGTATGATTAAAGGTGAGCCCGAATAGAATAAGGAAACACTATCTAGTTTTGGCTCTGTTCTGTTTAACCGGTTACTGTTGTTTTTCTGCTCTGTTCATTTGGGCGTTAGGTGTGTGGGCGGAACTGAACTTCTCGTTCGTAATTCCTCAGAGTGGAAGCCATGTGTGCGATGAAGCTCTGAGGTTGTATTGAGATCCTACTGTCCCGCCCCCCCGTAACGGACAATGTAATAGAAGTAGGAAAAATCTGGCTTAGACTGTAATTTTCTCTGCTCTCTGTGTAATTTTCTTTTCTGTTTGAGTGTCAGCAGACAAATGGGTGGGTCTCTGGGTAGACCCCCAAAGGAGTTTGGATTGTGTGTTAAGTAAATGGCCTTTACCCAATGGCCATGTATTTTTGCCCAGGTGGCAAGCCTTACTAGGGAGGACTCGAGTAGTTTTGGGAGTAAAAATGTTTTAGGGAAAAGACCAGAAGGGTGGGGGCTAGTTGTGAAGCCCACCCTCCTAGCTAAACTGGTAGTGGAATAAGTTTGTGTCCAGGATAGGGACGATTCAGCGAGAAAAGCAGGATCGGGCCCAGGCAGGCAGGCAACAGAGAGATGGGAAAACAGGTTGGAAACTTTTGAGGGTGTAGTGGAAAGAAGGAGTAAGTGAGTATAAGCATGGAAATTTCAAATACTCAGCAGGATATTTGGAATGGTGATTTGAATTGGTAAAGTGGCTGTTGAAGGGGAGAGCAAGTGATTTTTAAGGGAAAGTGAAAAGTTAACTCTTTAGTTGCTGGAGGGAACAGCAGTTGAACTTTGTAAAAATGCTAAAGAGAAAAATGTTTGGTGTCTTTGAAATGTTTGAAAATAAATTCAGGCAAAGAAAATATGGGGTAATTCTCCTGTTTTGCCTAAAATTAACAAGAGTATTTGTATATTTTAAGTAATGATTGACTGCCCAGAAGGGGTAGACTTTTGTTTTGTCTTTCAGATAATCAAAGAAAACTAATGCCAGCTGAACAGCATTCAACATATCATGCATTTACTGACAGAGTAACAATTATGTTTTGTGTTCTATGTTCTGTCTTGTGGTGTTTGTCTCGTGGCCAGAATTGTTGTGTTTAATATTTTTATGGGATGGTCTGATTTAAAATCAAGTGGCAGTGTTAAATTGAAATGCAGATACTTGTTTTGTTCAACTTAGAATATAAAGTGTTTGGATATATCAGAAAAATTTGATATACTAAAGTCTAATACATTTTCTTAAGTAAGAGAAAGAAATTTCATTGGCCAAATCTTTTAATTTAGAATGGTTATTAAAATTTGCATACTAACAGTCTTTAAAAGCAAGGACATGGAAAGTTAACCCACTCCCCATATTGTACATGGGATCCTTCTGGCTACCTCAGACTTCTAGCCAGAGGGCTGGGGATGGTGGAAAGCTATTGGACTAGAGGTTATATTAAATGAACTCATCAAAGTGGGTGTGCTTGTCCTGGCTTGTTGTTCTAAAGCTCTGTAATAAGGTTATTTTAGTGAAAGGGTATATGTGGCATACATTAAATAAGACTAATGTACTGTGTATGCGTTTATTGTTAACAAAAGGTGTATAAGTAAAAGTTTCCTTTATAGGTTAAAGAAAAAAAATGGGAAAAGGAAAAAGAATGAGTTAACTGAGAAAAAAGAATAGTTAACATGCTAAAAATAAACTGGCCAAGATTTGTGCTGAGACAAACTTAAAGTGGCCAGATGCCCTTCCTTTGGCACTGATAAGTATAAGAACCATTACTTGGCTAAAAACCAGAAAAAAGGGGGGACTTAAATTTGCCCATGCAGCTATAAAATTTGTAAAATCACTAATGCAATGTGTTAGGTTTCTTTTCTCACAGGTAAAGAAGAAACAACCCAAAGATCCTAGCAGCCCTGCCACTCCTTGGAACCAGGAGACTGGGTCTACATAAAGATCCATCAACGAAAGACTGCCTTGGCTCCACGCTGGAAAGGCCCTTTCCAAGTCCTGCTGTCTACCAACACTGCTGTGAAGTGCCAAAGACTGACTGCTTGGACCCAGGATTCTCACTGCAAAAAGACCCCTCCACATCGGAAGAATTTTCCTACTGATGATTAGCCTATTTCTTCTTCTAGCTCTACTGTGCTTCTGGACAGCAGGGAAAAAGGACAAGGTGACGTACTGGCAACCTCTCCCTTGTCCACTGACAGACCAACTGTGCCTTTAGACTTTTCTAGAAAAAGCAAAGCTATTACAGGGTAATATGTGCTGGCAATCTCTCCCCTGTAGGATGCTAAACCACAATTGTTTTGTGAAAAAAGAAGAAACACTCACTCCACTGACATTGCCAAAGTCCAGGAATTCCTGACTAGAAAGGACATTGAGAACTGACCCTGGTGAAGAAACAAAGAATTGTACACTGGCAAGGAAGAAATTTATGGGACCCATGCTTGGGAATGTGGTATTAATTGGATTTTGGGGTTTAATCTACAGGCTGTGCCCTGTGTTTTGGATAAATCCTTCAGTATGTATTGCCCTCCCTAATTGGATTTTAAATGACATTGCCCTTATCAGGTTTTCAAATCACTTCTACATACCCAGATTGCTCACAAGGGGCTGCCATTAGATTAGCACAACAGAGGGCCTGGGTTATTTCCTCTGGAAAGAAAGAGAATTGAGCAGATCTCTGTGGGCTAGGGCCAATATCTTAAAAGCCAAGAACATGATAAGAAATTGGGCCAACTAGAAAAGGCTACTAGCCTTATTCTTGAAACTCAGCTATCTTAAGTACAGGCTGGAGTTGGTAAGTTAAATGTCATTTCAGCCCTTAGTTCTATGACCCAGAAGTTACTGACAGAGGTGGTATTGAATATCACTGAGGCTGGGAAGGTATTGCAGTGGGATCTAGACCAGACTTGGCCCACTGCCCTTACAGATGCATCAGGAGTACCATCTGATCTGTGGTCATGAAGACATACTTGGACACTTTCTGGATGGAAGTGTGGACATTCACAGTGCTCCTTCCAAGCATATGGACCGGTTAGGGTGGGCTCCCACATACCGAATCCTGCTGGGTCCATGGGGAGGATGCATGTGGGACTACATTATTCACCAAGACATCTGGGAAATTAAACCACTTGGTATACCTACCTGATTTATAGTCAGTGCCCCAATCCCTTAGTTGTTAAATAAACATTCCACTCTTTTGTCCATTCCTGGGTTGGGGGTGACTAAGCTCGAAAGAGCAGTTGTATATATATCTGCAAAGCTTCGTTGCTTTTTGTTTTTAAAGTTTGAGAAAACTCGCCAAAAGTTTGTTGAGTATTCTCAAAGGGGGGAATTGTTGGTGTCACTAGGCCTAAGTAAACCAAAGTTGTGACTGCAGGCCTGAGTGAACCAGAGGTCTTCCATGCTGTGAACTTTAACCAGCTTAAAATGCTAACAGACTGCAAGCAAAATGTGTAACTGTCAGCTGTTTCAGCTTGCAGATGCAGGAGTTTGAAACAGCAGAAGCGGCGGGGAGGAGGGGGAGAGGGGAGAGGAAAATCTATATGCGTTTGTGCTGTGAAGGCCAGAGATAAGAATGCGAATGAGAACTTTTCTAACACGCTGAAATGTAATGCCTAATGTAGCTGCTGTTGGGAAGGGAGGGGTGAGGGGGAAAACCGAACAAAAGGCTTACACAAACAAGGGGGGTATAAATGCTGTGACCCCGCCTGCGAGCGGGGGTGCAGGATTTGAGAATGCTTTTCTCCCTGGCACCTTATTTGGGCTCAAATAAACCTGGTTTTGCTTCTCCACCCTGGTGTGATAATTAGTGCGACGCACACCGGGCAACGAACCTGCTGTTGCTCCGCCTCGGGCTCTTTGAGCCGGCAACAAGGGGAACCTATAAATATGTGCTTTAAACTGTTGTACTTTGGAGCAGGGGCAGCTCTAGGAATCCGTCCGCCCCAAGCAGGCGGCATGCCGCAGGGGGCGCGCTGCCGGTCGCCAGTCCCGCGGCTCTGGTGGAGCTTCCGCAGGCATGACTGCGGAAGGTCCACCGGAGCCGCCTGCCGCCCTGCTGGCAAAATGCCGTTCCAAGCGCGCGCTTGGTGCGCTGGGGTCTGGAGCCGGCCCTGCTTTGGAGACCTGCCTAAGAAAGGGAACCCCCCCTCTCCGTAGGCTCCCCCTGCAATTGCTTGAAATAAACTGCCTCTGACTTGCTGCTAACAAACAAAAGAGTGAAGACTCTGTTTCTTCCATGGGAATCTGCGGGTGACATGGACAGAAGCCCCTTCTGTAACCTCCCCCATTGCTCCTCTCGCCCCAACAGACTGAGGAATCACGTCCACATTTCGCTCCAGAGGGTCCCGTCTTCCAGGAGACAGGGAAGGGAAATGGCTGTGATGGAGCTCAGCCAGTTCAGGTAGGAGATTTTCAGGGAGCTACTGGGCGGGGTGAGGGAGAGGCAGGGAGGAGACAGGGTGTGAGAAACCTGCTGATTTTCTGAGTGGGCCCATTGGAGGTGGGGGAGGGGAGAGGGGACATTCCCCCATTTCTCAAACAGGATACAACCCCGTAGGCAGGCCTGGGAACATTTTCCAGACTCCCAATGCTGGAGTCTGGACCCACTGGCCTCAGGCTGCTGTGAAATACGAAGGAAAGCTGTTGGGATTCCTGTCCCTGTCCCCGGCTCAGAGCTCTGCTTCCCATGTCAGCCTGTGGCTGGCAGGCATGTGGGAAATAAGAAATCCCGACCCTGCTCCGTCTGATGTGGGGGACAGGGAGCGCTCACCTTCTTCCCACCGTGAAGCCTCTGAGCTGGGTGGTGGTGGGATTCTGCTAGTCTGGCCCTCCCAGAGCTTCACATTTTTTTCCCTTTCCCGTGACTAGTGGGATTGTGGCTGGGGCAGCAGGCGCTGAGTGGGAGACTCTTGTTGTTTCAGATGCCGGTGACCTTCGAGGAGGTGGCTGTGTATTTCACCAAGGGGCAGGGGGCTCTGCTGGACCCCGCTCAGAGAGCCCTCTACAGGGACGTCATGCAGGAGACCTATGAGATGGTGACCTCGCTGGGTAAGGGCTTCCCGTCCACTCTGTTATTAGAAGCCATGGGACCTATGTATCTGAATGTGTTCAGGTTCTTCCTCAGTCAGTTACATTAGAGGTGAATGGGCTCCATAATGCACAGCTGCCATGTGAGAGAGACTTGCATCTCTCTGCCCTCTCCAGTGGAACATGGGTGTCAAAACCCAGTGGACAACCAAACCATCCCCCCACTCCACTTTTCAAAGGGGCATAAATCCAGCATTGTCCTGTCTGTGTTGTTTCTTGGCTGCACATACAATCCCTATTCACCTCCCTCGTTGGGACTAGCTCCAACCATGGGAAGGGCTCTGGGCTCTGCAGGTTTAGAAAGAGGCAGGGGTTTAAGTCCAGAGCCGTGTGTGTGTCAACAAGGCCCCCAGCGCACAGATCCTGGGAATGCCTAGTGAGGGTGTAGTAATAATTCAACTCACCTCCCCAGACAACTTCCTCTGCGCAAGGGGGCCCAGTGACCACGTTCCCATCCTCTTGGATGCCACGTTCCTCCAACAGAGCACAGGGACAGGTTCCACTCACGGAATGTCCTTAGTAACAAAAACTCCACCAGTGCTCCATGCAACCTGATCTGGTGTGATTTCACCCCCTGTGCAGTATTTCCCCTTGCCAAACCTGAGCTTATCGCCCGCCTGGAGCAAGGGGAAGAGCCGTGGGTGCCCGATCTCCAGGCCTGCGAGGAAAGAAGGCTTCCGAGATGCCCCCATACAGGTGAGGACTCACACAGGAACCATATAGGGAGGGAAGGAAAAAGTTGAGAATCACCAAATATGGTGTGAGTAAGCACCCCCTGTTCTTCCTCGTTTCAGCCAGGACAGGGCTGTAGTCAGCAAATATCACTCACGACTTTCCACCCAGCCTCTTAGCTGCAGGAGTTTCTTTCCCATTTCTCCTTCACTTTCAGTGTTTGGGTGGGATGTGGAGGCAGAGTCCAATTGCTCAGTCTCTCTGTTGGGTTTTCCCTCGGTGCTATTCCTCTTTCTCCCAAGCACAATGACTCCTGTCCGGATTGTCTCTCTCCCAGCAGGTGCTGAGCGAGGGAATGAGAATGAGGAGGAGAATCATCATCAGGAAGTTCCTGGAGAAGTGCAACCCCAGGCGACCTTTGTGGGAGGAGCTGAAGGGAAATGTTTCAGTCCAAAGTCAGCACAAAAGTCACTTATGAAAAGCCATACAGGAGAAAGGCCCCATAAGTGCTTGGACTGTGGGAAAAGTTTCATGCAAAGGTCACACCTTGTTCAACATCAGGCAATCCACACAGGAGAGAGACCCCACAAGTGCTTGGACTGTGGGAAAAGTTTCATACGAAGGTCAGAATTTGTTTATCATCAGGCAGTCCACACAGGAGAGAGACCCCAAAAGTGCTTGGACTGTGGGAAAAGTTTCATGCAGAGGTCACACCTTGTTCAACATCTGGCAATCCACACTGGAGCGAGACCTCACAAGTGCTTGGACTGTGGGAAAAGTTTCATGCAGAGGTCACACCTTGTTCAACATCTGGCAATCCACACTGGAGCGAGACCCCACAAGTGCTTAGACTGTGGAAAAAGTTTCATACCTAGGTCAGACCTTATTAAACATCAGGCAGTCCACAAAGAACAGAGATCCCATAAGTGCTTACAGTGTGGGAAAAGTTTCACATATAGGTCGGCACTTGTTAATCATCAGCCAACCCACACAGGAGAAAGGCCCCACAAGTGCTTGGACTGTGGGAAAAGTTTCAAGCAAAGGTCCCACCTTGTTAAACATCAGGCAATCCACACAGGAGAGAGACCCCACAAGTGCTTGGACTGTGGGGAAAGTTTCCTAAGAAGGTCAGACCTTGTTCATCATCAGTCAGGCCACACAGGAGAGACACTCCACAAGTGTGTGGACTGTGAGAAAAGTTTCATAAGAAGGTCAAACCTTGTTCGACATCAGGCAATCCATACAGGAGAGAGACCCCACAAGTGCTTGGACTGTGGGAAAAGTTTCCTAAAAAGGTCAGACCTTGTTTGTCATCAGTCAGTCCACACAGGAGAGAGTCTCCACAAGTGCTTGGACTGTGGGAAAAGTTTCAAACACAGGTCACACCTTGTTCAACATCAGGCAGTCCACACAGGAGAGAGACCCCCACAGGTGCTTGCTCTGTAGGTAAACATTCAGACAGAGATCAGCCCTGGTTAAACACCAGAAAATCCACACAGGAGAGTGACTCTGTAAGTGCTTGGACTGTGGGAAAAGTTTCATACAGAGATCACACCTCATTAAACATGAGAGAATCCACACAGCATCTAAACTTCTGTGACACATGACTGTTGTGTATTTGGTTGTCATGGTTTCTGTTGCTATGGCAACTGAGTTAGAGTATTATGGTCTGTAAATAAAATGGTGGTTTTGTTAGCTGTTGGCTCTCTGGCCTCAAGTGATTTCTTCCTAAACTGGCTGCCCCCAAGGATATAACAAGTGGCGACGAGGGTGAGACTCCGGTGCTGCTCCAGTAACAGAAGGAAGTAGAAGTCAAGGTAAAGAACAAACAAACAAAAAAGCTGCTTCTTTGCACTGACTGTGAAAGTGAAACTAAAATCATGGCTACTCTGACCAGGCCTCTGGAGCCTTTTGATGAGAATACAGAGCAGTGGCATGTGTATACTGAGCGTTTTGAGCTTTTTTTTATTGCAAATGACATTACAGAAGCAAAGAAGGTGCCAATATTCTTAAGTGTTGTAGGAGCTAAAACCTACTCCCTGCTACACTGCTTACTACACCCTGTTAAGCCAGCAACTAAACCTTACAGTGACATTGTGGAAATCCTGGGGTCCCATTTTTCCCCAAAACCACTGGTAATTGCTGAAAGATATAGGTTCCACAAAAGAGACCAAAAGGAAGATGAAACAGTTGTACAATTTGTAGCCATTCTTAAAAAGCTAGCAGAACACTGTGAATTTAAAGAAATGTTACATGATGCCCTGCGTGACAGGTTAGTGTGTGGCCTGTACAGTGAAGCTATACGGAAGCGCCTACTGACAGAGGCTCAGCTTACCTTACAGAAGGCTGTTGATATTGCTGTCTCCATGGAACTGGCTACAAGGGAGGCACAATACATCGGTGCACCCCCTAGGGTGCAAAAAGTGTCACAAGAACGGACCCACAAAACTGTGCAGAGTCAAGAATGTTACCGCTGTGGTAAGCC
>ML123441.1:1845-14434 GCA_003846335.1 Cuora mccordi | reverse complement strand
CTGTTTTGAAATGAGGTGACCAGAACTGTGGTGGGGGATTAAATAGTGACATTGTTTATATTTTGTCTTCTTATCTCTCTTTCCTAATGGCTTCTAACATTCTGTTCACTTTTTTGACTGCTGCTGCACACTGAGAAGATGTATTCAGGGAATTAACTATGATGACCCCAAGATCCCTTTCTTGAGTGGTAACAGCTAACTTAGACCCCTCCATTTTATATAGTGTTATGTAGTTGGGGATATGGTTTCTAATGTGCTTTACTTCTATCATTTGAATCTTCTAAACGCCTAGGAGGGGACCCTCCTAATAAACTCATTGTGATGTTGCACCTCATTTTCTTCAGAGTTATAGAATTATGACATAATTATGATACATTTTGTACAAGATATGTCTGGTCAGGTGTCATTGGAAAACTGACAATTTGGTGAAAAGGATTCTCCTATTTGTGTGCGTGTATCATTTTTGTATGTGAAGTTATGAATATTGACTATGTATCTGTATTTCAAGTTCTGACCCCAGCTGGCCCACCTGCCTAAAATACCAGCACACTGAAATGGCCCCAGGGCAACACATCAGGGAAACTCCATGGCTGTATCTCCCATCAAATGTGGGATACCTTGTGAGATGAACTCCAGGTCATTTTGGCCTGGGGACTGGTGAATGAATCACACAGTGAGCGGACAAATCCCATTGTGCTACTTCTGATGCAGAATAGCACAACCCTAATCTGCATCTATTGCTGAAATTTCATTGTATTCAAATTTGATGTTTCCCCGATGCAGAGAGTGGATGAACTATTAGAACAGTTTGAGCTGCCAGATATAGACCTCACAAATGGAAACTGGCAAATACCTTTGATGCTCGAATGCTGGGAGAAGAAAGCACTTTGCATTTCATGAATTCAAGATCACATCATTTGGCCTCCACAAGGTGGCAGTGACTTTTCAAGGGCTAATGGACTGGATATTACAACTGCCTGGGGTGTATGCATCATTACACTGCTCCAATTAATTGAAACAGGTTTCGGTCACATAACTTGTGGTGGCATTCCCACACATAGTGCACTACACACAGAAAAGAAAGTCATCACTAATTGCTAGGCTGCACAATCAGCAAACTCCGTTTGCCCTGACAATCTGAGCTCCTGGTATTTGTGAATCATTTCTTCACTCCCATGTGAGATTCTCAAGCTGAAGTTCTCCGGGGTCTATTTTCTGCTCTTCCTACTGCTCATGGAGTCGAGGGAATTGTCTGGGAGTCCTGCCAACGTGAAAGTCCACAGGGACTGCACAGGGAAATCATAAAGGTCACTGTCCAGCAAGCTGAATGTCAGACACGTGAGTTTCATACGCTGATTCTGCAACAGGAAAGTAGAGCCCCGAGTAAGGAGATTTCCTCTCTGCTGAGTGTTATTTTGGTGAGTTGCTTGTTTCTGCACTAACATTTGTACTATGGGCTCAGGAAGGGTTTCAAGGTTCAAATCAAGAACCATCTGAGCAGGAATTCACCAGCATGGCAATTTGAACTGTTTTATTGTCAGAGACACCCAGGGATTTGCCTGGCATAATTGGAATGATAAATGTATTGGAAATAGATCAGACTTTTTTTAAGATCGGTTCCTCATGTCTTACTGTGTCCTCCTATCTGTCTCAGTAACTCTCTTTCTTTGGGTGGAATCATTTTTCCTCTGGATCGCTCAAGTTTTTCAATTCAGCAACTTCACTGTGTTGCCGGGTAATACAGCCAAAGTCTCTGCAGTGGGTCTCTGTGCTACCAGAGAGTTCACAACACGAATCGCATACACGGGAGTTCACACAATGGTCAGATTCTGCTGTCACTTTCTGCCTTCAGTGGATATCTGCTTCAGGCTCATGCAGCACCCTAACACAATGGTGCTCTCTGTAGCAGGACCTGAAGCCGTGATTATCGCAGCTCAGAGCCAAAAGTTAAATAGGTTAAAGGGAGAAATCTTGGCTCCATTGAGATCACCCTAAATCCACATCTAGGAACTTAAATAAATGACCGGTTTACACCAATCATAAGCCTTCAGTGACTTCAACTGGAGTCGTCCCATGGCTTCGAAGGATGAGTGAGCTCATTTGGATGAAATAAGAACTGACAGGAGAGAAGAGTTGCTAAAATCTCAAACTCACAGGCTTAGAGGTTCAAGCCAATTAGGATAAACAATATTTTCAGGGATAGAGAGGGATCTGCTCTCTCCGTGCCCCTGCATCTCTGGTTCTGGAAAGGACGAGAAGCACCAAAAGGGTGTAAAAATAGAAGCATGTTTCTGGCGTAGAGGAAACAAGGCAGTGCTGGGAATCTCACTGAGGGAGGTCCAGGAATGCACAGTCTGTGTGTGTGTGTGGCCTGAAGGAGTGGGGGGAGGAGGGTGTGACAGTGAGATATGCTGTCTCTCTATCACAGTGGTAGGGAGTCCTGAAACCCGGCAAAATATAGAATTCACATCCTTCCTAATGCACAGACCAAAGAGGCGTTGAGCTCTGTTGAGCACAAAGTCATAGCCCAGCATGACAATGTCTGTTTCCATAGCAGACACTTGGCTCCTTTCCAACATAGGAATGGCCTTCGGGGTCAAACCTATGGTTGATCTAGTCCATTTTCCTCTCTCCGACTGTGACAGCCCCAGCTGCTGCAGAAGGTGTAAGAAACCCAGTAGCAGTGGATGGGGATGGTGACTTGACCGTCATGAGGCATCACCCTAACGCCTAACCGCTAGAGATTAGCTTGTACCCGGAAACACATGGGCGTAGAGGCTTTCCAAAATATTTATTTAGCTGTAAGTAATGTAACTGGATACTCACTATCCATGTAAATGTCGCAATCCTTCCTGATTCTTGCTTATCTCGTGACCTCAACTACCACTTGTGGTAAGGAGTTCCTCAGTCCCTTGAGGCATTGAGTGAAGCAAACATTCTTTATTTATCTGTTTTGATTTTGCCATGTTTCAGTATAACTGAATGACCACTTGATCTTGTGTTATGAGATATGGAGAACACAGTCTCAATCTGCCCTCCAACAGTCAGTATTTTATAGACTTTTCTTGTGTCCCCTCTTATTCGGCTCCTTTGTAAAGGTAACGACCCCATCTTTTCAACCTCTCTCCATATCAGTTTCCCAAGGCCCTTGATCATTCTTACTGCCCTTCCCTGAACCCCTCTAGTTCTGCAATATCCTGGGTGAGAAGCAGTGGTTTCCCCAGGAATTGAAATTAGGGGGGGTGTTCGAATTTACAGGGGGGGTGTCAGGACCAATGAGATATGTAAAAGAGATATGAATAAAGTAAATGTTTTGTTAGGATTATGCAAATTTAACATAAGAATAATGCAAGTTACACCAAAACACATAACAGGTCTAGATTTCTAAAAAATATATACATTTAAAAAAAAAGTATTTAAATTGACTTTTGAAAAGTAAGCCATCATAGGGTAAGAGGGAAGATCCTCTCATGGATCAGTAACTGGTTAAAAGATGGGAAACAAAGGGTAGGAATAAATTATCAGTTTTCAGAATGGAGAGAGATAAATAGTGGTATCCCTGAGGGGTCGGTACTGGGACCAGTGCTGTTCAACATATTCATAAATGATCTGGAAAAATGGGTAAACAGTGAGGTGGCAAAATTTGCAGATGATACAAAACTATTCAAGATAGCTAAGTCCCAGGCAAACTGCGAAGAATTACAAAGGGATCTCATAAAACTGGGTGACTGGGCAACAAAAATGGCAGATGAAATGTAATGTTGATAAATGCAAAGTAATGTACATTGGAAAACAATCTCAACTATACATACAAAATGAAGGAGTCTGAATTAGCTGTTAACACTCAAGAAAGATCTTGCAGTCTGTTGTGTATTTGGTTGTCATGGTTTCTGTTGCTATGGCAACTGAGTTAGACTATTATGGTCTGTAAATAAAATGGTGGTTTTGCTAGCTGTCTGCTCTCTGGCCTCAAGTGATTTCTTCCTAAACCAGCTGCCCCCAAGAATATAACAAGTGGCGACGAGGGTGAGACTCCGGTGCTGCTCCAGTAACAGAAGGAAGTAGAAGTCAAGGTAAAGAACAAACAAACAAAAAAGCTGCTTCTGTGCACTGACTGTGAAAGTGAAACTAAAATCATGGCTACTCTGACCAGGCCTCTGGAGCCTTTTGATGAGAATACAGAGCAGTGGCATGTGTATACTGAGCGTTTTGAGCTTTTTTTTATTGCAAATGATATTACAGAAGCAAAGAAGGTGCCAATATTCTTAAGTGTTGTAGGAGCTAAAACCTACTCCCTGCTACACAGCTTACTACACCCTGTTAAGCCAGCAACTAAATCTTACAGTGACATTGTGGAAATCCTGGGGTCCCATTTTTCCCCAAAACCACTGGTAATTGCTGAAAGATATAGGTTCCACAAAAGAGACCAAAAGGAAGATGAAACAGTTGTACAATTTGTAGCCATTCTAAAAAAGCTAGCAGAACACTGTGAATTTAAAGAAATGTTACATGATGCCCTGCGTGACAGGTTAGTGTGTGGCCTGTACAGTGAAGCTATACGGAAGCGCCTACTGACAGAGGCTCAGCTTACCTTACAGAAGGCTGTTGATATTGCTGTCTCCATGGAACTGGCTACAAGGGAGGCACAATACATCGGTGCACCCCCTAGGGTGCAAAAAGTGTCACAAGAACGGACCCACAAAACTGTGCAGAGTCAAGAATGTTACCGCTGTGGTAAGCCAGGACACCAGGCATCAGAATGCTGGTGTAAGGACCTGGTGTGTCGACACTGTGGCAAAAAGGGACACATTGAGTGTGCCTGTAAACAAAAGAAAAAGAGGCCTGTGGTCTGGCCGACAAAAAGAGGAACCTTGCATACTCTAGAGCAGACCCAGGATGATCAAGGAAACACCTCATCACAAGAGGAAGTGCCACTGCATGTTTTGTCTTTGGCAGCGGGCTCACATGAATACTGGGTAACCCCCTTATTGGAGGGCAAACCTATACGCATGGAACTAGACACCGGTGCAGCTGTCTCGCTGGTTCCTGAGACTGTGTATAAGGAAAAGCTACAGCATCTTCCGCTTAAGGCAACAAAAACTGTTCTGAAGACGTATACAGGTGAAGCTGTGCCCATGTTGGGCACTATTGATGTTAAAGTGGAGCTCAATGGACAGGCGGCTAAATTGCCACTGTTTGTGGTGCGAGGTAACTACCCAGCCTTAATGGGTAGGTCTTGGCTTGGGAAGATTCAGCTGAACTGGGCAGAAGTGCACCGGATGACTAAAGAAGAAACCAGTCTAACCCCTATACTAAGGAAACATGCTGCTGTTTTTGGAGATGATTTGGGAAGTATGAAGTCAAATGGGATACACCACATCACGTCAGCACCATATCATCCGTCCACCAACGGATTAGCTGAAAGATTTGTGCAGACAATGAAAAACGCTTTGAAATCAGCAAGGGGACAACACTCCATTCAAAAGCGTCTGGATATCTTCTTACTTTCCTACAGAAACACCCCTCATGCTACGACCCAGGCATCCCCAGCCTTTCTAATGTTGGGACGACAACTGCGCACTTGCTTTGATCTGCTGAAACCTTCTGAACCCCGACAAACTGTGCAACATCAGCAGCAATACCAAGTCATCAGACGGGCACCCAGAGCAAAAGACCGAACCTTTAGCCCGGGACAGCCAGTTTTGGCTCGGAATTATACTTCCAGAGCCAAATGGGTCCCGGCCACAGTCATCACTCAAACAGGACCTGTTTCCTACACAGTCCGGACTGCAGAGAATGTTACCTGGCGGCGACATGTAGATCAGCTGTTGCCAGGTCATGCCAGTCCTCAGGACCCATCTGCAGTTGAGGGGTCTGACTTCACCTTTTCTGGTGAGGCACCGAATCACGAGTCACCTGTTCCTGACTGTTCTCCTCCATTACTGCCGGCGGCTGAGATACCCCTTTGCCCAGCACGAGCTGATACCACCTCCTCACCCGTTCGTGCTGCGGACCCTGAGCCCCTAGTGCTTTCGGGTGCAATAACACCAGAAGTTCGCCGTAATCCACCTAGAGACAGAAGGCCTCCTCATCGGCTGGATCTCTAGCTAGGGCGAACCCACGGTTATGGGGCAAAATAATCCCCAGGGTTTAGCCGGGAATGGAGGCAGTCTACCCTCCTTCTCTAGTCTAGTGTGTGTTTTTTTTTATTTTATTTTATTTAGGGGATGTTCTTATTAGGGGGGGAGGAATATGTTGTGTATTTGGTTGTCATGGTTTCTGTTGCTATGGCAACTGAGTTAGACTATTATGGTCTGTAAATAAAATGGTGGTTTTGCTAGCTGTCTGCTCTCTGGCCTCAAGTGATTTCTTCCTAAACCAGCTGCCCCCAAGAATATAACACAGTCATTGTGGATAGTTCTCTGAAAACATCCACTCAGTGTGCAGCGGCAGTCAGTGATTCCCAACATTCTGTTTGCTTTTTTAAAAAGAACAGAAGCACTTGTGGCACCTTAGAGACTAACAAATTTATTTGAGCATAAGCTTTCGTGGGCTACAGTCCACTTCAACGGATGTAGCCCACAAAAGCTTATGTTCTTTTTGCAATAGAGACTAACATGGCTGCTCCTCTGAAACCTTTGCTTTTTTAAGAAAGGGATAGATAATAAGACAGAAAATTTCATATTGCCTCTATATAAATCCATGGCACATGTACACCTTGAATACTGTGTGCAGATCTGGTTACCCTATCCCAAAAAAGACATACTGGAAATGCAAAAAGTACAGAGATGGGCAACTAAAATGATTAGGGGTATGAAACAGGAAAAGAAATTAAAATGACTGGGAATTTTCAGCTTAGAAAAGAGACAACTAAGGGGGGGGATATGCTAAAGATCTATAAAATCTTGACTGATGTGAAGAAAGTGAATAAAGTAAATGTTTTGTTAGGATAATCCAAATTTAACATAAGGAAAATGCAAGTTACACCAAAACACATAACAGATCTAGATTTCTTTAAAAAAAAAAAAAAACGTATTTAATTTAAATTGACTTTTGAAAAGTAAGCCATCATGGGGTAAGAGGGAAGATCTTCTCATGGATCAGTAACTGGTTAAAAGATGGGAAACAAAGGGTAGGAATAAATTATCAGTTTTCAGAATGGAGAGAGATAAATAGTGGTATCCTTGAGGGGTCAGTACTGGGACCAGTCCTATTCAACATATTCATCTGGAAAAATGGGTAAACAGTGAGGTGGCAAAATTTGCAGATGATACAAAATTATTCAAGATAGTTAAGTCCCAGGCAGACTGCGAAGATCTACAAAGGGATCTCACAAAACTGGGTGACTGGGCAACAAAATGGCAAATTAAAGTCAATGCTGATAAATGCAAAGTAATGCACATTGGAAAGCAATCTCAACTATACATACAAAATGATGGCATCTGAATTAGCTGTTAACACTCAAGGAAGAGATCTTGGAGTCATTGTGGATAGATCTCTGAAAACATGCACTCCATGTGCAGCAACAGTCACAAAAGCAAACAACGTTGGGAATCATTAAGAAAGGGATAGATAATAAGACAGAAAATATCATATTGCCTCTATATAAATCCATGGTACGTGCACACCTTGAATAGTGTGTGTAGATCTGGTCTCACATCCTAAAAAATATATATTGGAATTGGAAAAGGTACAGAGATGGGCAACTAAAATGATGAGGGGTATGAAACAGGAGGAAAGATTAAAGTGACTGGGAATTTTCAGCTTAGAAAAGAAATGACTAATGGGAATATGATAGAGGTCGACAAAATCTTGACTGGTGTGAAGAAAGTGAATAAGGAAATTTTATTTAATCCTTCACATAACACAAGAACTAGCAGTCACCCAATGAAATTAATAGGCAGCAGATTTAAAAAAAACAAAAGGAAGTATTTCTTCACACAATATAAAGTCAACCCAGGGAACTCTTTGCCAGGGGATGCTGTGAAGACCAAAACTATAACAGGATTTTAAAAAGAACTAGATAAATTCCTGGAGAACAGGTCCATCTGTGGCTATTAGCCAGGATGAGAGGGATGCAACGCCATGCTCTGAGTGTCCCTAGCCTGTTTTCCAGAAGCTGGGAATGGGCAACAGGGGATGGATCACTTGATGATTCCCTGTTCTATGAATTCCCTCTGAAGCACCTGGCCTTGACCACTATTGTAAGACAGGGTACTGGGCTAGATGAACCATTGGTCTGACCCAGTATGACCATTCTTATGTAAAAATTAATTATAATAAAAATGTTTAGTACAGAAACTCCCCAACATAATGACCTCTCAAGATAGCAACAATGTGAGATAACAACCTTGGCAAATAATGCATTTTAAAAATCTTGGCCTACTGGGAAACATATTTATATAAGTTTCCATTCCCAATCACAAATCTAGCATTCTGGAGCAAAGTGACTAAAATATAGTCCAACAAACAAATGTTTATTTAACATGCCCCTCACTTTTCCCTCCACCGCACTCCACTCACCGGTGTTGTCCTTGGTCAGTGGAGACTCAGAGTTCAGAGGTGCTTTCACGTGAGTACTCCTTCCAGGTGGGGGACAAAAAGGCACAGTTTGCTCTGGCCACGGCTGTTCGTTGTGCCATGGTTCACTCTACCACTCTGTTGCCAATGGCCCTGCACAGTCACCTTCTGCTGTCACCTACCACTGTGACCTCTGCGAGTTGGTCTCTTGAGGTTCCACCAGCTCTCAGTGATTTCAGCTGAGCTCTCAGTGCGGGAACCTTGCTGCTAGTGCAGTCTGGGCTGTCTCTTACACAAAAACACTGTACCCACAGGAACACTGTCCCCACAACAGGACTAAGCACTTAGACCTGATTGTCAGTGATTTCAGCTGCAGTGGTCACTTAACAGAACAAAAGACTATCTATAGAGCCTAATCAGCTCTGTCTTTAAACAGTGGAGAGGGACAAGTCCCCACCCTCTCTCTTGATGCCTTCAAATCACCACAGACTAAGTACAGTTCTACTGCCCTTTACTCATACAATAAGAACAACATTTCATCCCCCCTTCCCCGACATTCAAGTGGTTTGTAACCCAACCCCAGCCAAAATCTATCACTTGGACAACACAGCTCTGTTTGCTGGATACCTAGGTAGATTAGGTGTGAATGTAAATATAATCTGGCCCTGAAGCCTTAGCCCCCAGCTCATCACTAGCTGTCAGGGAGAACTCATTTAGACTTTGCTTACAAATCATCATTTGAAATTATTAGGTTGGCCAACATCAACTAAATGAATGCACTGACATCATAAAAAACAGCTGTATAAGGAAGCTAGTCTATGTTCATACTTTTCAAATATATTATACTTTTTCAGATACACATATTTTATCAGCAAAGAATCCTGTGGCACCTTATAGACTAACAGACATTTTGCAGCATGAGCTTTCGTGGGTGAATACCCACTTCTTTGGATGCAAGTAGTGGAAATTTCCAGGGGCAGGTATATATATGCAAGCAAGAAGCAAGCTAGAGATAACGAGGTTAGTTCAATCAGGGAGGATGAGGCTGTGAATGGCTTGCCAACTACAGAACCAGTTTCTCCTCCCTTGGTTTTCACACCTCTACTGCTAGAACAGGGCCTCATCCTCCCTGATTGAACTAACCTCGTTATCTCTAGCTTGCTTCTTGCTTGTATATATATACCTGCCCCTGGAAATTTCCACTACTTGCATCCGAAGAAGTGGGTATTCACCCACGAAAGCTCATGCTGCAAAACATCTGTTAGTCTATAAGGTGCCACAGGACTCTTTGCTGCTTTTACAGATCCAGATTAACACAGCTACCCCTCTGATACTTGACATATTTTACCATACACTGTATAAGCTTTTAAAGTGTGTATTAATGTTTCAGTTTAAATTCAGATTTCCAAACAGTCACTAAATTGGTATGTAACTAGCTCACAAAACTTGGGGGGGGTGTTGGGAAAATTCAGGGGGGGTGTACACCCCCCCTGGGGGGGTGTAGGGAAATCACTGGTGAGAAGGGTGCCCAGTACTACACAGAGGTGACCACAGGAGGGTGAAACATTGACTGACTGATCTCGTGACACTGTATTTGCAGTATGATTTATCATCCCATTCCTCCTAGAGCTCAGTGTTTTTCTTAGTTTCTGTCCATGCTTGCACTGTGAGCAGGGTTTCACGGAGTTGTGTACCATGGTGCCCAGATCCCTGTCATTAGCTCATACAGTTAAATTAGAATCTTGTAAGGTGTTAGGCAAATACATTAGCATAAACACTGCAGTTATTAACATCAACATTTATCTGCCATCATGTTGCCCATTGACCTGGCTTGGTTAGCTCCCTCTGAGGACTTCTCTGGACTTGACTATAACTGAAATAATCTCTATAAATGTTCCCATCTACTTCTTGACCCCTTTCTAGACTGTTAACATAGTAAATATTTTATATTTCACTTTATTATTTGCTATAAAGTGTATAACCGCCTTGCTGTGCTTCACTCTCTTCATAGGCACATTGAACATTTCTGAGCTCGATCAACCCATTGAGAACTTCATGGCAGCTTTCAACCTCACCCCCTCTGACCCTTCAACATTCATCCTAATGGGCATCCCTGGCCTGGAAGCTGCCCATATCTGGATTTCCATCCCTTTCGCTATGTTCTACGTTGTCGGCCTGTTGGAAAATGTTACCCTTCTGTTTGTTGTAAGCAAAGAACAGACCCTGCACAAGCCAATGTACCTACTGCTCTGCATGCTGGCACTCACAGATATCGCCACACCTACTTCTGTTGTGCCAAAGGCACTGGGTATATTTTGGTTCAATTTGAAAGGTATTACTGTGGGGGGCTGTCTTACCCAGATGTTCTTCCTTCACACAGTTGCTGTTATGCACTCAACCATCCTCGTGACAATGGCCTTTGATCGCTACATTGCCATATGTAACCCTCTGAGATACGCCACCATCCTTACCAAAGGACGAATAGCTAAGCTAGGGTTTCTAGGTTTGATCAAAGCTGTTCTCTTCATTCTGCCTATGCCCCTTCTCCTGAACACATTGCCATTCTGTTCCAACCACGTTATCCCCCACACGCACTGCGAACCTATAGCTGTGGCGAAGATATCGTGTGGGGATATTACAGTCAACAGGATGTATGGCTTAGTGATAGTGTTTGTAATTGTTGGGTTAGACCTGATGTTCATTGCCCTGTCCTATGGTCTAATCATCAGGGCCCTCCTCAGAATATCCTCCAAGAAAGCCTACCAGAAAGCCCTCAACACCTGCACAGCCCACATCTGTGTGATGATTACGTGTTATACTTCTGGCTTCTTCTCCCCTCTCCTACACCGGTTTGGTGAGGGCATCGCTCCCCATGTTCACATCCTGTTGGCTGACCTCTATTTCCTCATCCCCCCCATGCTCAACCCTATTATTTATGGGGTCAATACCAAAGAACTTCGTGACAAAGTGGGAAAATACACCTGCAGAATGTGATCACCTGGGACATTGACTTTAGACTGTGTTACGAGAAGGAGAAAGGCGATCTCCTTGATAATCAAGGGTGCTCTGTCCCAGTTTGGCTGAGCTCAGCATTGTGTGGGATTCAGAGTCTGAGAAGTTCCTCGCACCTAATCTCTCATCACTCCATCACCCAGCACTGCTCTCTCCATTGCTGATTTCCCTCTCTCTGACCATCCGCTGACCTCTTTCAGCATGTCCCATCAGCCCCCACCCCCTATCCCCCTGTCACATGGCTTTTCTGTAACTCTTACGTTACCAACTCTTAGCTGCTACTGCAGCTTTCTGATGCAAGGTGGATTTCCATTAGTCCTTGCATGAACAGGGCTCTTTATCAGTTTGATGAACAGAAGCTGCAGATTGAGATAGGTGACAAAAACATTAAGAAACTGTCATTTGTACAGTGTTATGATGAGTGACATTTACATGATTTTTCTTTTTACTTCCAATCCTTAAAGAAACCTGGAGGATAAACCAAATAAAGGCTGACTGTAGCAAACTCATTCAACACAAAATTTGGACACTGACTACCATCACTGAATGCAATCAGAAATAAATACTATAATAATGCCTTAGTTGTTTTTTCATTACAAATGTTTTGGGCTACTTTGGGGCTTTTTTTAATGCCATTTTTTGATTGAAACGCCTGCCAACCCTCAGTCGGGATAAAAGTACCAGTATTTTGAATGTGATTGTGATCTCACAGGTGTGTTGCTAATGTCAACAAACTCCTGCTGGGGCTTGTAGCTTTTTTTTAAATCAAATCTGTAGTAGGTGTGTAACAAAAGCTTTCATCTGTTATTTTATGTATAGACAAATCTGTTAATAAAAAAACCCTTTCTTTGGCGATGGGGCTACTTTCAAGTGAGCTGTTAAATGACTTTGGGCTTCTAATGCAGTGGAATTCTGGCAATCCCAGCCAGAGCCTTCAGCACTGCAGAGCTGAGGCAGAGTGGGGAGCTGCAGCTGGAGCAGCACAGGAGAACGGGTCCTGGGTCAGCAGAGACCAGCAGCTCCAAAGGGAGCCAGGGCTGAGCTACAGAGGGGAGCT
>RQSS01038657.1:0-19134 GCA_003846335.1 Cuora mccordi | reverse complement strand
AATAAAACCAGTTGTTGCCCCTTTTAGAAAAGGCGACCACGTGAGACAATCTAAAATCAAAGGAGCCTTTGAAAAAGGTTATGAACAGACGTTTACTGATGAGCTATTTATAGTGGATGAAGCCTTAACCAGGAGCCAGAGACCTATATACTGATTAAAAGATTTCAAGGGTGAGACAGTTACTGGATCTTTTTACCCTGAAGAATTACAAAAAGTAAATCCCAAACAAGACAGGATTTACAGGATGGAAAAAGTTCTAGCGGATAAAGGAAAAGGGAGAAAAAAGCAGCTACTGGTGAAATGGTTTGGGGGGGCGATAAGTTTAACAGCTGGGTGGAAGCTGTGACATTTAGACACGAACAAAACAAACAAACAAACAAAAAGATTCCTCCTGCAAAGACAGAGAGAGAGAAAAATGAGCGACAGCGGGTTCTACATTACGTTGCCCAGCAATGCCAGCTCTGCAGTTTTTCCTCAGAACACCAGCTTGAACTTTACAATACGGCTAATTAAGCGCTAGGATCTCAGGAGAGCCTGGGAGGTGGATTAGTGGAAATACAATACCCGCACAGCCGGAACACTATCAACGAAGACACCCCTTTTGAAATCACCTTTGCAGGTGTGGCATGGAGTTTATCTTACAACGAGGTTATTACTCGTCCATACCTGAATTATTGGATCATATGAACAGTACTGTGGCTCATCACCCACACCGCCTGAGGTGGTCATGAACTACGACCCTGGGGGTAGAAAAGTTAGTCTTAAATCTGCCGATTTTACTTATATGTTTTCTATCAGCGGGGAGCTAGCTAACATTCTAGGTTTGGGCCCCAAGCACAGCGTCCAAAAATTCCCCTTCTCAGCAGACATCACAGGGCTTTTAATTTCTTGCGTCTGTTCACAGATATTGTAGAACACGAGTTTGTGGGGGACTTTTCTGTTCCCCTGTTACGTTGTGTCCCTGCCCGAGGAAGGAACAACGAGTTTGTCACCATCACCTACGATAAACCTCATTACGTTCCTGTCAGAAAACACCACAAGGATACCATTACCATTGAAATAAAGACAGATCAGAATAGACACGTCTTGTTTTGCTTTGGCAAGGTGATCATCAAGGTGCACCTGTGTCCCTGGAGAGAGCGAGGTTTCTAAAAAGCAAAACATTATGGCGATCCTAAAAAATTACAGCGACCCCACCATCTACAGGAACTATTACAAAGCCCAGGTGGGATATGCCCTTCCTGGATGTACGAGGCTGGCATAGGTGGAATATTCCGTAACCAAGCCTCTGCAACCAGACTCCGAGGCAGAACACTGCGTGAGAGAATACATGAATCTGGTACAGACAGCTGGTAAACACGAGACAGATCGTTCTCTCTTAATCAACCGTGAGGAGTTTGCACGGGGTTACACCTTGTTTGCCTTTGACCTGTCTCCCAACCAGGAATGCACCAATCACTGTTCCCTGTTTAAAACCGGGAACCTGAGAGCAGAAATACGTTTTGGGATGGCTCTAACCATCACCGTCAATATGATCGTGTATGGGGTTTTTGACAACATCATAGTGATAAATCAGAGGAGAAATGTTCTGCTTGACTATATGTGAACATGGACACCGTGCAGCTCTCACGTGTCTCATCAATGACCCCTTACACAAAAAATAATTCCCTTATGATTGGCTCCCTGGCAGCAAGCTGTCTCAGAGACCCTTAGGTTTGGTGGTCAACACGCATCCACGTAACCAACCTGGTGAACATTGGCTCACTTTGTATCTGGTGAAGTGTAACCGTGGAGAGTTTTTTTGACTCATACGGGCACCCCCCCCCGAATAGCGTGTTGTTTCCTAAAAGCATTATGAAATTTTTAAACAAAAATGCCACAGAATGTGTTTCACAATAGACAATTACAAGACTCCCATTCTGTCGCCTGCAGCTATCACTGCGTGTTTTTCTTACATCGTCATAGCAAGGGTTTATCTTTTGACTGGATTTTAAAATTGTATTCTAACGACTTAGTGCAAAACGACCGGATGGTGATGAATTTTGTAAAAACTAAATTTAAATTCTTGGGCATATCTAGCCTTGCTTAAAACATGTTTCAACAAGCCCAGACATGTGCATCTTGCAATGATTTTTATAGCCATGTTATTCAATACTTTCAGGCATAACAGACAATGTTTGTTTGGCTTTATCCAACACATTTTTTATAAAGTAACTTTTCCCACAGTTGCTAGGCCCCACAAGAATGGCAGAAAAGGGGTGTTTCCACCTCGGATCCATTTTTAAAGCCATAGGGCAGGGTTTTAAACCCTTCTCCTAGGACCTTCTTGGTGGAAATGACTTCTCTTAAGGGTTTTTGTCTTTATTTGCCACTGATTTTTGTTCCTTATGATAGAGGGCTGCTGCACCTCTGTCTTTTTGGACGTGTTTTCTCACAGGCCCGTGCAATAGTCCAGAACTAGATCTTTCAAACTGTCCAAGTTGATCTTTTCACAATTTGCTACGTTCAGGGTAATACCTTTGACTTTCATGCAGGCCTTTCTTTCCGGCAGCTTATACCCGTATGTTTTCGGGCCTGCCGACACAAACTCGGTGATGTGTTGATCTGGCGGGATCTTGCCTAAATAATCCCGCAGAGGAGGATTCCAGTCACCCTCCCTTTTCACAAATTTCACCAAGTCAGTGTCATGGTACAGGCACCGCTCTTGCAACCTGTCTAGCAGGTTGTTTAGTTCTATGTGGGCATAAGCAGTGGTGAAACAGGCTATGAAAACACTGGTATTTCCAGAGAAAGAGTACTGGTCTTTTGGGTCTTTCCAAGACACTCATGCTGTTTCATCGTCGATAATCTTGCAGGATGAAACCTGATCATTTGATCGTTACAGCTCTGAAATACTAGAGACTTAAGGACTTTAGGCCCCTTCCTAACATTCCCTTTTGTGAGCTGGGGTGGGGGAATTAAGCTGGCTGCACAACTGAGCTGCTTTTGGCTCCATTTTTTCTTTTAGTTAAAATCCATTTTTCTGTAGGGCCTTCTTACAGTATTAAACAGTAGATCCCCAATCCTTAATGTAACTGTCCCATTCCCAAGTGGGGACTTTTGGCAGATATCAGTACATCTCGTTGGGGCTTGTTTTTTTAAACATGTTTCTTTCATGCATAAAGTTTGGGGTGGGAGTTGAAATAAAATGGTTGTATCACAGCCATAATAAGCCCCCCAGAGCTTTTAAATGTTTGATTGTCTTTAGAGCAAATGCTTGTTCTAAAGCATGGTGCAGATTTGTGACCCGTTGAAACATTTCAGTTTTAGTTTAGACCCTTGTGTGTGTGGGGGTGGGGTGGGGTTATTTGTTGTAAATATATTAATTTAAACTTTTAATGGCTTTGAATTGCTAGAAAGAGTGACCCATAGCATTCAAACAACTCCTGGGTCATATTTAAACTGTCCAATAGAGTTCTGCCAACTCCTGGATCCTTTATACTGTCCAATAGCACTCTATCAACTCCAGGGGTTATATTTAAACTGTCCAATAGCATCTGCGAATTCCTGAGGTTTTATTTCATTTCATATTAATCAGAACTCACCCACCCACTTCCCTTACTGTCGGTGCACACCAATCAAATTTATCCCTATGGCAACAAGGATAAGTAATCACAGTTACCTTCACTATTCAGTGGGGCTGTGGTTAAAACCATTCAGTTCAACAGGATGAGTCAATTCTATTGTACTCAAACACATGTCTGAACCATCCCTGTTTGTTTTACTGTTGTAAGCAGAGTCAGGATGAGATCTACCCTGACATTTGGTGGTGAGTTGTGGAAAAGAACATCAGGGGTTGATCTCGTTTGCACAGGCACACCCACCCCGCCTAGCATGAGCCCACAGTAGCCCAAATGGTCACTTTGGCTGCTGTGGGATCCCCAGTTTCTCTGTTATTGAGGCAGGAAGAATAAAGTGTTGTTATCCTGATTATGTGAATCAAGGACAGTGGAACTGTACTTGGCCTTTTATGACGGAGGGACTCGCCATCAACTAAGTAGCACTCGCTAGGCAAGGGACAAGGGTTCCAAAACTCAGCAAATTGAGAGAGGCTGGGGACAGGTATTTGTACCTGGTGGGCCCTAGACACTAATTCTAGCTCTTCTTCCTGTCTCCACTGTGAAATGTTAGTGCTAATTTTGATTCCATGAAGTCTGATTACAGACTGCAAAGCTGAATTCACTTTGGGCTAATGGTGAACCAGCACTGAGTCCTCCCTACTAAACACAGTAAGTGGTGATTTTAGCTTGTAGTAGGGGAGCCTCAATGCCCCACTGGCTGAGGGCTTGAGCCAGTTTTGCATTGTGTTATTGGAATGGAGTTCCTAGCACGTGAACGCAGCTCTTGTTGCTGCCAACTCTGAGGCCGGATTGGTTACACTGTAACCACATTTTTAGGATTTTTCTCCTCCCACAACATACATTTCAGCTTTTTCCTGTAAATGGGTCTTTTTTACACAAAAGTTAGATTCTCACAAACCATTTTTTTAAATTTAAAAGACATACAGCTTCTTGAAAACAAACCAAGAGGCTCCATTAAAACTTTTAGCTCACTTAAGGGCCAGAGACCTTCTAACAGAAATGCATATAGTCACAAAGCCCTTTTCAATAGATGTTTTTTAATTTACATATTTAAATGTACAAATTTACATATAAAGTTGAAGTCCAAATCACACAGTCATGGTGCCATTGGGCTGGGGCATCTATGACATAGCCCTCGCAATCTTCAAAAAGCTTTTCCCTAAGGCCTGGTCTACACTAGGGGGGGGAGGGGTCGAACTAAGGTACGCAACTTCAGCTACGCGAATAGCGTAGCTGAAGTCGAACTACCTTAGTTCGAACTACTTACCCGTCCTGACGGCGCAGGATCGAAGTCCGCGGCTCCCCCGTCGACTCCGCCACCGCCGTTCGCGGTGGTGGAGTTCCGGAGTCGACGGGAGCGCGTTCGGAGTTCGATATATCGCATCTAGATGAGACACGATATATCGAACTCCGAGAAGTCGATTGCTACTTGCCGAATCCGGCGGGTAGTATGGACGTACCCTAAGACAGTTATTAAGAACAGCATAAATAGCAATGCATACAATAGTCCACATAAATTTTTACGCTCACAATGTGGCACTGGCTCAGCGAGTTCCATGCCAAACCTTCTCCTAAACTCCTTATAACCTTCATCCTTGAAGTCCTCTTCAACAATTTTTAGCGGCGTTCAGCAAAAACAAGGCGGGCCCGGTTCATCTTTGCTGCTTGATGCAATGTTGTCCAGGGCCTCCAGGTCCTCTACAAAGACATCATCGAGCTGTCTCAGACAAGAAACAAGTGTAAGTTCTCATTGCTTGTTTTTTAGATTTACACAACCCCAGGTTCCTAACCTCATTACACCTCATCATCAACTGTCACTTCTTAATCAGTCATTTACCTGAGCGACGTCTTTTCCGTTCAGCTTGTCCGCCGGTAACTCCCCCAAGCAATGATCGTCTTCCTCCTCCAGGGTGGTGGACAACGAGAGGCCACCATGCTCATTGGTGTGTCTCATGAATGGTTGGGCTTTGGGTTCAGGTTCTGGCGTATCCATCAATGGCTGGGCCAAAGGAATCCCCTCGGCTGTTCCCTCATCCTCTTCAGAACTGTTGCTGCTGTAGCACTTTCTCCACACAAGTCCAAAGGTCCGCAGGGCTAAAACAAAGTCTGAAGTTCTCAGCGGGGTGGTAAAGGAGTCCACGTTTCCTCTTAGCCTTTCCACAATTTCTGAAACATGTCGTCTTGGTAAGAGATTGCCTCCTCTGTCCAGCTGTGGGACTTGTGGGGTGATGGTGCTGCACTCTGATTAGCAGAGGGCATTGGGAGGAGTTCTTAGAGGGGTCACACAACCCTCTTCTGGGTGGTCACCCCATCCCAGAACCTGCTCTGTTTTGGTCAAATCTCCTTTCGGGGCAGTCCTCTGCAGCCGAAACCCATCGCGACTGGTAGAGGGTGGTGGGAGGAGTTCCTAGAGGGGTCACACGAACCACTTCTGGATGGTCACCCAGCCCCAGAATTCCCCTCAATTGGTCTAATCTCCTCTCAGGGTGGTCTCTAGTGGCTGAAGCCCCTCCCGATTGGTAGAAGGCAGTGAGAGGAGTTCTTAGAGGGGTCACACAAACCCCGGAACTCCCCCTGGCTGGTTAAATCTTCTCTCAGGGCGTTCCTATCGGGGCAAAACCTATCCTGATTGGTATAGTGGAAGGAGTTCTTAGAGGGGTCACATGACACACCTTGCTTCCGGTCATGTGTCTGCCTTGCCCCCAGAAGTAATACCCCCATGGGGTGGGGCTTCTGATGACCGGTGGGCAGGGCTTATTGGGTCAAGGGATGGGGTTAAGTTTTGACTGACAGTAGGGCCCTTATACTCCTCGCTCCCGCTACCCAAAATTGGAACACGACAGAGGCAACTATAATACTGGGCAGTATTCGCCGTTGTCCTACTGCTTAGATGCTGTAAGTGAGAGAAGGATCAGGCCCTGTAAAGTAGCCTGGGTTGATTTTTATTACTCAAGCATTTTTATTACACATCAGGACATCTAGTCATTCTGATGGACATGTGTCATAGGTCTCACCCCCACTTAGAGCTGTTGGGTTCCAAAATGGGGACCTGCTTGGACTCCTCTAAACTAACATCCTAGTTTAGATCTGGTAAAAGCTCCCACCACCCAATAATGTACGTGTATTGGGACACAGTCCTTCCCAAAAATCCTTGGGGATCCCAAGAGCCCCAAATCCATGGAGTTCTTACACCTAGGAGAAGTAAACCATTCTCCCCTGCTTCCTCCCCCCTCCCTTTTCCTAAGAGAGATACCGGGATTTAACTACAGAGGGATGCCTTCCTCCTCCCCTTTCCCTGAGAATTCACCCAAGGAAAGATCAACCAAGTCCTTAACAGAAAAGATTTATTAAAGAATAAAAAGAAAGTAACTGTCTCTGTAATACCAAGATGGAACAATACACAGGGTCTAAACTTATCAATCTTTGGAGAGAATCCCCCCTCCTTTCTTTCTCAGTAAAAGCAATAACAGTACAGAATTAAAGAAATTCTATAGCAAAACACACAATTGCAAATGTAGAAATCAAATTATAAGACTAATTCGCCTTTCTAATTAATACTCACTATTGGATAGTAGGAACTACTCCAGGAGAACTTGGAGACATGTCTGGCCTCTCTTAGATCCAAAGAGAGCACTCAGAGACAAACAAAGAAACACAGACAAAGGCTTCCCTCCACAGAGATTTGAAATTATCCTGTCCCTTGATTGGTCCTCTGGTCAGGTGTTTCTCAGGTTACTGAGCTTGTTAACCCTTTCCAGGTAAAAGAGACCTTAACCCTGATCTGTTTATTTATGACAACATGCAGCCTCTGGACAAGCTCGGGGAGAAGCATGTACATTATACTGCTTGCTCAGGGGTCATTACTATAGTAACAGCCAAGTACTGGCCCAGATCCACAAATACAGCTGAGCTCTAGGCTCTGGGCTGTTCTAAATGATGCTGTCTTGTAACAGCCATTGCTGCACTGGAGATAGCTGTAGCACAACGCACGCTGTGTGTGCCAGCTTCTGTTCCCAGCTCACCCCCCATATACTTGGGTGGGAAGCTAGGAGTTGGTGACATACAGCCAGCTACACTGACTGTACACTCTCTATGCTGGTTCTCTGGGTGTTAGGGATTTGCACATGCTGGGGAATTCCTAGCTGCCTCTTAGGGCAGCTTTATGGCTACTTTGCCCTGCTCCACTGCAACATAGGGCAGCAAAAGGGTGACTTTACAACGAATCCCACCCCTATTGATGCACCTACCCGTGGTTGTTAGGAGTCTGAGTTCAGGTATCCGGGTTTGGAAAACCCACTCACCTGGCATAAAGTTGTCTGATGGCAACAAAAGGCCAAATATGCCTTTAAACATCGGTCCCCTTGTTTTTCAAATATCTATTTGAAACACCATAAAGCTGATAGAGATTTAAGTGCCCTAATCAGCACCTCTGCAGGTGGCTATAATGAGTATTTAGGCTTCTACCTGCAGATTTTAGTGCTTAACTTTAGTCACCCAAGGCCTTTGTATTTGTCTTGTCCAAGCCTATGAGTTGCTGAGTGTTCTCAAACTCCCACTGATGTTATTGGGAGATAAGGATGCTCTGCCCTTCAGAGAAGGCGCTCAGCAGATATAACTCATCCTCCAAAGTTAGCTACTATGATCCTTCACCTCCTATCAAAAGGTCACTGAATGGTCAGGTTTCTAGTCTCCATCACCTCCTCATTCTCCAGTTTACTGTCCCCTTGGGTGCAGGGCTTGTGAGGATTCACCAGGCAGCAGTTTGCAGAGGAGGGCGAAAGGCAGAGGAAGTCTGGGGTGTTATTGCTTATAGTTCTCAATGGGGAGATAATGTTCCTGTAACAGTTGAATATTGGAAGGAAACCAATAGAGACCCCTGTTGAATTGACACATTCTGCTAATTCAAAAGTGACTCTTAAGTAATATGGGTACCCCTAATCTTGTAGTGTTTCCTGTTTTGGTGATTGTTTTTTATACCGTATCCAGCAGCTTATTCCCAGTCCATGTTCTCGTATTGTTATTCCCTAGTATTCTGCACTCTGTTTATGTGTATTAAGGGGCACTGGACAAATACTGATGACTCTTCACATTTCTTTTTCAGGTGCTGGCCATGTATCGCACAAAAAAGGTCGCCTGTAAATAACCCAGCTCCAGATTTTGTATATACTGTGTACATATTTCCTACTAAACTGTTTGAAGTATCTGTTTCAATTGCTCAGAGGCCTGATTTTGTCTTTCAGAGAAATTGGGGCTTCCTCAATGTCCACTGTAACCACGATGCGGGGGCTTCCTCCCTTACCCTTTCTCCATGGAGCTGGACGAAGACCTCAGCTCAGCACCTCTCTAGGGTCTCTTACCACTCTTCCGCAGTCCCCACAAAGCTAGATCTAATCCCTGTAGTTAGTGACCTGGGGTCTGGCTCTTAATCATATTCTCATCTTTGTTTTTCTGGGCATTCAGTGTTGCTGATGAATTCTGGGTTGTAAGTGGGATGGACTGTGTTCTGGCGAGTTATCCTCCCTCCTGTCTAGCCTGTTTCTGGGTCAGAAGGCTATCTGTGAACAGCGTCTGTTTACTTACAGCCTTAGGCTCGGTGCCTGTAATAGTGTGTGAGGGAAGGCATCTCTGCTTTTCTAAGCCAAGTCCCTGTTTGTGTACTGCAAGACTTTAGCGGAGAGGAACCATTGGATTCCCTAGCTTCCCCCACTGCACTACAAGGGAACGACTGTCATTGGGTATCTCTGACAGGGTATGTCCTGCTGTGCTCACTGGTCTTGTGGTGTCTCCATATTGGGAACCAGCTCATTTTGTTAATAATTCACATTGGACTAGAGCTGGGTGAAGGCTGATGGGGCAGTTCACAGAGGGGCTCACCAGTTCAACTCCACAATTCAGAGAGGCCTAGAAATGTAGGGCTGGAAGGGTCCTAGAACTATCATCCCATCCAGCACTATACTTAGACCGTCCCTGACAGCTCTTTGTCCAATGGATTCTTTAAAGCCTCCAAGGATGAGATTCCTCAACCTCCCTTTGAAGCCTATTCCAGAACTTAACTATCTTTATAGTGAGAAAGTTTTTCCTAATATCTAACCTAAATCTCCCTTGCTGCAGATTAAGCTGATTCCTACTTCTCCTATGTCTAGTGCATATGGAGAACAGTTGATCGGGGTCCTCTTTATAACAGTCCTTAACATATTTGAACATGGTTTGAACATATTTGAGGGTTGGCTAAGATAAAGAGGCACCTGGAGGAGGGAAAGCAGGTTACAGGGGTATGTGTGCAGCTTTCTTGGGGTGCCCAGGCTCTGAGTCACTTTGTTACCCATCCGGCGAGAGGAAGATGTTCTCAGGGAGCTGATATCTAGTCAAGCATAACACCACCGGTCTGTTAGCCAGCCTACCAATCTCCACAGGGCTCTGCCAGCCCTTGCTCCGCCTTGCACGGTAACAGTAGTGGCACTGCAGCCCCCAAGCCCCTCTGAAAGTGTCCCCCAGTAGCATCAGGTTACTGTCACAAGACACTCACAGAAATTACCAGGGAACAGAATCTAAACAGTTTGATTGGTACAGCTCAGGATCAGATCTTTATAACCTCACAGCACTGAGACATATGTATAGTGGAATAATCCTAAATTCATTATCAAAGATTAAGATTTAAGAGGTACTGAGTCAAGATCATGGAAACAGAACTGGTTACATATAAAATGAAAATCATAACATACTTCTTAGAGCCTAAAATCAATTATTACAGCAGTTTTTCACCTAAAGCAATCTCCCAGCAGCATTAACCAACATGCCTGGGAACCAGCTTTCCTGAGGAAGGAAAAGGGCTTTTTGCAGGCTGTGCCCAGAAGTGCCCGTTACTGTGGGGGTAGCTCATTTATCAGGGTTACTCTTCTGGGGGAGGGGGTTCTGTAATTCTGTTAACGTGCTGTGAAAGTCTCATATTGGAGCTCTACTCCTTCCTTCTGCAAGTCCCCTCCCAATGGAGCTCTCCTGCAGGACCTAGGTTCCCCAGGGCTGGGTTCCTCCAGCCCTAGAACTAGATGAACATGTGCACACACACACTAGCAGAGCAAGTCTGAGAGGACCAGGTCAATCAGCACTCTCCAGCTGATCCCCTCATGTGTTCCTGTACTCGATGGGCTGGGTTAAGGAGCACTTTCAAGCTGCTACCCTTATGTGCTCCTGGTCTCAAGAGGCTGGGTTGAGCAGCACTTTCAGCTGCTCCCCTCCCATGTTCCCCAAGTTGAACACATCCCTATCACACATTCACATTACAATTGTACTGGTAGTAACCCACTTGATGAGCAAACCCCACAGTATTTTGGGGCACTACGGGGATCTTTAGCTTAGGTACAAGAAGCGTTGCTGCAGAGTAAATGGGGGAAGCTAAAACACAAAAGAGTAAAATTCAGAGAGAGAGAGAGAGAGAGAAGCAATCAGCTGAACCATAAAAGCTATTTATTGAATCATAGTGATAACCACACAAGGAGGGCTAAACATATATAACTTACATTTTAAAGGTTAATACCTGAGGTAGGAAAGAAAACAGAGAGCGAGATGGATCTCACCCACTCCATGAGGCTTGAACTGGTCGGGGTTGCCAGGTGATGGTGGTAGCTCAGGGTCCTGAGTGCTGGAGACAGGCAGAGCCCCGAGCACGATCAGTCAGGAGATGGAATCCTAGTGGAACTGATGCAGAGTTTGGGTCAGAACCCTTACTTGGGCATAGGTAGGGGGTTTGTAGAGAAAATACAATGGTTCAAGGAAGAACATTAGATTTGTTTATGGGTAAACTGATGGCTCAAGGGTTTTCTTCTTTGCCTTTGTTCCTGTCTTTCCTGAACAGCACATACCCTTCAATCCCTGGACTCCAGCCATGCCTATTCCACCAGGTTTCTGTTATCCCTGCAGTGTCTGGTTTCACTTCCTGCAGCAGTAGCTCTAGTTCCTCCATTTTGTTACCCAGCCTCCTTGCCTTGGTGTACAGGCATATTAATTTCTGCTGCTTGGCTTCACCCACATTCCTCGCCCAATTGGGTACAGTCATTCTGCTTCAAGCATCACCTTCCTGAATGGAGGGAGGGGAGAATCCCTCCACTCCCCAAGCCAGACATGGGCACGCTGGTGGCTGTGGCTCTGAGACAACCGGAGACACCCCAGTGGACAGACAGACTGGGCTGGAGGGAGGTGAGGGTCTTGAGGATGAGCTCTCCCCAGCTAGGGTTGAGATCCAGAGGGACCTCATCCATGGGGGGCAGGGGGCTGGTGCAACATCCCAGACCAGTTCTCAGCTCCCTGCCTCCCTGCCCCCTCGGGCAAGACCTCTGCCTGTGCAGCCTCAGACTCTGCTCAGCCCCCCAGATGTCCCCTCCATGTCCCCTGCAGCAGGACCCACCTTGGCACACACACCTTCTTGTCAACTGTTTGAAATGGGCCACTCTCATTACCACTACAAAAGTGATTTTTCCTCCGTTGGTATCCTATTGTTAATTGAATTGACTGGCCTCCCACTTGGTAAGGCATCTCCCATCTTTTCATATGTTGTGTATTTATACCTGCTACTGTATTTTCCACTCCATGCCTTTGGTGAAGTGGGTTCTAGCCCACGAAAGCTTATGCCCAAATCAATTTGTTAGTCTCTAAGCTGCCACAAGGACTCCTAGTTATTTTTTGCTGATACAAACTAACATGGCTACCACTCTGAAATCTTTCCAGTTCTGAAGATTCTGGATTTCCTTTCTGTTGATAAACCGTATGGTCAATTGCTTGACCACACTTTGGTTCGTTATGCAATATGCCCAAGACACCAAATAACCAATAACGGTCTGGTTTATTGCTAATACTTAGTAACAGCATATGCAGGAACAAAGGTTCAAAACAACTCCAATCTCCGGGAATATCTCCTGCAGTAGTGCTGAATTCACCTTACAAAGAAGCTGGTGTCCAGAGTCAGATCCCTAAAGCTGTCCTTTTTATACCCAACCTGTTTACAAGGAAAGAGGTACTGTATGCACCCTGTGAGGCTATTCTTACCTTGTTTTTCCTGGTACCACATGGTACCCCTTAGCTCTTTGTTCTGGACTCAGGAATTCCAGGTGATGCACCTCCTAGGTTTGTCCCGTATATATTGTCCTTATCTTTGGGACATTCCAATGAGAGTAACTCCCCGCCATTGGTGGCAAGTTTGTAAAAATTTTGGTGGTGCCCAGAACCCGCCCCTCCCAACTCTGCCCCCCCCAAACTCCGCCCCCACCTGCCTAAGGCTCTGGGAGGGGGCTCGGTGGGGGAGGTCTGGGGTGCAGATCCTGGGCTGGGGATTAGGGTGCAGGAGAGGTGCAGGGTGCAGGCTTTGGGATGGAGTTTGGGTGCTGGGTGCAGGCTCTGGGCTGGGGCAGTGGGTGGGTGTGCAGGAGGGGGTGAAGGGTGCAGGCTTTGGGACAGAGTTTGGGGTTGGGAAGGGGTGTGTGGGAAGGGGGAGGGGGTGCACCTTCTGGGGAGGGAGTTTGGGGATAGGAGGGAGTGCAGGGTGAGGGCTGTGGGGCTGAGGATGAGGGGTTCATGATGCAGGAGGGGGCTCAGGGCTAGGGCAGAGGGTTGGGCTGTGGGGTGAGGGCTGTGGATGAGGGGTTCATGATGCAGGGGGGCTCAGGGCTAGGGCAGAGGTTTGGGGTGTGGGGTGAGAGCTGTTGGGCTGAGGATGAGGAGTTCATGATGTGGGGGGAGGGGTTCATGATGTGGGGGGGAGCAGAGGATTAGGGTGCGAGGGGATGAGGGTTCTGGCTGGGGATGAGGGGTTCATGCTGTGGGGGGAGGCTCAGGACTGGGGCAGAGGATTAGGGTGCAGAGGGATGAAGATTGGGGCTGAGGATGAGGGGTTCATGAGGGGTTCATGCTGCGGGGAGGCTCAGGGCTGGGGCTGAGGATTAGGGTGCAGGGTGATGAGGGGTTCATGATGTGGGGGCGCTCAGGGCTGGGGCTGAGGATTAGGGTGCGGGGGGAAGAGGGCTCTGGCTGGGGCTGAGGATTAGGGTGCGGAGGGATGAGGGCTCCGGCTGGGGCTGAGGATTAGGGTGCAGGGGGATGAGGGTTTGGGGCGTTGGAGAGGCTCAGGGTAAGGGCAGCCTGCCTTGCCATTAGTGAATGGCAGGCACTAGGACCCTGCGGCAGCAGACAGCAGTTCTGCCGGGAGCCCTGCCGCAGCGCAGCACAGAGCAGAGCAGGCAGGGGAGAGGCCGGGCGGGGACGCGACGCAGCGCGGCCGGGGGTGGGGGGGCACGCGGGGGGAGGGGGTGGCAAGCGGGGGCTGAGACCTGCTCCAGGCAGGGTCGCGGCGGCGGGGGGAGGCCTGCGAGGGCCGGGGCCCGATCCAGGCAGAGCCGGGGAGAGACCCAGCTCCAAATATTGCTGGAGCAGGGCCCCCGGCCCTGAATATTGCTGGAGCCTGGGCACCGCACACAGATATAACCTGCCGCCTATGCTCCCCGCCTGTTACTACAGTAGAACACTCACATGTGCTGATCCCGACAGTTGTCCTGGCTAATGCAAGGTGTTATGGGATACTTAGCATAGGTGAATACGACTATAGGAAGATACAGGCCACCATTCCAGGCCATGTAACTGCTAGAGGTGTATAGACAATGGAATGTGATATGTGTTGTTAGAGGATTTATTCCTTCACTGTACCACTTCCCTGGTCCTTCTCGCATGAACAGAGAGCAACAATACCCAAAGTCCAAAGGTGCAAACAATTCAATGTTTATCGGGGTGAACTTCCAGCAAGCTTAAATTCAAGTTCCTTTTCCTTATTTTCGAATCCCAACTTACTTCCTGTTTGCCCCTAATTTATATAGTGATATTCACAGCTATACCTTAACCAATCATTCTACTAAAATTTACCTAACCAATCCTAACATACTGTAACAAACTAACCAATTATATCCCAACACTTTAATTAGTTTACACCCAGCCAAATTAATTATACAGCAGACAGAAACAATCACAGAACCAGCCAGAGACCATGCAAATAAACATACAAAACAATACAGAAGCGAGGATTTCACAACTACATCTATACAGACGGAAGGGTTTCCCAACTGTGTCTATTAATAAGCAAGTTCTTTCCAGGCAGAAAACTATCAAACTAAATTTTCTTTCATATCTTCTAGGCTCTTCCCTTTCTCTGGAGGTGATGGATCGGATCACCTTCCTAACAGCCCCAGATTGCCTTATTTCCATATGACTAAACAGGGCCTCAGACTGTCCCAGTGAGAGAAGGCCCTTACACAGATAGAATCAAAATCATTGTCTTTCTTTTTTACCTCTGTAAGTAGCTAAGTGAGACGAATACACCTAAAGTCTTAAAGTATAGGCCTTTGCAGACAGGCTTGAATATCTATATCCTAACGTGTTAAGCACATACTATCCATATTAATATAGGTGATTTGAATCATACCTATTGATCATGTAATATATTAGCTCAGCATATATGGGTGAACACCTCAGAAATAGATTTAACCAGACTGATCCATAGTTATTCCCTAGGATTCAGTAGCTGTGAAAGTGGTGAAAAGCCATCTGGGACCCCTCCACGCTCTAGTCTCATAGTGAGCCCATCTCAGATGAGCCCATCTCAGCCAGCCCCAGGAATCTGGCTCAGTAAATCTCAGGGTGTTTCAGAGAATCTGGACTGAGGCTCAGTTGGTGCAATGTGAGCACTGGAGGGAGCAGAGGAAATTGCACGTTACACCAATGTCGTGTATGCCTAGGGGTAACTTCTAACTCGAGGAGACATACTCAGGCTTGCTCTGCAAAAAATTGAAGCGTGGCTGCGCTTGGGCAAGTAACAGGAGAGGCTCCCTGCCCCGACTACAATCCCAACCAATCCACAGGTGCACACTCAGGGCGGCCAGCCTCTCCCACCACCACTTCTTGAAGTGCAGCACCCAAACCTGGACACAGTTCTCCTGCGCTGAGTAGAGTAGAACAGTCACCTCCCATCTCTGACCCACCCCACTCCTGGTCATGGTGATCCAGGTGCAGCAGAAGCCGGAGATTGCTGCCAGCACAGCCATGAATGTGGCCCACGGGCCCTAGCGGCATAGAGCCTGGAGACCAAGGAGTCCTACACCAGCCTCTGGGCTTTGAAGATAGGGGAGCCAGAGATGCTTGGTGGTGGAGACGGCCTTCCCTGTCCACACCACTGTGCCCCATGCTGCCCCCTTCCATGGCATCAAGAAGATCAGCATTGTAGCCAAGCCCCGTGGGCCTGGGCATCGGAGCCTCTCTAGGTAGGGCCCAGTGCACATGTGGGGGGGGGCACTCCATGGCCTTCCTCCCCCATCAGGCTAGGGATCTCCTTGCCCCCTGGTCAGTTGTGGGGAGGGGATTATTGGGGGACAGAGCTAATTGGAGGGGAAAGGCTTCATGTCCGTGACCTCCATGACATAATTGTAGCCTTAACCATGAGAAAACTCCTACCCCAGAATATACTGGGCAGTGTCCTTTGCCTCAGTTTCTCCCCTTGCGGTGTGAAAGTCCAGCAAATGCTCCTTTAACCTGCCTTTGCCCTTTCCCTCCCCTGCACCCCACTCGCCAAAACTTCCACCTTTTATAGGAGCCCTTTTTGCCTCTCACTGCTTCTTTCACTTTCTTGTTAGCCATGGTGGTACTTTTTTGGTTCTCTTAGTATATTTTTTAATTTGAGGTGTGCATTTAAATTGAGCATCTATTCAAGTGTCTTTAAAAAGTTTCCATGCAGCTTGTAGTGATTCCAGTTTAAGCACTGTACCTTTTAATTTCTCTTTAACTAACTTCCTCATTTTTGTGTAGTTCCCTATCTGAAATTAAATGCTCCTGTGGTGGGCTGCTGTGGTGTTCCCCCCACCCGGAGATGTTAAATTTAATTATACTATGGTCGCTATTACCAGGGGTTCAGCTATATTCACCTCTTGGACCAGATCCTGTGCTCCACTTAGGACTAAATCAAGAATTGCCTCTTCTCTTGTGGGTTCCAGGACTAGGTGCTCCAAGAAACAGTCATTTAAGGTGTCAAGAAACTTTATCTCTGCATCCTGTCCTGAGGTGACATGTGCCCAGTCAATATGGGGCTAGTTAAAATCCCCCATTATTACTGACTTTTTGATTGTTATAGATGCTCTAATCTCCCTGAGCATTTCACAGTCACTATCACCATCCTGGTCAGGTGGTCGGTTGTATATCCCTACTGCTATATTATTATTTGCGCATGGAATTACTATCCATAGAGATTCCATCAGACAGTTTGGTTCATTTAAGATTTTTACTTCATTTGACTTAACGCTTTCTATTGCCACACCCTCACCAGCAATTCCTGTTCTGTGCTTCCGATATATTTTGTACACTGGTATTACTATGTCGCGTTGATTATCCTCATTCCACCAAGTTACTGTGATGCCTATTATATCCATACCCTCATGTAATACAACATACTCTAGTTCACCTATCTTATTGTTTAGACTTCTAGCATTGGTATATGAGCACTTTAAAAACTTGTCACTTTTTAGCTCTCTGCCATTACATGATGTAATTGAATGGGACTCTTTTTTATTTGACTGTTTCTCATCAGAGCCTACCTGAATTTTATCATCTTCCATCCTCTCCTTAGCCACCTCCTTACTAGGACATAGAGAATCTCCATTAATAGATCCACACCTAAGGGATGTCTCTGTCCAAACCACATACTCCTCCACACATAGAATAGAATCATAGAATCTCAGGGTTGGAAGGGACCTCAGGAGGTATCTAGTCCAACCCCCTGCTCAAAGCAGGACCAAACCCAACTAAATCATCCCAGCCAGGGCTTTGTCAAGCCTGACCTTAAAAACCTCAAAGGAAGGAGATTCCACCACCTCCCTAGGTAACCCATTCCATTTCTTCACCACCCTACTAGTGAAAAAGTTTTTCCTAATGTCCAACCCAAACCTCCCCCTCTGCAACTTGAGACCATTACTCCTTGTTCTGTCATCTTCTACCACTGAGAACAGTCTAGATACATCCTCTTTGGAACCCCCTTTCAGGTAGTTGAAAGCAGCTATCAAATCCCCCCTCATTCTTCTCTTCTGCAGGCTAAACAATCCCAGTTCCCTCAGCCTCTCCTCATAAGTCATGTGCTCCAGCCCCCTAATCATTTTTGTTGCCCTCCGCTGGACTCTCCAATTTATCCACATCCTTCTTGTAGTGTGGGGCCCCAAACTGGACACAGTACTCCAAATGAGGCCTCACCAGTACTGAATAAAGGGGAATGATCACGTCCCTCGATCTGCTGGAAATGCCCCTACTTATACAACCCAAAATGCCATTAGCCTTCTTGGCAACAAGGGCACACTGTTGACTCATATTCAGCTTTTCATCCACCGTAACCCCTAGGTCCATGTTGGCTTTCCCTCAGCCCTTAGTTTAAAAACTGCTTTATGACTTCTTTAATTTTAAGTGCCAGCAATGTGGTTCCATTTTGGTTTAGGTGGAGCCCATCCTGCCTGAATAGACTCCCCCTTTCCCAAAAGGTTCCTCAGTTCCAAATAAATTTTACCCACTTGTCCCTAAGCCATCGGCTCATCCATGCATTGAGACCCTGCATTTCTGCCTGTCTAACTGGCCATATGTGTGGAACTGGAAGTGTTTCAAAAAATGTTACCATGGAGCCTAAATTTGGCCTCCAGGATCTCTCTCCCATCCGTCTCTATGTTCTTACCCAGGGGGATTCTATGATTCTATGATAGACTCCACTAGGCAATGACAAACAGGAGAGGAAAAAAATTATTTAGCCACAGGGAATGTGTTGTTCTAAAGCAGACAGAGGAGGAAATAAGGCAGGTGATCCACACCACACTGCTCACCACAATCCAGACAGGACAGGGGTAACCACCAGGAAACACCTGAGAAAGAGGAAGTCACTGAGCAGAAATTGACTTTATATGGGCAAAACCCACTTGTGTGTGTAGTGTTTTTCCTCAGTGGAAGGTTGATCTATTTGGAAGAAGCACATACGTGACAGTGATTGGACCAGAGCTGTTCCTCTAGGAGGGGCCACAAGAAAAGGGGACCTGGTAAGACCCACACAGGACAGTGATCCTAGGAAGAGGAGCTTGTGTGTATTTCTTTGTCTCTCTTCACCTTGAGCTCATGGACACCAGGATGGGAGGACTGGAGAGCCCCAAGTCCTGAGGAGTCCCTCCCTTGAAGCACCTGCCATATGGGACCATCAACAAGGACCATCTGTCGGGAATCAGGGCCTGCAGCAGAGCCAGTCTCCAGGCAACCTAACAAGCTCAGGTAGCCTGTACCAAGCTGACTGATTGGTGGAAGGGTCAGCAGAGAGGCTCTTAAGCCCAGCAGTGGCAGGTCAGTAGCTGCTCAAAGCTTTTGCCCACAGCTATGGTAGCTCCGGCCTTGGTCCAGCCCAGCTCCTGCCTTGTCTCTCTCCAGGTAACCTGGTTTTGACCCTCAGCTCTGATTCCTCATCTCCAGCTTC
>RQSS01038655.1:0-12370 GCA_003846335.1 Cuora mccordi | reverse complement strand
TTTCCACTTTTTCTAGGATTCCCTTTTGGTTTTCAGATTCTTAAAAAACTCCTGATGGAGCCATATTGGCCTCTTACTGTTCTTCCTCTTTCCTTGTCATCAGGACAGCTTGCTGTTGCGCCTTTAGTAGTGTCTCTTTGACAAACTGCCAGTTCCCCTGAACTTTTTTCCTGTAGATTTTCTTCCCATGGGACCTTAACTGCCAGTTCTCTGAGTTTGTTAAAGTCCATTTTCCTTATTCTGCTACTCTCACTCAGGAGCAGCCCTAGGCACCAGCAAAGCAAGCACCTGCTTGGGGCGGCATGGGAGCTGAGAACCAAGATGCAAAACTGCAGACACACACACACACACTAAACTTAATCAATTTAAAAGTTTTATTGGGGATAATTACAAGGGGTAAGGGGACAGCGTATGATTAGCTAATAGAGTTAATGAAACTTAAAACACACAATGACTAAAATATCTACTAACAATATTTATAAACAAAGATGCAGCATTTAGTAATAACTGATACTTACAAATACAAACCAACGCATAACGACCGGCAAACGTAGAAGCTCTGTTTGAAACACGTGAGCTGAGAGAGAGGCTTCGAGGTGATCAGGCTCGGTTACGGGCATACACAGGATACACGGGTATACACAGGATTCGTTTTTCTTTCTCCTCTCCCTGCCTGCACATGGCAGGCAGGCCATAAAGTACCCACTATGACATCATAGAAGTGTCATAGGGGACGGGGCCCAAAACCTGTTTGTGTTCGTTTCTGATTGGCACAAGCAAAGTTTACACCATGTAGGTGAGCAGGTGCCTTAAAGTCTGGCTTCACCCCCAAAAGGTGAGAAAATGCATATTGGTTTAGAATGCGTACAACACTGAATGACAAAAGAAGAGGCCAGGGCAATACTGGTATGGCAAGTTCTACAGATGCAGACAGGAACTCATCTCAACAAGGAGCAGCTCTAGGCACCAGCAAAGCAAGCACCTGCTTGGGGCAGCATGGGAGCTGAGAACCAACAGGGGGCTCTGGGAGCTGTAGTTCCTTAGTTAGCTCCCTGCCTATAGAGCCAGCCCTGGAGCAGGGAATGAACTACATTTCCCAGCAGTCTCTTGGCCACCACCAACTGGAAAGGAAGGAGGGGGACCTCATGCGGCAGCGTGCTGTGAGTGCTGTGAATGGTAGGGAGACCATATTTTAACATTCAAAAAATGGGACACTCCAGGGGGAGGGAAGCCCCACCCTGCCACCATCCACTCCCTCCAACTGCCCTGCACAGAAACCCCAACCCATCCAACTCGCTCCGCATCCCCTCCTGGGACCCCTGCCCCTAACTTCCCCCCAGGTCCCCATCCACTGGTCCTTGTCCCCTGATTGCCCCCTCCCAGGACCCCTGCCCCTTGGGACCCCACCCCCTATCTAAGCCTCCCTTCTCCTTGTCCCCAACTGCCCCCTCCTGAGACCCTCCCAACTTCCCCCCAGGACCCCACCCCCTACCTGTCCCCTGACAAACCCCTGGGACTCCCATGCCTATCCAACCGCTGCCTGTCCCCGACTGCCCCCCCCAAACCTCCACCCCATCCAACCCCCCCTGCTCCCTGTCCCTTGACTGCCCCCCCCCGGAACCTTCCTACCCCTTCTCCAACCCCCCAGCCCCCTTACCGTGCCACTCAGACCAGCGTGTCTGGCTCCGCGCAGCTCCAGACACGCTGCTGCATACACGCTGCTGTGCTCTCCCATGGAGCCCACAGCCCCCTCCCCCCACACACACCCAGCACCTGCCTTCCAGATTTGAACACCTCAAAATTCAGGAGTGCTCAAGCTCAGTTTGGGCAGCTGTTACTTCATTTCTCTTAAATCAAATATACTGATCCACTGTAACTTGCTGTAGAAAAAGTAGGATAAAATTGAGCAAGAAATGCTTCCCAGTGGTTATTAGGACTGGAATTGCTATTTTCAACAGCCACTGCCTGTTTGTTTGTTTAAAAGGAAGAGACGGTTACTCACCTGTAGTAACTGTTGTTCTTCGAGATGTGTTGCTCCAATCCATTCCAGTTAGGTGTGCGCGCCGCGCGTGCACGGCATCTCGGAACTTTTTACCCTAGCAACCCCGGCGGGCCGGCTGGCGCCCCCTGGAGTGGCGCCGCCATGGCGCCTGTTATATACCCCAGCCGGCCCATCCGCTCCTCAGTTCCTTCTTGCCGGCTAATCCGACAGTGGGGAAGGAGGGCGGGTCTGGAATGGATTGGAGCAACACATCTCAAAGAACAACAGTTACTACAGGTGAGTAACCGTCTCTTCTTCTTCGAGTGATTGCTCCAATGCATTCCAGTCAGGTGATTCCCAAGCCTTACCTAGGCGGTGGGGTCGGAGTGAGACGTGGCGGAGTGTAATACCGCAGAGCCGAAGGCTGCGTCGTCTCGAGACTGCTGCACCAACGCGTAGTGGGAGGCGAAGGTGTGGATTGAAGACCAAGTGGCCGCTTTACAGATGTCCTGGATGGGGACATGGCTCAGGAAGGCGGCAGACGAGGCTTGCGCTCTCGTGGAGTGAGCGGTGAGGCGGCACGGTGTCACGTGAGCCAGCTCGTAGCATGTTCGGATGCATTGCGTAACCCAGGAGGAGATGCGCTGCGAAGAGACCGGGTCGCCTTTCATGCGATCGGCAACTGCTACGAACAGCTGGGGCGAACGCCGAAAGGGCTTCGTCCGCTCGATGTAGAACGCCAGCGCCCTACGGACGTCGAGGGTGTGGAGCTGTTGTTCCCGGGGCGAAGCATGGGGCTTCGGGTAGAAAACCGGGAGAAAGATGTCCTGATTAAGGTGGAAGGCCGAGATTACCTTTGGTAGGAAGGCCGGGTGTGGACGGAGCTGCACCTTATCTGCGTGGAAGACGGTGTATGGTGGACCCACCGTCAGCGCCTGGAGCTCCGAAACTCGTCTTGCCGATGTTATGGCGACGAGGAAGGCCGCCTTCCAGGACAGGTAGAGCAGAGAGCACGTGGCCATAGGCTCGAATGGCGGGCCCATGAGTTTGGAGAGGACGAGGTTCAAGTCCCAGGTTGGGGCCGGACGCCGCACCGGCGGATACAACCGGTCCAGGCCTTTTAGGAAGCGGGAAACCATCTGGTTGGAAAAGATGGAGCGACCTTCCGCAGATGGACGAAAGGCGGACACTGCCGCTAGGTGGACTCGCAAGGAGGAGATCGCAAGACCTTGCTCCTTAAGGTACCAGAGGTAGTCGAGGATGGTAGGGACCGGGACCTCGAAAGGGTTAAGACCTTGTCCGTCACACCAGAGCGCGAATCTCTTCCATTTCGCCAGGTAGGTGGAGCGAGTGGAAGGCTTTCTGCTTTCCAGCAGGACTTGCTGCACGGCCGCCGAACAGTCCCTCTCTGCGTTGGTCAACCACGCAGGTACCAGGCTGTAAGATGGAGGGACTGCAGGTTCGGATGGTGGAGCCTGCCGAAGTCCTGCGTGATGAGGTCCGGCCATAATGGGAGGGTGATGGGCTCCCGAACGGAGAGCTCGAGCAGCAGGGTGTACCAATGCTGTCTCGGCCAGGCCGGAGCCACGAGTATCACGGTGGCTTGATCCCTCCGAAGTTTCTGAAGCACCCTGTGCACTAGCGGAAACGGAGGGAAGGCATAGAGGAGGTGAGTCTGCCAAGGATAGAGGAAGGCATCCGACAGAGAGCCCGGCGAGTGACCCCGGAACGAGCAGAACTGGAGACACTTCCTGTTCGCCTTGGAGGCGAAGAGGTCGACCCGGGGAAACCCCCACCTCTGGAAGATCGTGTGTGCAACGTCGGGACGAAGGGACCACTCGTGGGAGAGAAACGACCTGCTGAGATGGTCGGCCAGCGTGTTCTGCACTCCCGGAAGAAAAGACGCTTCTAGGTGAATGGAGTGGGTCACACAGAAGTCCCAGAGGCGGATCGCTTCCTTGCAGAGCGGGGAAGAGCGGGCTCCGCCCTGCTTGTTCACGTAGAACATTGCTGTTGTATTGTCCGTGAACACTGTCACACAGCGGCCTTGCAAGTGGGTCCGAAAAGTGTGACAGGCGAAGCGGATCGCTCGGAGCTCGCGGACATTGATGTGGAGAGCGAGCTCGTGTGCCGACCAGAGGCCTTGGGTGTGAAGGTCTCCCAGATGAGCACCCCACCCGAGCGCAGAGGCGTCCGTGGTCAGCGTGGCGGTTGGGCGCGGAGGATGGAACGGGACTCCCGCACACACGACCTCCGGGTTGAGCCACCAGCGGAGGGACTCGAGGGTCGTCCTGGTGACCGTGACCACCATGTCGATGGGGTCTCGATGCGGGCGGTACACCGTCGCGAGCCAGGACTGGAACGGACGGAGGTGGAGCCGTGCGTACGCGGTGACATACGTACACGATGCCATGTGGCCCAGGAGGCGGAGGCATGACCGCACCGTCGTGGTTGGGAAATCGACCAGGTCCCGAATGAGGGAGGCCATCGTTTGGTGCCGAGCGCGAGGGAGACAGGCTCTGGCCACGGTGGAGTCGAGGACCGCGCCAATGAACTCCACGCGCTGCGTCGGAATCAAAGTGGACTTCTCGGCGTTGACGAGAAGACCGAGCCGCTGAAAGAGAGTCAGGATCTCCGCCATCTGGCCCATCACAAGTTGTCGTGACGGACCTCGAACCAGCCAGTCGTCTAGATACGGGTACACGTGCATCTGACGGCGTCGTAGGGCTGCTGCGACCACCGCCATACATTTGGTAAACACTCTGGGGGCGGTCGAAAGGCCGAAAGGCAACACAGCGAACTGGTAGTGGTTGTCGTTGACCACAAACCGGAGGTAACGGCGATGAGGAGGATAAATTGCGACATGGAAGTAAGCGTCCTTCATGTCGAGGGCGGCAAACCAATCTCCCGGATCCAGGGAGGGAATAATGGTCCCCAAGGTGACCATGCGAAACTTGGGCTTGAGCAGGAACTTGTTCAGCTCGTGAAGGTCCAGGATAGGACGGAGCCCGCCTTTCGCTTTGGGGATGAGAAAATAACGGGAATAAAAACCCCTGCCCCGCCTGTCTGGAGGCACTGCCTCTATGGCACCCACGCTCAACAGAGTCTGGACCTCTTGTACGAGGAATTGCTCGTGAGAGGGGTCCCTGAAGAGGGACAGGGAGGGTGGGTGGGAAGGTGGGGGCGAAACAAATTGGAGGCGGTATCCTGACTGGACCGTTTGGAGCACCCAGTTGTCCGATGTTACTCGGGACCACGCCGAAAAGAAATGGGAGAGGCGATTGTAAAATAAAGGGAAAGGATCCGGAAGGGAGAGTGATGGGTCGCCCTCGAGCGTCCCATCAAAATTGCTGCTTGGCCGCCTGCGGGGGCTTTGAAGCCGCTTGGTTCTGGTTGCGGCAGTTGCCCGACGGACGACGGCGGTTTTGGGCTTGCCGACGGCTCGTATAGGGGCGATACCGCGACTGATAGCGGGCAGGCTGCGGACGGAATGGCCTGCGCTGCGTCGCAGGCGTATGCATTCCCAAGGTCCTTATAGCAATACGGCCGTCCTTCAAGGTTTGGATTCGAGAATCCGTCTTGTCCGAAAATAGACCCTTGGTATCGAAGGGTAGGTCCTGGAGTGTAAACTGGACCTCTGGCGGCAGGGTGGAAGACTGCAGCCAGGCGATACGCCGCATCGTGACTCCAGAGGCCAAAGTTCTAGCCCCTGAGTCCGCCGCGTCTAGGGCGGCGGTGATGGAGGATCTAGAAGACCGCCTCCCCTCCTCCAACATAGTCGTGAACTCCTGGCGGGAGGCCGTCGGCAGGAGCTCAGAGAACTTTGCCAGAGACGTCAAGATGTCGTAGACGTATCTGGCTAGGAGGACAAGCTGATTGGCAATCCTCATCTGCAGGCCGCCCGCGGAATAGACCTTTCGGCCTAGCAGGTTCATACGCCGTGCGTCCTTTGATAGGGAGCCGCCAGTTGGCCGTGGCGCTCCCTATCATTCACCGACTGGACCACCAGGGAGTCCGGGGTCGGATGTATATAGAGGTATTCATAGCCCGTGGGAGGGACAGAGTATTTCCTTTCAACACCACGGGCTGTAGGAGGCACAGACGCCGGCGTCTGCCAGATAGTGGCTGCATTTTTCTGCACCGTGCGAACAAAAGGCAGCGCAACACACACCGGCATGTCTGACCCCACCACGTTCGTAATGGGGTCCTCATCTTCCCGCACCTCCTCAATCGGCAGGGCCATAGCTGTCGCCACGCGGCGGAGGAGGTCCTGATGAGCCTTCGCATCGATTGGAGGTGGCTCTTTCGCCGCCGCGCTGGCCACCGCCTCATCAAGGGAGGACGAGGAAGACAGCCCCTGGACGATCTCCTCCGAAGAGGGGTCCACTGCAAGGTCCCCGGGGGGAGCGGGCCGTGCAAGGCTCGGGGATTCCGGTGGGATAGTCCCTGCTGTCGGTGGCGAGGGGGGCGCTCGGGATACCGTCGCCTCCGGAACTCGGCGCTCAGCTCCAGGGGGCCGCGGTGGAAAGGGCACCCCCTGGGTCTCATACTGGGCCCATGGGACCCAGTATCCCCATTGCTGCGCCCCATGAGGGTGGCCTTTCGGTGTAGGTGGCATAGGGGCGAAACCCTCCGAGCCAGAGGCGGCCGATGCGGGTCGAGAAGGCCAGGGAGGCGCGGAGGCGCTAACAGAGTGCCCTGCAGAGTAGGGCAGTCCTTGCGAGCTGTGCAGCTGTGCTCGGTGCCGGGAAGGCGACCGGGAGTGACGTCCGTCACGGTGCCGGGAGCTCGACCGGTGCCGGGAGCTCGACCGGTGCCGGGAGCTCGACCGGGACGGAGATCTCCGGTGCTGTGAGTGCGCTCGTTCAGCACGGTGCCGGGAGCTCGACCGGTGCCGGGAGCTCGACCGGGACGGAGACCTGCGGTGCCGGGAGCGTCCGCGCGAGTCTCGGTGCCGGGACCGGTGCCGGGACTGGGACCTCTGCCGGTGCCGACGGGACGGCGACCTCGACCTCGTGCGGCGCCGGGAGTGCGACCGGTACCGCGATGCCGAGCGGTACCGGGACTGCGACCGACGTTTCGACAGCGATCGGTACCGCGATGGGGAGCGGTGCCGAGAGCGCGAGCGGCGTAACGGAGACCTGCGGTGGGACCGGGAACGAGACCGGGACCGGGTGTGTCTTCCATGCCGCGCGTCCAGGGACAGTGGCCGGGTCATCCTGGCCGTCTTCCCCGCCGACACGACAGCCCGCACCGGCGGTGCCGGGGGCCGGAGGCCTGGTGCCTCTATGAGCTGGATCAGCTCCTTGGCAGAGGCGAATGTCTCTGGCGTTGTCGGCAGCCGGGGCTCGACCGCGGACGGTACCGGGGAGCGTGGCGGCACCGGACTCGACGGGCCTTGCGGCGCCGGAGTCAAAGGCCCGGTGCCCGGCTTGTGCACGGGTAGTGCGGGCGCTACAGGTTGCGCGATTGCTGCTGCCGAGTCTTGAGCGCGAACCTAAGCTAGTGCTTTTGCCAGCCTCTGCTTCCGTGCGGGCGACAGGGAGCGGTGCCGAGACTTCGTAGCCGCTTTCTGCACCTGCGGTGCCGCTGATGTGGAGCGACCCGGTGCCGCCGGTGCGCTCTGCACCGAGGCAGTTCGCGGTGCTGGCGCGGACGGTGCCGGCGGCTGAAGCGAGGCCTCCATCAGTAACTGCTTCAGGCGGCTATCCCGGTCTTTTCGGGTACGTGGTTTAAACTTCGTGCAGATGGAGCACTTGTCTGTTCTGTGCCCTTCGCCCAAGCAGCGGAGACAATCGTTGTGCGGGTCTCCTATGGGCATAGGTTTTTGGCACGCCGCGCAGGGCTTAAAGCCCGGTGCCTTGGGCATGAGCCCGCACCAGGTAAGGCAAAAGGGGAAACCCCCCCTTTTACCCTATCTATTTACACTAAACTTATTCTAACTAACAACTGTAAAACTAACTATCAAACTAACTATATACAACGAAGAAAGGAGAGCTAGGGACGTGGAGAACGGAGAGCACTCCACAGTTCCAACTGGCCGTCACGGGCGGTAAGAAGGAACTGAGGAGCAGACGGGCCGGCTGGGGTATATAACAGGCGCCATAGCGGCGCCACTCCAGGGGGCGCCAGCCGGCCCGCCGGGGTTGCTAGGGTAAAAAGTTCCGAGATGCCGTGCACGCGCGGCGCGCACACCTAACTGGAATGCATTGGAGCAATCACTCGAAGAAGAAGACAGTGATATTGCATGGGCAAATTCCCCATAGAAAGAAAGAGTGGAACAATAGAATAATAAAGGCACCTCAACTTTTCCTCATTTATGGAGGACAGTCTTATAATATGCATCCAGAGATATCCTCCAATCACACAAGCTGAAAATTGTTCCACTTTACTGCAGCTCTGTAACCATATGGGAACCAATCCTGCCTGTGTTCTGTGCACATCCAAAATTCCTGCTGAATGACCCGCCCTGGGAGCGAGTTACCAGTGACCCAGGGCTGCGGTGGCAGGAGGTGTGGGGAGGGCACTGGGGTGGGGGGGAGGTGGAAGCCCAGGGCTGGGGCAGCAGGGGGGTACGAGGTGGAGCCCAGGGCTGGCAGCCAAAAATTTTTTTGCTTGGGGCAGCAAAAAACCTAGAGCCAGCCCTGGGTATTTGGCACAGTCCTGCGCTGTCTGGACCCCTTTTGTGGGTGGATTCAAGGGTTTTGGGGTCCACCCAGTGTTTAGCCCAGTGATCTCCTCTAGTGCAGGCCGACAGCATCAGAGTTTAACCCCGGATGGAGCAACACAGGAATTCAGAATCCCAGCGAGAAACCTCATCTCCCTGCTGGGCCTGGGACCTTTATCAGATTTGCCACCCTAGGCACCTGCTTCCTTAGCTGGTGCCTAAAGCCGGCCCTGCAAATTGCAGTCAGCCCCCTGTGCTGTTGGGGAGGGTCACTGGTGCTTCACATGGACATCAGAATCTATCCCCCTGTCCTGACGAGCTTGCAGAACTGTGTGTCTGAGGAGTGATATTTAGGCTTGGCCAGAATTCATTTTATTTAATATGTACTTTTGACAGATAGATAAATATAAAAAATACTTAAAAATAAATATTTATTTTAAAGTATTTTTTATATTTATCTATTTAAACATTCACAGTTGCACAGTTTATCAATTTAAATGTTCACAGTTGTGGGAATTTATGGGGGAGGGTCAGACAATATTTTGGTCACATGATAATTATTTAATGACAGTAGATACTGAGATTCAGAGTTAAAACTTTGTAACCATTAAAACGCAAATTGTCAGCATCACTTTTGAAAATATACCAAGTAAACATCCTTCAATCAAACTCTAATAACTTCTCATGCTGCATTTTTCTTACTGTGCCTATTTGTAAATTTGCAGCCTTCCCTGTCAGAGCCCTAATGCCTATTTCTGAGAGAAACCCCCACCTGCCTGTAATTGCTCTTGCTGTCCCTACTGCTTTCCTCATTTGGAGGGAGGTCCTGACTGCTCCGGCTCTGCCACTTTAAGGGTAAGAGCCTGAGAAAAAGTACAGGAAATCCACTGAACTCTGCTCTGAGAGGAAAACAAAGACATGGATTAGAGACAGGGAGGAAGGAGGCAGGAAGGCAAATACATGGCTGGGAATGTCAGGAGCAGGAACCAGCATTTCTAAGGATTTATGTCACTGAAGCAAAAAGCTCTGCAGTGAGGAATATTCAGGAAGGTTGATTTAGCAAAGCACTTATCTGTCCAGCCAGTGCAGCTCAGCAGAGGCTGGGGGAGAAGCATCTCTCTCTCCCAGGCCGCAGCAGTCCTGGAGCTAGGCTGCCCGAGAGTAGGGTGACCAGATGTCCCGATTTTATGGGGGACAGTCCTGATTTTTGGGTCTTTTTCTTATATAGGCTCCTATTACCCCCCACCCCTGTCCCAATTTTTCACATTTGCTGTCTGGTCACCCTACCTGAGAGGCTAGCAGAAAGCAGGAGCTCACAAAGGATCAGGCCAGTCACCTCCCACAGGGAACTTTAATTCCTGCAGAGCGAAGGTTCCTCCTCTCCAGTGTAACAGAGAAAGTACAAACCTGTCTGCAGAGATCAGCTGGATTCCCAAAGGGCAGCTCTGGCTTGGCAGCCCCTGCGTTCCAACCTGTTACCTCAGCCCCGGAGCTGGGGCTGGGAGAGAGACGCCTCTCTCTTCCCGGGGCCTGACAGCTCAGCAGGGGTTAGGGAAGAGGTATTGCTCCTTTGCCTCAGCAGCCCTACACACCCCCAAACACCCTTCTATCCCTCGCCCCCCCCCACCGTCTTACATGTGCATCCTCTCTGGGGTTCAGGTGCCTAATTAGTGGAGCCACACCTGCATGGCTCCATGAATTAGGTGTGTGGCACTTGATGCCCTGCACCTTAGAGAGAAGGCAGGTTCCAGGTTGATTAAAACTGGGAGTGCCCAAGGGAAAATTCCCAGCAGGAACCATCCCTCTATGGATGATCAATTGCTGAGGAATCCATCAGACCCTAAGGATATCTTTGAGGATATGTGTATGACTATATTAATAACATGTGCATGGGTATTCACAAGATTTATATATGCTTTGGTAATTATAATCTTGCTTGTGACTCTAATAAAACTTGTAATGCAGATTAGATGTGGCGGATGTATGTGTGGTTACTATCCTTGGTCTTCATGAGTTCCTAGAGACCCTACATCTGAAATGTGTAGCAGAGGTGACTTTCAATCTGTTGAGCTGGAAACTGTAGCAACCAGAGCCAAACCCAGAGTGATGTAAGACAACATCACTACATTTACTCTAAATAGAAAAGGCTACATTTCATATTTTATGACTCTGAAATTACACTTCCTAGTGTCAGTGCTTTACCTTCCTCATCAGCATTTTATTTATTAGTGTAATTAAGTAATGGCAGAAAGGTGTGATTGGACCTTTCTGGGGCACAGACCTTTACTAACATCAAGCTCCCTTCCACCTAATCCTGAATTGAGGTGATGCAGCCACAATTTTTAAAGGTGACCAAGAAAAGATCAAATAATGAGTTTTCTGATAGTTGTTTCCTTGAGATCAATAGATATGAATACAGCCTTCACACTTTTTTATTCTTTTACTAATTAAAAATTCTGGTCTTAAGAACACTTGGCACAAACACTCTGTTAGTTCAATATTGAGCACCTCCATCTGTGCTGAGAATCTGAGGCCAGGTTTAGAGTAGGAATTAAGTGGGTAGAACTACGCCGCTCAGGGTGTGAAAAATCCAGCCCCCTGATTGACACAGTTAAACTGATCTAACCCCTGTGTAAACCTGTCAACAGGGGAGGGCTTCTTCCAACACAGCTACCAGCTAGCAGGGAAGTTGGTGCAGGCTGGGAGCATCTTCACTGACATGCTACAGCAGCACAGCTGTGCCACTGCAGTGTTTTAAGTGTAGACTGGCCCTAAGAAAGCTCCCAGTACACATGGTAGTTTCCCAACCAGCCACAGCAACAACAGGGGAGTGAAGATATTTTGGAGCGAAAACTCAAGAGCAATTCATTTTTTCAGGTGGAAAAAACCCTGCCTGGAAGCTGTCAGGGCTCCCCTATGTGACCTAGAGAATCACAAAAGGAAGCAGCTCCCAGTTATTCTCTCCTCTTTAGGTCACCTTTAAGGAAAGGCCATTTTTCAAATACTAGACACTCATCTCCAGCTGCAGATGTTGCTGTTTTCTCTCTAATTCTTCCATTTGGAAATAAAATCCTCACTGATATCACCTCATTTCCTCTGGTTATTAATGTATGATGTAAAATCCTCTACAGTGATAAGAATCTTGTCCCCCATGGTGACTGCCCAGCCCCAGCTGCTGCCTTCCCCAGCCCAACCCAGCTCCCCCCAACGTGTTCTGTGTTGTAATTGAAATAAATACTTTAAAATGTAGAAAAACATCCAAAAATATTTAATATATGTCAATTGGTATTCTACTGTTTAATAGTGCGATTAAAACTGTGATTAATCATGATTAATTTAAAATTGTTTTTAATAATTTAATTGTTTTAGTTAATTGCATGAGTTAACTGTGATTAATCAACAGACCTAATTCATAACAGTGACCACCCCAGTAGAGAGGAGTGCGGGATCCAGCCTTCCCGACTGCTCTCACTGTTGATGCTGGAGCACTAAGTGTGGCTGCGCTCTGCCGACAGAAGAAGCATAGTGTGAACATGCACAAGCGATGTAATTATACTGGTTTTTGATTGTCAGTGTAACTTGCATTGACAAAACACTAGTGTAGACAAGGCCTAATACCCCTCCCAAGGATCTTTCTAGCAGCTGGAAGAAAGTATAAAAGAGGGAGAGTGACATCATCACTTGCAGGGCCGGCTCTAGGTTTTTTGCCACCCCAAGCAAAA
>ML123439.1:0-28942 GCA_003846335.1 Cuora mccordi | reverse complement strand
GGGGGGGCCACTCTCTGCTGGCAACGGGGCCTGGGAAGGGCCAGGAAGGGGAGGGAGGAGCAAGTGTCCCCCATGGAGACGGCCCAGCCCCAGGTTTCCCAGTCCCAGCTACTCCCCAGCACCTGCTGGCCATGTGAGTGTGAGGCAAGAAGAATCCATCTCATTCTGTTGTTGATTGAATATCCCTGTATAATCCCCTCCAATTTCCCCTCCGTTCTCTTGAACTGTTAAATGCTGATGTAAAATCTTCCAGATGTTGGTGCTTCTGTCTCACATTAGCAAATATATTGTTTGTGCCCCATTTTCTCCTCAGTTCTGAAATACTGATACCGAATTCTTAAAAATCTTCCCACTTTTCTCTCCAGGTGTGTGACTGAGATCAGGGCTCTTATCGTACTGAGTGTGGCCCTGTTCTGCCAGGCGCTGCAGAGACCCCAGGTGAGATCAGACCTCACTGTTGTGCCAGGAAAACTGAGACCTGGACCGAGATCACGGCCCCCTTTATACCAGGCAGCGCACGACTGTGACCCAAACCGCTGCCTCCATTGTGCTGGGCACTTCAGAGACCTCGACTGAGATCTGTGTCCCTGTTGGGTCTGGCACTGCACTGACCCCAACCCAGATCACGTCGCACCACTGTACTGGGCACTCCACAGACCCTGACAGAGATCCTGCCCCCACATTTTACCAGTTGCTGCAGGGGCCCTAAACAAACAAAATCCGGGATCCTGTAATGCTGGGAGTTGCAGAGTCCCCAACTGAGGTCATGCCCCTGTTGTGCAGGGCTCTGCACAGACACTGACCAGGATCAGGGTCCCCATTGTGACAGGTGCTAAACAGACACCAAGGGTATCTCTACCCTGCCATTAAAAACCCCCAGCTGGCCCATGCCAGGTGACTCAGGTGCACGGGCTCAGGTGAAGGGGCTGTTTAATTGCAGTGTAGATGTCTGGGCTCGGGCTGGGGCCAGGCTGTAGGACCCTGCGAGGTGGGAGGGTGCCAGACCTTGGGCTGCAGCCTCAGCCGGAACATGGACACGACAATTAAACAGCCCCACAGCCTGAGCCGTGTGAGCCCAAGTCAGCGGGCACGGGCCAACCACCGGTGTCTGACTGCAGTGTGGACATGCCCACAGGGACAGAGGCCTTGCCACAAAAAGCTCAAAGGCTAAATAGGCCAATGGTGGGAGGCGACTCTCCATTTTACAGATGAGGAAACTGAAGCTCAGAGAGCTGAAGTAATTTGCTCAAGTTTGCATGGAGAATTTGGGGCAGAACCCAGATTGTTTGAATTCTTGTCTCTCCCCTTAACCCCAAGCCCAGCTTGTGTGTGTACAGCGTTGTTTTGGTCTGTGTTTGCCTTGCATTGGCTTCCAAGGGAGGCTGTGGAATTTCCTTCACTGTAGGTTTTTAAAACCAGGTTATAGAGATACACCAGTCTGGGAATGTCTAGGGATACTTGGTCCTGCCTCAGCACAGGAGGCTGGAGGAGACGACGTCTCAAGATCCCTTCCAGGTCTACATTGAAATAATTCTCTTTTGTGCTGTGCCCTGTTCTACGCTGAGCTGTTTTGCCTGTTGCCTTTTGTAACTATGGCACCATGCTGTCTTGCATAGTTTTATGATGCATTATTTTGCCTCAGCTGGTTTGGTGTCTGTGTTATGTTGGTTTGAGTTGAGCTCTTTTGCATTGTGTACTTTTGTTCTAAGGAGTGTTAGTTTGCATTGTGTTGCTTTCTTCTCCTTAGTATTGTGTCATTTTATGCTGTGCAGTGTAGTTTTTTGTTTGTTTTTTGAATGGCCTGACACCATGTTTTCATTTGGTTTCATCATGTTGTTTTGTACATATCTATATTGCATAACATCATAGCAATGTAGAGCTGGACAGGACCTCAAGATGTTGTCATGTCCAGCTCCTTCTGCCAAGGCAGGACAAGTGTATGTAGATTGTCTCTGACAGAGCTTTGTCCTACCTGTCCTTAAAATCTTCCAGGGACAGAGACTCCCCACCCCCCTTGTAAGACTATTCCCGAGCTGAACTGCCTCAGCTCTGGGGACACCCACACAGACTGTAGTGGTGAGCAGCTCTGGAGAGAGAGACCACCCCAGTGAGTGACAGCTGGGTAAAGAGACTGAAGTTGGGAGGAGAAACATTGACGTATCCAAGGTCACCCAGGCTGTCCGTGATGGAGCTAGAACTAGATCCCAGTTCTAGTGCCACCGTACTGCTGTTTTGGGCACTGAAGATCTCTGCCACCCTGGTGTTTTAGGCACTGGTGCAAACCCTTAGTACAGACAGAATTTACATTAGTGCACTCTGATGGGCTCTGGTGCACTATGTCCCTATTTGAAGGCTTGCAGGGGATAGGGGAGGGGGGGCAGTGACCTCGCAGAGGCCTGGGGCTGGCTGAACAGTGCAGCTGGTAAGGGAGGGGCAGCAGTGAGTGCTGGAGGTAGGAGCCAGGAGCACAGCCCCACAGGGCTGGACACTGACTTCTCCTGACCCATGACCCACACACCCAGCTGTGTGCAGGGACCACAGCTGAGCTGCCCTGCCAAGACAGCCTGTGCATCCATGGGCAAACCACCTCTTTCTGCAGCCTAATACAATGGGGTCTGGGGACCTTCCCAAGCTGCGGGTGATGTGGCTCTGGCGTTAACGGGATCTGTTCCTGGCTCTGTCCCTGACCTGCTTGGTGACCTTGGGGAAGTCACAGCCCCTCTCTGTTTTCCTCCTCCCCATTGTTTACTTGGATTGTGATCTCTTTGGGGCAAGGACTGTCCCTCTCTGTCTGTGCAGAGCCCAGCAGAATGGGGCTGCTGATCTCAGTCAGGTTCTTTGCCATGTGCTGCACGATGGGGCCCTGATCTCCATCAGTGTCTGTGCAACACAAAGCACAGCTTATAGACTCACAGACTTTAAGGGCAGAAGGTAGAGGTGCATGTCAGATGAGGTCTCATTGGTGCCTTGTATAACAGTACTAACCCTTTCATGTATAGCTCAGTGGTTTTAGCACTGGCCTGCTAAACCCAGGGTTGTGAGTTCAATCCTTGAGGGGGCCATTTAGGGATCTAGGGCAAAAATCTGTCAGGGGATTGGTTCTGCTTTGAGCAGGGGGTTGGACTAGATGATCTACTGAGGTCCCTTCCAACCCTAATAATCTATGATTCTATGTGTCTGCTGGAAATCCCTCACCTGATGTATCCTAGGACTGCATTAACCTATTTCACGGCTGCATCACATTGGCAGCTCATAATTATCCTGTGATCAGCCAGTCTCCTCCTCTGTCACTTCCAATTGACAAACCCCCAGCTTATTGCAAAATTTTGCACTTGGGGACTAACAAGTCGAATTTGTGCACTATTGATTTTCATCCCATTTCAATTACTCCAGATTTCAAAGACATGCAGCTTTTCTTGTATGATGTTCCTGTCCTCCTCCATATTGGCAATCCCTCCCGGCTCTGTGTCCCACTCCCACTTCTTGTGCCAAGATCACTAATAAAAGTGTTGAGTAAGATTGGTCCCAAGACTAATCCGAGGAACTGCACTAGTAACTCCCTCCAACCTGACAACTCACCCTTCAATATGACCCCCTTGTAGACTCCCCTTTAACCAATTCTTTATTGACCTTTCGGTTCTCATATTAATCCCCATCGTCTCCAATTTAACAAATAGTTTCCCATGTGGAACTGTATCAAAAGCCTTACTGACATCCAGATCAGGTTTCTCTGGCACAATCTACCTTTTGTAACACCATGTTTTATTTATTTATAGTGCTGAAGGCTGGGAGGAAGTGTTAGCAGTAGACTGAGAATGGCCATGTGGAGGTGAGGGAGGGGATGGTAGACAGTGGGGAGGCAGGAGGATGTGGCATTGGAGGTGTATCTGGGATTGTGTTTTGTAGGAGTCCGTGTCTCTGCTCCCTGTGGCCGTGGCTCGTTCTGTACCAAAGCAGCACGTCAGCAGAGCAGACGCACACACCGTAGCTCTGCCTGGAACACACAGTGTTCACTGCCAGATGGGCGATTTTTCAGGGACCCAGCTTGATATGCCTGGCTGGGGTGGGTTCAGTTGGGCGGGGGTCTGGGGCTCTGATAGTTTGTGATGTTCCTTTTTGCATAGTCAGTTCTTTCCATTTATTGTTTTACCCCCGCCTATGCCCGAGGCCGCTCTCTTCGTAACTTGCTTTGGTTATTTCACTTCCAGTTTTTAAATGGGATCTAAGAATTGCAAAGCTGAATGAAAGATAAACAAACAGAACCATTTGAATGTCGGCCCAGAGCTGGTAGAATGGTACCTAGTGCGGTTGGCTGTAATGACCGGGTTCCCTACAGCGTTTTCTGGTGGGGTGGATAAAGCAACGTCAAAGAGCCAAATGCGCGTTTGAGGGCGAAAGGGCTCGTCAGGTGTTTGCTCTCTAAGGAACATGTCACCGGCCAGGGCCTGCAGTCTGTCAGGAGAGGTGCGTTGGGGTGTATTTAGGAATCTGAAAATAAAAGGTGAAGACGGCTGGTTCACAATATTCAATGAAATCTTGCAAACAATTATACAAATGGATCCTACTGCTGTTAAAACAACATGGTATTAATATTGATTCAAAACTGACATTAAAATTAGGAGAGAAACGCATGAGAAATGAACTGACACCTACTTACCATTTCTTAATGCCTAAAATTTTGACACTCCCTCATAGCATCTTTTTTTCAAAGTGATGCACAGCACACAGTCAAGTTAATGAATGAAAGCACACTCATTATTGACTGCTTTGTGCTGCATGAGCATCTGATTAAGCACCTAATTGCATTTCCACTTACAGTGGTACAGTTGTATCAACCCAGCTTAGCTCCAAGGTGTTTAGATGTGAATGAAAAGTTTCTAAATTAAATACATGGCAGAATGGTTAATGGGGAAAATACACTGAAGTGCCTCTACCCCGTCCTGTTGACTTGTTCTCCCAACTCCCCCATGAGTTCTGGCCTCTTGGTCAACTCAGCTCCCAGTCCCACATCAGCTGTGCCGTGTCCCAACCTAACCCATTTCTACTGCAATTCTTCACCCTCCTCATCCAGGCAAGGGGTTGGCGCTGCAGCCCCTAAGGTACCTGCGTTAATCACTGTGTCTCATACTGGGGCTATTTAGATTTCAGGGAACGATTTCTCAGAGTTACTGACTCTGGGAGGTGGGAGAGAGGAGAGGCTGAGAGAGCGTTTGCTCTTACGGCCATGTTCAACTCTGGTAGCCTCCATGTTACCTCATCCTCCACCCTCCCCCATGTCTCTGCTCATGTCAGTGTGTCACCTGATCATAATGCCACTGGCTTCAGCAGAGCTCCTAGACAGGAGCTACATCATGAGGGGGTTACGATACTGAGAGTAAAATACATCACAAGGAGGGTGTAATTATCCTGAAGTGAAAGACTTCAAGTATTTCATTACTTAAAATTACGCTTGAAAGGATTGGATTTTTATTAATAAATTGCAGTAAATGTTAATTTCACTGTACACACACACAGATGAAAAAATATTTATATAGGTAATATACAGAAATGCTTCTGGAGAAAGTGGAGTTTGATTTAAGGATATTTACACTGTATATTTTGGGTGTGACATTGACAATTTCTCTTTGAACAGTTCTATGATTTGGCTTTTGGACTCTCAACAGTTACTGTTATTAAATAATTGTTGTCTGACGACCCCCATAACTTCCACAGCTCTGAACATTGAAATTGTAAACATTGAAAAAAGGGCTTAAAAATAAATCTCTATCTCTTGAAATTAAAAGAAAGAAATAGACACAATGAATTTTGTCAAACCCACTTAACAGCAATTGCAATATGCTAGGGGATGGAAATTCACAACTAAGGCACCAATCTTAATTCTGCCCTGTAGGGAGACCAGGCAATTGCCGTAGGACTATGAATTAGCCATTTTAGTGTATATCGTTCCAGATTACAAATCGGTATGATCTAAAGACACATGAGATCTTTTCCTCAGGATATCACCGTCACTGGGTTGTTTCTCTTAGTGGTAATTCCCAGAAGTGAACAGATTAGTAACATTATCAGTTATGAAGTGGCCATTTCAGATTCCTGGGGAGTGTCGTATTTTGCACTAGGGGCCAGGTCCTTGGAGAGACGGAACCTTGGTTTCATTTTAACTTCTCCATGCTCAGCAGCTCCTGGAATTTGGTTCAAAGTATTTACATGTTTCCCTGCCCTGTTCTTAAAAGTGCTGCTTTAGAAAGTGGGGAAGGGCAGGAACTGACTGCACGATCCGTAGCTGAGCCCCTTAGATATTTATAGCTCATCAGAAGGAGCACGGGGATTGGTTGGTGTCTGGGGATTTAATAATAAACACACAAATATCATTGTTCTTAGTGAATTTTCATCTTCTAATTCCCATAACCCACTAATTATCCCTGGTTGCCCCCGGCAGTCTGGGGAGGAAGAACTAGTCAACTCCTGTGGCCAGTGTGGAACCGAAGGCACAAGCATCTTTCAGTGGCTGACTCAAAGTCACCCAGAGTCAGTGATGAGCTGCAGCTGGTTCGCACCGGTTCGCGGGAACCGGTTGTTAAATTTAGACGCTCTGTTAGAACCGGTTGTCCCGCCTGGGACAACTTGTTCTAAAAGGGCATTTAAATTTAACAACCGCTCCCTGCTGTGGCCCCAGCTCACCTCAGCTCTGCCTCCACCTGCTGCCATGAATGCTCCACCCTGCTTCTCCTCCCCCCACTGCTTCCCACGAATCAGCTGTTCGCGCGGGAAGCCGGGGGGGGGCTGAGAAGCAAGCAGGCTTCCCACTCAGGAACAGGAAGATGGAGCTGAGGTAGGGGTAGAGGGAACGAGGAGGGCCATGCGCCCCGGCCGGTCTCCAGCCGCGTCCCTCCCCGGCCCTGGCCCTGCCCGGCTCTGGCCGCGTCCCTGCCCAGCCCCGCGGCCCTCCCCGGCCACCTGCCTCCGGCCCTCCCCGGCCCCGCGTCCCTCCCCGGCCCCGAGTCCCTCCCCAGCCGCCCGGCTCCGCCTCCGGCCGCCCGGCTCCGGCCGCGGCCCTCCCCGGCCCCGCCACAGCCCAGCTCCGGGCCCGGCGGCGGCCACGACCTCACCTACCCAGATGCCAGGGTCCGGCGCGGTGGCGGCCCCGGCTGCCCGGCTCCAGCTCCGGCTGCGTGGCTCTGGCGGCGGCCCTCCCCGGCTCCGGCAGGCTAGCCGCCTGGCTCCAGCCACCCGGTCCCACCGTATCCTCCGGCTCCGGCCGCGCGACTCCTGCCCCGGCCCCACGTCCCCAGGCTCCCGGATCAAGCCATGGCCAGACTAGCACCGCCAGCCACGTCCAGGCAGCGCGGTAAGGGGGCAGGGAGGGGGTGTTGGAGAGAGGGCAGGGGAGTGGATAGGGGTGGGGAGGAGTGGATAGGAGTTGTGGGGGTCAGAGGGAAGGGAAGAGGGGGATTGAATAGGGGCAAGGGTCCCGGGAGGGCAGTCAGAAAAGATCAGGGGTTGGATGGGGGCGGTGGGAGGCAGTCAGGGGCAAGGGTTCCAGGGGCTGTCAGGGTACAGGGAAGGGGGGTGGATGGGGCAGGGCTTCCTGGGGGGGGGCATGATCCCTCCTGGGGTGAGGAGGGAACCGGTTGTTATGATTTTGGCAGCTCATCACTGCACAGAGTGAATTTCACTTCACTGGATAAAGCCCTAGTTGCTGAGCTCTGCAGAGGGGTGGGGAGGTGAATTCCATCCCCCATTCTTGGGCATAGACCCCCCTCCAATTCTCACCCTGACCTCAGACACTACCCCACCTTCCCCTGCAGTGATGGACCCACTTGATGCTGCCAGAACCATCTGCCATGGGAGCTAGAGAGGACAGAGGCCCAGCTCCAGAACGGCTCCCCCTGCCCACAGCCCCCAAGCTGTGCTAGAGTTGCCCTGACTTTCCAATCTGCAGATCAGTCCGGGTGTCCCCAGCCCGTGCACCCACCACACACAATCTTTGTCACAACAAACATCCCAGGATTGGGAAAGACCATCTGGGGCTGGCTGCAGTCTCCCGTTGCTGCTGTGAGGGGAATGGGGTGGTCCCTCATAGAGGATACAAACATACCCAGGGGCAGAAGGGAAATGTAGTTTCTTCCAGGGGGTTGAAATGTTTGGTTTAGAGTCCTGAGCTCTGTCTTCCTGTTTGTCTCCTGCCACTTTCAGATCTCTTGGAGAGACAAGGTGGGTGCGGTAATTGTTTTAGAACCAATTAAAAATACCTCTTTGCTGTCCTGGGACCAACATGGGTACAACAACTTTACCCTCTGTACCCCCTCCCCATCTCACCTCCCCCTCAGCTGAGACTGTCCTATGTGATAGGAAAATAAGGGTTCAGTCCTGTCACTGGATTGGGTCTTGCCAGCACTAACGGGAGTGAAAGCCTGTGTGCATTAATGACAGCAGCAGCTCTGGGACTTGACACATAGGGAGAAGAGATGGGAGTGAGCAGGTTGTGTTTGTGCCAGGTGTGAGTTACTCAGGTGGGAATTCTGCACCGCTGCGTACGCACAGAATTCACGTCCAGCGCAGAATTTCTTTTTTTGGCTTGAAGAAGATACGTTCTGCCTGAGAAGTGCTACAGTTCTGCCTTTCACCCACCAGAGGCCCCTGTGGCACCAGAACAGGCAGCAGCCAGCTGGGTTCATCGTGGTGGGAATTTGTTGCCCCGAGCTATACCCCAAATGGGAGGAGAGTTAGTGGGTGCAACTGGGGAGAGTCCTGAGACACGGCTGCCTCTGGGGTGGGGACAGGGTGGTCATTCTCGACTCGCAAGAGGGTGTGGAAAGGGCACAGGAGGAGCAAGTGTCCCCTATGGAGACTGCCCAGCCCCAGGTTATCCAGTCCCAGACGCTTCTTCCCCCACCATGCCCCAAACCTCTTCACCCCTCCAGCCATCAGTTGCCAGGCTTCCCTCGCTGCTCGCCCTTCCTGACTGCAGAGACCCTCTGAGCCAGTCGTGTGTCAGGGCTCAGCCCTCTGGCTGTGTCCTCAGGGCACTTTCTTCCTCTCTCGGGGCACCATGCCACAGGGACCCCACAAATCTACATTGCTCAGGCTTTGGCTTCAGCCCCGGGTGGTGGGGCTCAGGGCCCTGGACTTCAGCCCCATGCGCTGGGACTTCAGCTTTCTGCCCTGGGCCTCAGTGAGTCTAATGCCGGCCTTGCTTGGTGCCCGCCGTGAAACCTGCTAGTGGCCCCCAGGGGGCCCAGGACCCCTGGTTGAGAACCACTGTCTTACCCCACGAATCACAGCAATGTTCAGGTTACTGCCAGTCATAGAATCCTAGAATATCAGGGCTGGAAGGAACCTCAGGAGGTATCTAGTCCAACTCCCTGCTCAAAGCAGGACCAACCCTCAACTAAATCATCCCAGCCAGGGCTTTGTCAAGCCTGACCTAATGCCAAAGGGCCAGTCACTTACTGAGGTCAATTGAATCTTAGATCTCACAACAAAGACAATACTTGTAGCCAGTCCTGTCATAACCTGTATTAAGATTTATTTAAAAGGAAAGGAGAGTTGTTTACGAAGTTAAAGCAGGTAATCCTATAGAGGCAGACGAGTTACAGTCTTAAATTTCAAAAGGTAAAAGAAGCTTCTATAATAAGCAAGCTCTGCATCTTTTTTAGGACTAACCCAGGCTAATCAGCTGGGGATCTCGTACTTATGCCTAGAAACTTTGTCCCCCCAGAGTCCAAGCAGCTAGAGATCATCAGTTCCTTCTATATGGGGTTTTTCATCCCCTTCCTGCCATGTGCTCTGAGCTGCAAACTCAGCTAATGGGAAGTCAAGAGCACAACAACAGTCTTTTGTTGTCTTTAACATCCCATAATAGTCTATCTGGTGTTGATGAACCTTTCCTGCCAGGCAGGGTGTAATGATTCAGCTGTCAATCAACACTCCACCTAGGTAAAGTCTCTCTCCTCTGGTGATTTACAGAGCCATAGAGGCTCCCAATGCAACTAGTCAGATATTAACCCAGGCAGCAACTCACAAGCATTCAATAAAGTGTAAACGCATTCTTATATTCCTAACACCTAACATTAACACAGGTGAGTCAAACTGATTCCACTGTGTGTTTGTCCCTGTTCAGTGAAGACATGGGGGCTTTTGCAAGAGCTAACACCTCATCTGCCAGTGTCACAGGCAGGCTGGACGGGGATGGTGTCTCTAGCCTCTGTTTGACAGAAGCTGGGAATGGGTGACGGGGGGGATCACTTGATGATTCCCTGTTCTGGTCATTCCCTCTGAAGCACCTGGCATTGGCCACTGAGCTAGATGGACCATTGGTCTGATGCAGTGGGCAGCTCTTATGTTCTTATGTTCACAGTCTGTATGAGGAGTATCTACTCACTTGGACTCCCTGGGGAGCCACAGAAAGGAACAAGATGTGCTGAGGCAAGAAGGCCCAGTCTCAGAGCCCCCGGGGTCACGCTTCCCAAAGGCTAAAACTAGGCCCAGCCCATGAAGGGGGCACTGCCAGGAGAGACTGGATAAAGGCTGGAGCATCAAACAGCTTTGTAAACCTGAGAGAGCTGCCTTGGGGACAGTGACAGGGAGAATCCCCAGAGTGACTCCTTTGATTCTGCTCGTCTCTGGCCTTTGGTTCTTAGAATTATAGAACTGGAAGAGGCTTCGAGAGGTCATCTAGGCCAGTCCCCTACACTCAAGGCGGGACTAAGTATTATCTAGACAATCCCTGACAGGTGTTTGTCCAGCCTGCTCTTAAATATCCCCAGTGATGGAGATTCCACAACCTCCCTACGCTATTTGTTCTGGAGTTTAACCACTCTGACAGTTAGGAAGTTTTTTCCTAATCTCCATCCTAAATTGCCCTTGCTTCAATTTAAGGCCATTACTTCTTGTCCTATCCTCAGAGGTTAAGAACAATTTTTTCTTCCACATCCCTGTAACAACCTTTTATGTACTTGAAAACTATTATCATGTCCTCTCTACTCCAGACTAAACAAACCCAATTTTTCCAATCTTCCCTCATAAGTCATGTTTTCTAGACCTTTAATCATTTTTGTTGCTCTTCTCTGGACTTTCTCTAATTTGTCCACATCTTTCCTCATATGTGGCTCCCACAAATGGACACAGTACTCCAGTTGTGGCCTAATCCGCACAGAGTGGAGTGGAAGAATTACTACTTGTGTCTTGCTTACAGTACTCCCTCAAATACATCCCAGAATGATGTTTGCCCTTTTGCACTGTTGACTTATACTTGTGATCCACTCTGGCCCCCAGCTCCCTTTCCGCAGTGCTCCTTCCTGGGCACGAATTTCCCATTTTGTACGTGTGCACCTGATTGTTCCTTCCTAAATGAAGCACTTTGCATTTGTCCTAATTGAATTTCATCCTATTTACTTCAGGCCTTTTCTCCAGATCATATTGAATTTTAATCATAGAAGATCAGGGTTGGAAGGGAACACGGGAGGTATCTAGTCCAACCCCCTGTTCAAAGCAGGACCAATATCCAGACAGATTTTTGCCCCAAATCCCTAAATGGCCCCCTCAAGGATTGAACTCTCAGCCTTGGGTTTAGCAGGCCGATGCTCAAACCACTGAGCTCTCCTTCCCTGGCCTATCCTCTAAAACACTTGCAACCCCTCCCAGCTTGGTATTGTCTGCAAACTTGGTAAGTGTAACAGAGGATGTTACTGGGAGGGTTTCACCGTGTCTCAGATGGTCACACCCTGGTGGGAGGAGCCTAGGCCTGTACTGGGATAAGGTCACTCTGTGCTTCACAGTGTGGCAGAACCTAGAATGTCCATTAGCAGGGAAAAATCAGGGGGGAATCAGCATGTGGAATGGACAAAAGCCCCCTCTGCATTCTCTCACATTGCCCTTCTCGTCCTGGCAGGCTACAGATTAACGTCCTCGTTTTGCTCCAGATCATTTCATCCTCCCAAAGGGAAGGAAATGGCTGTAATGAAGCTGGCTCAGGTAAGGTATCAGGGAGCTGGTGGTGGGTTCTGCTTGGAGGGAGAGAAGCAGTACGTGCATAGGAGGGTAGGAGCTGCTTGAGGTGGTGGGAGGCAGGAAATATCTCAGGTGGAGAATGGGAAGGGACAGGATGTGACAAACCTGCTGAGACTTGTGTACTCTAGGGTGTGCTGGGTTGTCACCCCGGGGTGCAGTCTGGGGGGCTTCTGGGAACCGCTGTGCCCTCTAACCCTCAAGCTGGGCTGGCCCTTCTCTCACGGCTTTACTGGAGATTCAGCCTGCCTCTCCAGGGCCTGTTATCACCCAACATGACAGTAAGTGGCGCCATACACCCAACTAAGCTACCTGAATGCTTTACCTGAGCCACTCAAGGACAGATAGAGACAACAGCCAATTTCCCAGCTCCCCAGCCTTGCACACCTGCTGTAGTATAAATTCAGAATTATCCCATCTTATAGTTCACAGGGATCTGTATAATGTCAGCTCATTCATATAGTTCCCCTTCCCCTCGATATGGGAGAGATATTCACAACAAGCCTGTGCTAACCAAGCTCAGCTTTTCCCCAAACACTCACTCAAAATGCACTGATTAAGATAAAGCATAAAACAAGTTTATTAATGGCAGAAAGGTAGATCTGAAGTAATTATTGTTAGAACAAAAAAGGAGCCAGTTGATCCAGATGTGGATATGAATACAGGCTTCTTTATTGCGTTACTTGTTCCCCTTGACCCAACTATCGAGTAAGCACTGGATTAGTTACATCACTCGCCTTTTATCCAAGTTTGTATGTAAACACCTACATCCGTTACAACACCCCAAAACCCCTTATTAAGTAGTAGAAACGCTCATACAATTATTATACCCACCCCTATCCACTGTCACAGTATTACACATATCATAGAGGTGTTTTTACCTTGAAAATACCGTTCTTTGCAATAACGTGTTGCCACAGATTTCCCTAAACAGCAGTTCTCGGGGTATGGAGGAAGGGTCAATGAGCAGTTCTTGGGGAGGGAGGGAGGAAGGGGCCATAAGCCAGGGCTTGTTTATGTAGCTGGGAAAGGAAGGGAGGGGGAGGTAACATTTCTTTTACTTTCTTTCACACAAAGGACATTCATTCCAACAACTACATTTCTCATGCAGCTACATCAATGTCAATTCTTACAAGCAACAGAGAGAGGAAAAATATGGCAACTTATTTGTTAAGCAAAGAATTCCTGCCTGCTTATGCCTTTGTCCCCAATGCATGTCAGCACATTAGCAGCTTCCCAGCCCTTTTACTGAACCCTAACGTATCCCAACAATTCTAAGTGATAGCAAACAGATCAAAGCAGATTACTTAGCAGATAACCAAAAGCTCAAACTAAGCCTAACATACTATCTGGATAGAATTTGAATTAGCAATTTCTCACCCTGACTGATGATACAAGCAGTCCCCCAAGTTTCAGTACACAAGCTAGAAATCCCTTTACCCTGTGACCAGCAGTTCCCCCAGTTCAGTCTTTGTTCCTCAGGTGTTTCCAGGAGTTCTCTTGTGTGGGGAATGAGGCCAAGAGATGATGTCACACCCCACCTTATGTAGCTTTTCCATATGGCGGGAACCATTTGTTCCAAACTCAGTTCCCAGTCCAGTTTGTGGAAAAATACAGGTACCAAAATGGAGTTCGTTGTCATGTGGTCTAGTCACATGTCCTAGCGTGTCCTGCTGAGTCATAGTAGCCATGACTCATAGGCTGGCTGAAACAATCACAGGAAGGCTAAGTTCTTCCACAGTCCATTGTCTTTGTTGATGAGCCATCAGCACTGTCTGGCTTCTTCATTGTTGTACCTGAAAGGCTCGTTGTGGGTGTTACCCAGAGTAAGCACATTTGAAGTACAGATACAGAGTCAATATCCATAACTTCAAATACAAACATGATCCATGCACACAAATAGGATAATCATATTCAGCACATGACACATCTTGCACAAAATGCATCATAATTATGTCCTAATCATATTATAACCATACCACTATGCTGAATATGGGGGTGTAGTGTCAGGGCCTAATTTCAAGGCACGGGATTTGGGAATGGAACTTCCCCTCTTTGTGGAACAGGAAATAACCCTCCAGCCAGGGCTGGGACAACTTCCCAGACTCCCAGTGCTGGAGCCTGAATCTACTGACACTTCATTAGTTACCCCCACCCCCGATCTTTGTGGTAACTGCAATCTTTATCCGTGATGATTTTATATTCTGTTCTAGGTCATTGATAAGAATGTTAAATAGCACACGGGCAAAAAGCAATCCTTGTGGGAACCCACTAGAAATAAATCCACTCGACCATGGTTCCCCATTTACCATTCCAGTTTTTAATCTATTTAATGTATGCTGTGTTTATTTTGTATCATTCTAGTTTTTTAGTCAAAATATTGTGCTGAATCAAGTCATATGCCTTACAGAAGTCTAGATATATTACATCAATAATATTAGCTGCAACCAAAGTTTTGATCTTATCTAATAAGGATATCCAGTTAGTTTGATAGGATCTATTTTCTCTAAACCTTTGTTAATAGGTACTAATTATATTACCTTCCTTTAATTCTTTATTAACGAAATCCAGTATCGACTGCTCCGTTATATTGCTCAATATTGATATCAGACTGACACTCTTGTAATTAGCTGGATCATCTCTTTTACACTTTTTAGTATTGGCACAGCATTAGCTTAATTCCAGTCTTCTGGAAATTCCCCAGTGTTCCAAGTCCTAATTACAATCAACATTAATAGTCCACCACGCTCCTCCACCAGGTCTTTAAAAACTCTTGGATACAAGTTATCCAGACCTGCTGATTTAAACATGCCTAACTGTAATAACTGCTGTTTAATGTCCTTGTGAGTTCTTGTTGGAATGGAAAGAGTGTCATCGTCAACATCTTATGATACGCGTACAGCATCTGTTTTTCTCCAAATCCAGGAGAGAACACTTATTGAACACTTTTACCTCTTCTGCATTATTTTTGATAATTCTGCCATTTCCATCTAGTAATTTATCACTACCATTGTTAGGATTAATATACTTTTCAAACCTTCCTTCTTATTTTCATTGATTGGTCATTGATTTCTGATAGCTTCCCTTACCAATTTTCTACAATTCTGACCTTCTAACTCAGGGGTGAGCAACCTTTCAGAAGTCTTCATTTATTCACTCTAATTTAAGGTTTTGAGTGCACCAGTAATACATTTTAACATTTGTAGAAGATCTTTCTCTGTCTATAATATATAACTAAACTATTGTTGTATGTAAAGTAAATAAGGCTTTTAAAATGTTTAAGAAACTTAATTTAAAATTAAATTAAAATGCAGAGCCCCCCGGACTGGTGGCCAGGACCCGGGCATTGTGAGTGCCACTGAAAATCAGCTTGCGTGCTGCCTTCAGCACCCATGCCATAGGTTGCCTACCCCTGTGTGACATTATTGATATAAACTGGGACCATATAGAACATGGTTTGCAACCAAGGTCCTGTAGTGGCACCAAATCTTAGGTAAAGGGGGTCATCTAAGGTGTCTAAGACCAGGTTATGGGTTGCTGGTTATGATTATGCTGTCTATATGTATGTATCATTTTGTAGTTGAAGTTATAAGTATTGGCTTTATACTGTCTGTATTTTGTATTTGTGCTCTGCTTCTGGATGACATCCCAGACAAGTTGGTGTTAGCTCTGCCTAGCCTGCTTGATGGCCCATTAAGGACCATCAGCTACACAATTGACCCATGGAGAGAAGGCAGACACGCCTTGTAACTCAGCAAAGTGCAGGGACTGGCCCATGTGACTCCAGACTCCATTTTGCTGTAATTTTCCACAGTAAGGACAAAGAGGTTCTTACACCTGGAAAAAGCCTGTATAAGGCTGATGCCTCATCTCCATCTGGTCTTCAATCCTGCTTCTTACCTCTGGAGGGACTTTGCTACAAGCTGAAGCTCTGGACAAAGGACTAATGACCCATCCCAGCTGGGGATGTACTCCAGAGACTTGATTTGAACCTGCAGTTTATGCCATCACTGCTACAAGCCTGAACTAAGAACTTTGCCATTACTGTATGTAATTGATTCCATCTAACCAATTCTAGCTCTCATCTCTACCTTTTTCCCTTTATGAATAAACCTTTAGATTTTAGATTCTAAAGGATTGGCAACAGCGTGATTTGTGGGTAAGATCTGATGTGTATATTGACCTGGGTTTGGGGCTTGATTCTTTGGGATCGAGAGAACCTTTTTCTTTTACTGAGGTGTTGCTTTTTATAACCATTCATCCCCAGGACGAGTGGCACTGGTGGTGATACTGGGAGACTGGAGTTTCTAAGGAAATTGCTTGTGTGACTTGTGGTTAGCCAGTGGGCTGAAACCGAAGTCCTTCTTGTCTGGCTGGTTTGGTTTGCCTTAAAGGTGGAAAAACCCCAGGCTTGGGCTGTGACTGCCCTGTTTGAGCAATTGGTCCTGAATTGGCACTCTCAGTTGGGTCCCGCCAGAACCGCCTCGTCACAGTGGCGTAGTCGTGCTTGGATCCACAGAACCAGGTTAATTAAGCTTTGGGCCAGAACCCCATGCTATCCAAATTCAAAATTTGAGATTGAGAGTTTGGTTGGTTAAAGATCAGTGACCATGAGACAGAAAGCATGAGCAAAAGCAATGAAACTGCAAGGCCTGATGGACAGCCTGCAGTTTGAACATGAGCAAAACCTGGCAGAAATTCGAATGCAAGAGAAGCGAGCCTTGGCCCATCTGGAGAAAGAGGCTGCTGAGAGAGAGAAAGAAGCTGCTGAGAGAGAAGAAAAAGCACGTAAGGAGCTGCTGGCTGCTGAGCAGAAAACTCGACAGATGCAACAAGAAACTGCTCGACCCCAGCTTCAAGTCAAAAAAGCAAGGGAAGAACAGCAGAAATTGTATCCTCTTGAAAGTCCAGTTTGTAACAATGTTGGTATGTTGTATAACTCTGAGCAGTTGTCTGAGGGTAACCAAATGTACCCCAACAATGCCACCTTTTATGTCAATGCTGTTACTGTGTGTTCAGTAGAGGGTGGCCCCATAAATTGTGCCAGTGCTATGTATGGGAGTGGTAATGGGAAATTCATAGAGTGTGTAAAAGTCAATGGTAAAAGCTGTTTAGGGCAAATTATGGCTTCTAACATCACTCTTGTTAAAGCAGATCTGGTCAAAGAGGAAGATTATTTATCAAATCAGAGTGTGACTGTTGTGATCCTCTGTGAGTTTACTGTGCGTGTGCCTTTAGCCAGAATCCACCTTGAATGGAATGGGGATCAGCACGAAGTGATAGCTGGCGTCAGGAAGTTATTGCCTAAAGATCTTTTAATTGGGGAAAACGTTAAAGCTTTGTTCAGTCCAGGTAGCCAGTCACAGGAGAGGAATGATCTTAAACCTGTGTCTATTGTGGGCAATGATGTTGCTCCAAAGGTTTGTCTGTGCCAAAAAGCAGTGTGTCTGTGAGTGGAGTTTCTGAATGTCTGTCTGATGTCTCAGAAGGAAGTCTGAAGTTAGATCAAGTGCAGAAAGATCTCATTGGTGAGGAAAATGTTTCTCAGGAGCAGGTTAAAGTAGATGGTCAGGTTAAAGCCCTAACTGAGGAAGGAGAGGGTAGATCTGTAATGGGTAATGGATTGTTGGCTAGTACAGCTTGTAAAAGTGAACCTGAAATGGGTAACTGCGATTTGCTGGAAGTAGCTCAGTGTAGTGAAAAAAGCAGCAGCTTATCTGTTGGGAGTGGCAATGTGCCTGGTAGGAAAAGTCTGGATGAGCCTAGGCAGCCTTGTGAGCTGATGGCTTTGTCTAGTCAACAGTGTGGGAAGACAGGGATAGTGGAAGATGAGTGGCCCTGTGCCTTACCTGTTTCCTGTGTGGAGAAATGTGACAGTGGAGGGAATGTGCCTGTGTCTGTCAGGGGTATTGACTTGCCTATGGAGGAAGTTACCCCAGTCTCCAAGCAGTTGTCTGTGAACAGCCCTGTGTGCTGGGACAAGGGAAATGAGATCCCAAGCAGTGTGTCTGGGGAAGGACAATGTGTCTCCGGCTCTTCTGTGTCTGTGGAGCAGACAGAAGGTGCCTTTCAGCCTGTGATGGTTGAGGGTGGTTCAGTTGTCTCGGAGTTGGTTGTAAATACAGCTAAAGCCCAGGAAGGGAACGGTCCTAAGTTTGTGTCTGCTGGGGAGAATGGCACTGTAACTAGGTTGCATCCAGTTAGTGTCTTAGCAAAATCCCAGAGACCAGACAATTCTGGTGCTTGTAGTTTGCCAGTTGCTAATGTGTGGTTGGAAAAGGGTGTAGCAACTCTGTCTGATCAGGGTGATACTCCAGCCAGGGCACAAGGACAGCATGAAGGTGATTTAATTGTGTTACCTACTGACAATTTGGCGACTTGTAACAAGAAGGAAAAGATTCCTAAACTTGTTCATGGCCAAGGGAAGGAGATTGCTTCTAACCTGTTATCGAGAAAGTCTATGAGTTTGCCTGAACGGGGATTGTGTAGGAATCTGCCTGATGGGCCAGAGGTAATTCTGAATGTAAGTAAGACCCAGCAAGAGTCTGTGGTTGCTCAGGAAAGTGATCCTTTAGAGCAAGCCCTGGGTGAAGAGGGTGAGAGCAGAATTTCTGAGAGGGGTGAATTGCTGCTTAGAAAAGCTCATAGGGAAGGGAATCCTCATGGTAATCTGTGCAAGCAGTTTACTGCAACTGAAGGGTGTGAAAGTGATTTAATCAAGAAAGTTTTAGTTCCTAACAGCCAGAAATGTTCTGTTGTGAATGGATCCACTGACTTTCCTTTTGAGAGATCCAGTGTGGGCAGCTTTGAAAAGGTCTCAGATGGAGGAAAAGCTGTTAAGAAAGTTGAGCAGCCCTATAACCACGTGGCTGTGTGTGGCCAGCGTGTTGGGAAGTAATGGTGTTGGAACAGGAATGTCTCCATGCTGAATCTGTGAGTGAGCAGTCTGTGCTTCAGGGTCTGAGGACAGATTCAGTTACTGGTGTTTCAGAGCAGAACAGTTTTATGGCTGAACGCTTAAGGATGCAGGGGAGAGCAAGCCAGCTCTCACCCTCAGACCCTTTGGAGTTGTGTGGTATCTCTGTAAGCCAGAGTCCAGCCTTGGAATTGGTAGCAGCTAAGAAGTTAAAAGCTGGTGTTTTGTGTTGATGCAAATTACCCGGCTGGCAGGGAGAAGAAAGACTTGCTAATAGCTGCTGGCACAGAGAGCCCAGCCCATCAGCCAGTGACTTCTGTTAGGAAAAACCAAATCCAATCCACTGTTGTTCAAACCAAGTTTTACCTTGAGTTTGTAAGGAGATTCAATCATGTTATTGAACATGACTTTGATAAACCATTTCTGTTATACACTGCTACGGCCTCTAGCCCAGCACTAGCTGTAGTGAGACAGACCCAAGGATGGGGGGCTCTTGGGATGCAGTCAGTGATGTTTTGTCATCCCTTCCTGCATCAATTTTGCGTTGGGGGTGTAACGTTATTGATATAATCTGGGACAATATAGAACATGGTTTGCAACCAAGGTCCTGTAGTGGCACCAAATCTTAGGTAAAGGGGGTCATCTAAGGTGTCTAAGACCAGGTTATGGGTTGCTGGTTATGATTATGCTGTCTATATGTATGTATCATTTTGTAGTTGAAGTTATAAGTATTGGCTTTATACTGTCTGTATTTTGTATTTGTGCTCTGCTTCTGGGTGACATCCCAGACAAGTTGGTGTTAGCTCTGCCTAGCCTGCTTGATGGCCCATTAAGGACCATCAGCTATTCAGCTGACCCATTGAGAGGAGGCAGACACGCCTTGCAACTCAGCAAAGTGCAGGGACTTGTCCATGTGACTCCAGACTCCATTTTGCTGTAATTTTCCACAGTAAGGACAAAGAGGTTCTTAGACCTGGAAAAGCCTGTATAAGGCTGATGCCTCATCTCCATCTGGTCTTCAATCCTGCTTCTTACCTCTGGAGGGACTTTGCTACAAGATGAAGCTCTGCACAAAGGACTAATGACCCATCCCAGCTGGGGATGTACTCCAGAGACTTGATTTGAACCTGCAGTTTATGCCATTACTGCTACAAGCCTGAACTAAGAACTTTGCCATTACTGTATGTAATTGATTCCATCTAACCAATTCTAGCTCTCATCTCTACCTTTTTCCCTTTATGAATAAACCTTTAGATTTTAGATTCTAAAGGATTGGCAACAGCGTGATTTGTGGGTAAGATCTGATGTGTATATTGACCTGGGTCTGGGGCTTGATTCTTTGGGATCGAGAGAACCTTTTTCTTTTACTGGGGTGTTGGTTTTTATAACCATTCATCCCCAGGACGAGTGCACTTGTGGGGAGACTGGAGTGTCTAAGGAAATTGCTTGTGTGACTTGTGTTAGCCAGTGGGGTGAAACCGAAGTCCTTCTTGTCTGGCTTGTTTGGTTTGCCTTAGAGGTGGAAAAACCCCAGCCTTGGGCTGTGACTGCCCTGTTTGAGCAATTGGTCCTGAATTGGCACTCTCAGTTGGGTCCGGCCAGAACCGCCTCATCACACCCTGTTCTAACTAATATTCTTTACTACTGACTTCCCTTTTCTTCCTTATATTTTATTTGGAGAGTGTTTCCTACCAGGGAGCCATTAGTAGGGTCCAGAGCCAGCCTCATCTCCTATATCAAACTGTGGCTAGTAGGTATGTGATAAATGTGACGACCCTGCCTGCGTCTGTCAGCTGGGAGACACAAAGGTTCTCTCTTTCTACCCTCTGATGCTGCCTGGCTGCTCTAAGCTAGGTGGAGTGGGACTCTGTTAACATGTGCCTCCCAGAGCTTCCATTTCCCTGGTGCTGCTGTTCCGTGAATAGGGGATTGTGAGTGGGGCAGCAGGTACTGAGTGTTGGACTCTTGCTCTTTCAGGGGCCAGTGACCTTCGAGGAGGTGGCTGTGTATTTCACCAGGGAGGAATGGGCTCTGCTGGACCCTGTTCAGAGAGCCCTCTACAGGGATGTCATGCAGGAGAACTATGAGACGGTGACCTCGCTGGGTAAGGAGTCCTGTCCCCTGGGTTATTAGAACCTGTGGGGTCTCTGAAGAACCTGAGTAGTAATAACTTTATACCTTTATTCGTCATACAAGTTTTGACAAGTTTCCTTGCCCCCTTTTTTTTGCCTTATCTCTCACCCACTAGAATCATTTTTGGACATGTGCCTTTTTGGTGCAGTCACAAATTTTAAAATTGCATTGAATGTGTCCTTATTGGCTACATTAGTAACTATATTAATAACTGTAACTTTCATGCCTTTTCCTCATTTTAAGAGGAAAATACGCCACCTGTAGAATTCTAAATTGAGTAAATAGGTGTGTGACTCATGCATGGCTTGTGTGACAGTCAGATGAGCTCCTCTTTCGATAGGAGAGCGTATAATGTTTCCATTCAGGACCCCACGGGTGAAGGGAGAACAGAGCTGTGGGAGGGGAGGAGAAGGGGGGAGTAGATAATTCTGGACTGCCAGGACATGGGGAGGGTGTGTGCAGGGTTAGAGCTAAGAAGCAGCAGGGAGGGATGAGGTAGTGAGAGATGAAGAGGGAACACAAGACTCTCCCAAGGTGCTGGGAGGTGGTGCTGGCTGAGAGTAATGGGAAGAAGTGGAGAGGAGTGTGCAGGAAGGGCACCGAGGAAGTGGCTCAGTCTCAGGTGTTGAAGCTAAGTGGCCTATCCTTGTGGAAGAGTGGGAGCCCTTGGGGGTCTAGTGCACTCAAGGGGCACCTCCCAAGGACTGTTTAAAAGCCAGGGCATTGCAGCCTTATGGGGAAAAGTTATAAAACAAGAAAAGGATCTAAATGCGTGTTTACCATCGCTCCCTCTTAGTCCTCATGGGAATCCCTGATCCGTTCCAAAGTGTATTAAAACCTTCCTTAAAGACTTACCTCTTGGTTATCAGGTCATGTCCATTTGTTAGAGGGTTTTCCCTTCACCCTCCCACTTCCCTGGTTCTTCTCACGCAGACAGCAAGCAGCAAAAGACCAGAAGTCTGAAGCACAGATAATGCGATGTTTATTGGGGTTATTTCCAAGCAAGCATATTCCACTGCCCTAATGAACTTACACGTAGAAAAATTAATGATGCAGCAGACAGAAACAATTAGAGAACCAGACTGATTAACAAGGTAAAAGTGGTGGCCATAAGATAAAACAATACAGAAATGAGGGTTTCACAACCACAACCATTGATAAGGGATTTCTTGCCAGACCGGATGCTATCAGACTAAATTTTCATTAACCATCTTAAGATTCAGAGAGGTAGCCGTGTTAGTCTGGTTCTGTAAAGGCAGCAAAGAATCCTGTGGCACCTTATAGACTAACAGACGTTTTGCAGCATGAGCTTTCGTGGGTGAATACCCACTTCGTCGGTTGCAAGTAGTGGAAATTTCCAGGGGCAGGTAGATATATGCAAGCAAGAAGCAGGCTAGAGATAACGAGGTTAGATCAATCAGGGAGGATGAGGCCCTGTTCTAGCAGTTGAGATGTGAAAACCAAGGGAGGAGAAACTGGTTCTGTAGTTGGCAAGCCATTCACAGTCTTTGTTTAATCCTGAGCTGATGGTGTCAAATTTGCAGATGAACTGAAGCTCAGCAGTTTCTCTTTGAAGTCTGGTCCTAAAGTTTTTTTGCTGCAGGATGGCCACCTTAAAATCTGCTATTGTGTGGCCAGGGAGGTTGAAGTGTTCTCCTACAGGTTTTTGTATATTGCCATTCCTAATATCTGATTTGTGTCCATTTATCCTTTTCCTTAGAGACTGTCCATTTTGGCCGATGTACATAGCAGAGGGGCATTGCTGGCATATGATGGCATATATTACATTGGTGGATGTGCAGGTGAATGAACCGGTGATGGTGTGGCTGATCTGGTTAGGTCCTGTGATGGTGTTGCTGGTGTAGATATGTGGGCAGAGTTGGCATCGAGGTTTGTTGCATGGATTGGTTCCTGAGCTTGAGTTACTATGATGCGGTGTGCAGTTACTAGTAAGAATATGCTTCAGGTTGGCAGGTTGTCTGTGGGCGAGGACTGGCCTGCCATCTTAAGATCTGTTTCTTTATCTGGTGGTGATAGGCACTATCAGGACAGGATCATCTTCCTAACAGCCCAGTAGCATCTTATTTCAGTGTGACTGGTTTGGGATGTGAGGATGTGACCCTTCGCTTCCCAGCTTATGGCTGCCCCTGCTGCTTAGCCAAAGGCCTTAGCCTAAGAACAAGGCCTCAGACTGTCACAGTGAGAGAAGGCCCATACACAGGCGGACTGAGATTTTGATTCTTAGCTAGTTACAGGGGTATAAAGACAAAGTGATAAAAATACCCCTAAGTTCTTAAACTATAGGCTTTACAGGCAGGCCTGAATGTCTATTCTAACAGTGGGTTCTAGCCCTTTCTACCCCATTCTGTGTCTGTCTTGTCTATTTAGATCAGGGGTCGGCAACTTTTCAGAAGTGCTGTGCCGAGTCTTCATTTATTCACTCTAATTTAAGGTTCCGTGTGCCAGTAACACATTTTAACGTTTTTAGAAGGTCTCTTTCTATAAGTCTATAATATAGAAATAAACTATTGTTGTATGTAAAATAAATAAGGTTTTTTAAATGTTTAAGAAGCTTAATCTAAAATTAAATTAAAATGCAGAGCCCCCCCTCGGACCAGGGGCCAGGACCCAGGCAGTGTGAGTGCCACTGAAAATCAGCTCGCTGCCGCGGGTTGCCTACCCCTGATTTAGATTGTAAATTCTTCAGGGCATGGGCCATCTACTATTCTCTGTCTGCCACTTTGAGAGAAGGAAGATGGCCTTGAGATGCGTAGCCTTATTTGGGGTGTGTTCATAGAATCATAGAATCTCAGGGTTGGAAGGGACCTCAGGAGGTCATCTAGTCCAACCCCCTGCTCAAAGCAGGACCAAACCAACTAAATCATCTCAGCCAGGGCTTTGTCAAGCCTGACTTTAAAAACCTCTAAGGAAGGCGATTCCACCACCTCCCTAGGTAACCCATTCCAGTTCTTCACCACCCTACTAGTGAAAAAGTTTTTCCTAATGTCGAACCTAAACCTCCCCCTCTGCAACTTGAGACCATTACTCCTTGTTCTGTCATCTTCTACCACTGAGAACAGTCTAGATCCATCCTCTTTGGAACCCCCTTTCAGGTAGTTGAAAGCAGCTATCAAATCCCTCCTCATTCTTCTCTTCTGCAGACTAAACAATCCCAGTTCCCTCAGCCTCTCCTCATAAGTCATGTGCTCCAGCCCCCTAATCATTTTTGTTGCCCTCCGCTGGACTCTCTCCAATTTATCCAGATCCTCCTTGTAGTGTGGGGCCCAAAACTGGACACAGTACTCCAAATGAGGCCTCACCAGTGCTGAGTAGAGGGGAATGATCACATCCCTCGATCTGCTGGAAATGCCCCTACTTATACAACCCAAAATGCCATTAGCCTTCTTGGCAACAAGGGCACCCTGCTGACTCATATCCAGCTTTTCGTCCACCGTAACCCCTTGGTCCTTTTCTGCAGAACTGCTGCCCAGCCATTCGGTCCCTAGTCTGTAGCAGTGCATGGGATTCTTCCGTCCTAAGTGCAGGACTCTGCATTTGTCCTTGTTGAACCTCATCAGGTTTCTTTTGGCCCAATCCTCTAATTTGTCTAGGTCCCTCTGTATCCTATCCCTATCCTCCAGCGTATCAACCACTCCTCCCAGTTTAGTGTCATCTGCAAACTTGCTAAGGGTGCAGTCCACACCATCCTCCAGATCGTTAATGAAGATATTGAACAAAACCAGCCCCAGCACCTACCCTTGGGGCACTCCACTTGATACCAGCTGCCAACTAGACATGGAGCCGTTGATCACTACCCGTTGAGCCCGACCATCTAGCCAGTTTTCTATCCACCTTACCGTCCATTCATACAGCCCAGACTTCTTTAACTTGCTGGCAAGAATACTGTGGGAGACTGTATCAAAAGCTTTGCTAAAGTCCAGAAATAGCACATCCACTGCTTTCCCCTCATCCACAGAGCCGGTTATCTCATCATAGAAGGCAATTAGGTTAGTAAGGCATGACTTGCCCTTGGTGAATCCATGCTGACTGTTCCTGATCAGTTTTGCCTCCTTTAAGTGGTTCAGAATTGATTCCTTGAGGACCTGTTCCATGATTTTTCCAGGGATTGAGGTGAGACTGACTGGCCTGTAGTTAGTAATGTTGATTTGATTTATCAACTTAATTTAATGTGTATTGCAATTATTTTAATTAATTAATAATAATACTTAATCATTTATATTAATTAATATGAGTTTAGGCTCGCCAATTTGCTTGATCAGAAGATAAAAGTTTGTGTGTCGAATCAGGTTCCGCAGAACTGATAAAGGGACCTTCGGGGGTATGACAGGAAGCTCACACGGAGACAGATATAGTCATAAAGACTTTTTATTAAAATCAATGAAATAGTAAGTAAATTGTAAAACACGTAGAATTACAGAGTTACAGTTGTATTACTGTTACTCAGGAGATACATATGATGATACAATATTATGTGCTGCAAACTTTGGTTAATATTCACACCCTGTTTTGATAAACCGGTGTTTGCCTCACCTCTGGCGGTTCTGGTTTCACAGCTCTTGCAAGGGAAACTAATGTAAAGAGCTGCCAAAGCTACTTTGGAATTTACTTTTTAGCTCAACTAAATAATCTAATACACAAATTAAAATAAAATTTAGAGAGACCAAACTTAGCCGAGTCCCTTTTGAACTTAAAGTTTGAAAAGAAAATAAGTGTGGCCTATTACTGGTTAATAGCTGTCGTAGATGCATAACATGAATACGTAGTTGAAGATGGTGAAGTGTAGAGAAGAAGGAGAGGTCAAGGTGCGGGTAAAAAGAGGTAGGTTACCTCTTTTTATAGAAATAAATGCCGGAAATCCTTCCTCTTATGCCCAAATTTCAGTCTTCCCCCATAGAAATGTTAGGGTACGCTTACTCCATAGGCTAGTGTGTGTGTGTGTGTATGGATGGCAGGTGTCTGCGCACTTGTGGGGTACTTGTTAAGTCTGTGAGTACAACTTTGAAAAATCCCATTTACTATTCTTCATTGTCTGTTGGTCTCAGTAAAGGGTCTTAGACCTAAGCGTAGGCACTTTATTTGAGCATAGGAAAAACAGTTCCTTTTCTGGGTAAAAGTGCACAGGATGCAGCTATGCTAACTTTGCTTTAGCTTAAAATGCAGGTTTTGGCCTGTAGGTTTCTTGCATTACAGCCAAACATAGGTTTATTAATTCATATTAAAAATATCACAATACTGTACTTATTAGAAAAGAGATATTGATGCAGGCAAGCAGATGAATCCTGAGGGCTACAGATGTTACTGCCTAAAAATGAGATGGGGTTAAAACTATGGAATATTCTTTGTGACAAGTATCCCACAAATTCCACTGACCTCCCTTGTTTTCTTTGCCTGCAGTAGGGTTTCCAATTTCCACACCTGATGTGATCTCGCAGCTGGAACGAGGGGAAGAACCATGGGTCCCGGACCTCCAGGGCTCTGAGAAAGAAGTGGTCCCGAGAGCTGCCTTTGCAGGTGAGGAATTGGTTCAACAACTCAACAACTGCTTAGGAATGCAGGAAACATTTGGGATGCCCTATAAAGACCCTGTGAGCTCTTCAAGTTCAGGATTGTTCCCTGCAGATGTGGAATCATTATGGCAGATGTCACTCATGCCTTCCCTCCTATTCTGACTGACAACTGGCAGCAGGTCCCTCCCTGATCTCATTTTCCCCTGAGAGTTATGGTGCAATGAGACCCAGAACTCATGCCTTCCTCTCTTCTCTGTGGAAGGGTTTGGGGAAAATCAGCACCTGATAGGCTTGATCTCTCCCACATATATTTTGTATCAGAGGGGTAGCCGTGTTAGTCTGGTTCTTTGCTGCTTTTACATATATTTTGGTTTGTTCATCCCTTTTTCCATTCCTTTCTCTGACATTTCCTTTTTCTCAGGCACAGGGAGTGACCTATGTCTGGATTCTCTCTGTCTCCCATCCGGCGATGGGCTGGTGAGTGAGAACGAGGAGGAGAAACCCCAGCAGGAAGACACTGTGCAAGTAGATCCACATTGGATGTTATCAGGAAGATACAAAGGGAATGTTTCCAGGAGTTGTGCAGTCCCAGAAAACACAAAAGCCTGTGAGACTCAGCAGAGGCCAGAGGAAAACTACAGTAGCGACTCAACCCTTATTCCACGCAACAGAATCAACTTGGAAGAGAGACGCTACATGTGCCATGAGTGCGGGAAAAGCTTCAATTGGCGCTCAAACCTTATCACACATTGGAGAATCCACACCGGGGAGACACCCTACACGTGCTCTGAGTGCGGGAAAAGCTTCGGGCAGAGCTCAAACCTTATCACACATCAGAGAATCCACACAGGGGAGACGCCCTACACGTGCTCTGAGTGCAGGAAAAGCTTTGGGCGGAGCTCTCACCTTGTCAGACATCAGAGAAGCCACACTGGGGAGACGCCTTACACATGCTCTGAGTGCGGGAAAAGTTTTGGGCGGAGCTCTCACCTTATCACACATCAGAGAATCCACACAGGGGAGATGCCCTACACGTGCTCTGAGTGCGGGAAAAGCTTCGGGCGGAGCTCTAACCTTATCACACATCAGAGAATTCACACAGGGGAGACGCCCTACAAGTGCTCTGAGTGCGGGAAAAGCTTCAGGTGGCGCTCTCAACTTATCACACATCAGAGAATCCACATTGGGGAGCTGCCCTACACGTGCTCTGAGTGCGGGAAAAGCTTCAATCAGCACACAAGCCTTATTAGACATCACAAAATCCACATGAGAGAGAATTGTTATAAATCCCTTGACAAGGGCTGGCCAAAATTTGTTTTTTTTAAATTACATTTAAAGACAGATGCCTCATGATGGCCTTTGCTCGTGGGGATGTTGCCTCTTGGTCAGGGTTTCAGCCCTTTTGGGGGGAAGGATGCAGCAGATGGCGTGAGGGGGGGGAGCCCAGGGCCTCCCATGGGCTCTAACCCAGGCCACTCTGAGGGCAACACTTCTTACCACCCCGCTATTGTCCTGAGTTCACAGTTTATCACAGGAAGCTCTGACAGGTGTCAGCTCACTGCTTGGTACCTCTTCTCAGCCGGGCGTGGCATGGCAGCTCTCTCCTTGGGGTGGCAGCTGCCTCTATTATGCTGACAGATCCAGGTTGGTGACGCGGTGATGGGCGGGATTGAACCGGGGACCTCTGGAGCTTAGTGTGTGGGCCTCTACAGCATGAACTAAAAGCCACCTGGCTCTTAGCGAAGGCTGTATAGAAGACATGTTTTATTGCTCCCTCTAAGTGATCTCGGTGCCACTAGCTGGGACACCCCACCACCCCCTGGAGGTGTATGGGTTACGTACTTCCCCTAGCTGAGGAAGTGCATCCTGAGCTTCGGAGAGTTCCCAGCTGTAATCCCGGACAACCCCTGTAACAATGCAACCACTGGCGGGACGCTATTGAGAGTATCAATTCAGGACAAATTGCTTGGAGCAGGGCAGTCACAGCCCGAGGCTGGGTGCCCTTCACTATTAAAGCACGTCACAGCAGCCATGCAGAGAGAACTTTGGTTTTACCCCACTGGCCAAGCGGATGTCATACAAGCAATTCCCTCAGCTATTCCAGTTCCCTTCTATCACCACCAGCCCCGCTCCTTAGGGGGATGAATGGTTATGAAAACCAATACCTCATTAAAAGAAAAAACGGTTCTCCCAAAGGACCAAGCCACAGATGCAGGTCAATAGACAAGTCAGATCTTACCCACACATCACGCTCTTGCAAATCCTTTAGCGTTGTTATGGAAAAATTGATCCATGTGTTGTGTTTTCAATCAGATCAGCCTGAGGCCTTTTATTGATTAGAAGCACGCAGGGGAGAACC
>ML123438.1:150544-222766 GCA_003846335.1 Cuora mccordi | reverse complement strand
TTTTCCTGGCACCTGTATTTCAACATTTCTTATTTCTGCTTAAAGGTTCATACAACATTTCTTTAATCCATTCTTATTTTTACAATATAATTCATTCTACTTTCACAGGGGAGAGGGTCTCCATGCCTCATCTTGGTGACAGAGGTGGTTTGGAGCTTCAAGAGCTTCCACATTATCCCATAGTGGATGGAAGGTTGGAAGGGATGGAAGAAGATGGGGCCGCAGGCAGAAAGGGTGGGGATTTGGCATCACTAGCCCCTGATTAGCGAGTAGGGTTCAGTTTAGGGCAGTGGTCCCCAAAATGTGGGACATGCCTCCTAGGGGGGGCACAGAGGAATGTTCATGGGGCACCTCAGGGCCCAAGCCAGCCCCCATGGAGGGCAGGGAGGGCACACCACTCAGCCCCTAGCTCTGCCCCAACCCTGCCCCCAGCCTGGGCCCCTGACTCCTGGCCCGGCCTCGACCTCCTTACCCCCTCCACACCCTTCTCTGCAGGAAGCCACAGTCCCACTTCCAGCCCCAGTTCCCTCATCCTTTTCCCTCAGGCAAAAGGGATGGTAGCCCTAAGGGAAAAGATAATAGCTTGGCTCTTTGTGTTAAATAGCTGTCTGCAAGCCTCAAACTGCTGAATGAGATTTAGGGTAGGGAAGGCTCTGCCCCCCCAAACAGCTTTGCCCTGCCCCCATCCAACCCCCACCCACTTCCTGCCCCCCCAACTGTCCCCCCCAGAACCCCCAACCCATCCTGCTCCTTGTCCCCTGACCGCCCCCCTGAGACCTTCCCGGCCACCCCACTGGAACCCCACCCCCCCACAACCCCTCCGCTCCCTCTCCCCTGACTGCTATCCACCCCCCCGCCGAGTCCTGACAGACCCCAGGAATGCCCATGATCTAACCCCCCCGTCCTCTGACCACACACCCACGCCCAAACCTCTGTCCCCTGACTGTCCCTGCAACTCCCTGCCACTTATTCAACCCCCTCTGCCCCGGCCCTCTTACCATGCCACTTACCCCCGCCTCCCCGCTCTCCCGGAGCCTCAGCATGCCACATCCAGGAGCAGCACTGGACAGCACTGCAGCGGCCTGGCTCTGGCTGGAGCTCAGGTCCTGCTGGTCGGCTGCAGCTTGCAGCCCCGCCCCCTTACCACATGGCTCCAAGCAGGAGGAGCTCAGGCCTCACCCGAGCCATGCCGCTTTAGCTCTGTCCAGGGCCACTCCTGGACACGGCGTGCTGAGGCACAGGGGGATGGGGGAAGGCGGGGCTGGGGGGTGCCTCCGACATTCTCGTGGGGGCCCCTGCAGGGCCTGGGGCAAATTGACCCACTTGCCCCCCCTTTGGGTGGCCCTACCTTTCAGGTCAATAAGCCATCTAAAGGCTGGTCTGTGCTGAAAAAGCTATCTTGGCAGAGCCACATCTCTCAGGGGTGTGAAAAGTCCTCTCCACTGAGAGTAGTTAATGTGACCTGAGCCCCAGTGTAGACAGTGTTAGGTTGTCAGAAGAATGTTTCCAGAGTTTGACAGATTGATCCCCTATGGGAAGCGAGTCATGACTTCAATTCTAAATTTGACCCATCTCCCTGTATGTGAGAAAGTTACTAGTATGGAGGCCTGAGCCACTGTCCGATCACCTGGTTCCTCAAGTGTAGCTACAGCTCTTAGTGCCCATCAATTCAAAGACTGAGAGAAATGGAGAGTTCCAACCATTGTCATTTTAGTATCTTATTGTTCCTCTCTCTGTTTTTTGTGCTGGCCTGTCTGTTATATCAGGGTGTGACTGTATAGCTCAGTGCATCCATGACAAAAGCTCATTGGTGCCAATTGGCAAAGGGGTCACTGTTATTCACAAGCAACTCCTGTCTCAGACCTGACAAACTCGCCACACCTAATACACTGCTTTTATTATATTTATCCAGGAAGCCTAGCAGTGAGATCTCTACTGAAAGCTTGTAAATTATTCATACTCCTAATCACTGTGACAGGTGTGTATGGGGCATATTTAAGGAGTAATGTAAGTACATGGAAAATTATGCTCATATGGTATTGTTGTGAAAGTGAGTCACCCAAACCAAAGGTCTTGGTGTGGACGGCCTATTCAAATGGGAGGGAATTCTCTTCCATCCCTTGCTAACCAGCTATGCAATGTATTGCTCAATTGCCAACCTTTGCACCAACCCAGAGAAACCAATGGAAAACCATCAAAGACAAACTATAGACATTGAAACCCTGTGGAAGTGAAAAGGACAATATGAGAATGAGGAGATCATCCTTTCTGTGAATAAAGACAAAAGACTGATTCAGTTCAAAACAGGGTGGAGAAAAACACTCTGGGTCCATTCACCAAGGAGATCCCTACTGACCAGTGGTGCTTCATGAAAGGCAGGGCCGTGGCTCCTAGGGACTAGCAATCACTGCAATAGACTGATGTGTGAGGTGAGAATCTACTTAGATAGGAAAAGTAACTATTAAAAAGTGTAGGTTGCATTTTGTGTTTGTTTTGTTGTTTATGGTTAGTTTCCATCACTCACATTTGTTTCTGTTTAAATCTCTATCCCTTGTTAAATACATTTCTGTTTCTTCGATGACTTTACTCAAGTGCTGTGTGATACAGGAGCAGTGGTCTACAGTAAAACTGGTAACCTGGGATATACCATTGCTTTGGGAAGGGAGGATCTGGGATTTCTCTGAGTATCTGGTGATCGGGGCTGGACCCCAGATGGGGACACATTGAAGGAACCAGGGGTTAGGGTACCTCTACTGTCAACTGGCTCTACTCTACTGCTGCTGTAGTTCAGAGGCAGGTGCTTGAGTGCCTAGTGGCAGGAGACAACAAGGAAACTCACAGCCCTCAGCTCAAATTCACCCCGGGAAGGCATGTATAGTATGGCTCCCTGAATCACAGTAGCCCTAAAACTCCCCGCTATGAAAAAGTGCAGAGTCCTGCACTTAGGACAGAAGAATCCCGTGCACTGCTACAGGTTGCAGACCAACTGGCAAAGCAGCAGTTCTTCAGAAAAGGACCTGGGGACTACAGTGGATGAGAAGCTGGATATGAGTCAACAGTGTGCGCTTGTTGCCAAGAAGGCTAATGGCATATTGGGCTGCACTAGTAGGAGCATTGCCAGCAGATTGAGGGACATGATTATTCCCCTCTATTTGGCACTGGTGAGGTCACATCTGGAGTACTGCATCGAGTTTTAGGCCCCCCAGTACAGAAAGGATGTGGACAAATTAGAGAGAGTCCAGTGGAGGGCAATGAAAATGATTAGGGGACTGGGGCACATGACTTATGAGGAGAGACTTATTTAGTCTGCAGAAGGGAAGAATGAGGGGGGATTTGATAGCAGCTTTCAACTACCTGAAGGGGGTTCCAAAGAGGATGGGGCTCAGCTGTTCTCAGTGGTGGCAGATGACAGAACAAGGAGCAATGGTCACAAGTTGCAGTGGGGGAGAACTGAATTAACTCCATTCACATGGGTTAGAAACATTTGTTTCTTTCAAGTAGATAGTGGGAAATGGGACATTAATTCAGACCCAAGAGGTAAGGAAGAGGCTTCATGACTTTGATCCCAGGAAGGGAGAGAGGAAAAGCCCAGAGCTGCCTTTAGTCCCAAGCTGGGGTCTCCTGGAAGGTGGAAAAGTCCCTTGATCACTGAGGATCCCATGGGATCTTGCTGCTCCAGATTCTCCAGAGTCCTGGGTGCAGGGAGGGCGCCACTGCACAATGTGAAATGCAAGGGAGGACCTTGGAAGGGAAAGGAGGAACAGTAAATGGAAAGGAATGAAATGGGGGGAAATTACTCTTTTCTCTCCCCTCCCACTCCCAGCAAGAAATGTGATCAGTTGAGAAACTCCCCGCCATGAAGAGCAGAGATCACAGAGACATTCGCCTCACACTGAGCAGTGATAGACTTGTTGCCTCCTATCCCAGTGAGAGTAAAGAGCCGCCAGAGCTGGAGCTGTGGGCTAGTGCGCTTTCTTCTCAGATGCTGCAATAATTTGCAGCTCAGAGACCTGGATCAGGGCTGATGAGGTGGAAGATCTGTTTACCACAGTTGGGGGAGGGGGGGTCCTCAAGAGAACAGGCTGAGCGGGAGCAAGGCATGGGGGGAAGAGCACAGGTGGAGCCATGGTGAAAGTGCCGGTGGTTCCCCCACTCCTCGGGAGGTTCTGTCAGTGGCACTCGAAAGGCAGTGGCCCAGCCCCCCTCCAAAGGGAGGTGCGTCACATCCAGCATTTCCTACCCTGTTTGGGGATTCTCAGCCTCCCCGAGCCCCTTATACCCCCCGCCCACGCACAGTGTCACTGGTAAATAAGGTCAGAGGAGACTCTGGGGACCTGTGGGGTGAAATACCTGCATGAAACTGGCTGCCTGAGCCCAGCCCCTCTGCACTCAGGGGAGAAGGGGGTGGGGGCTCAGTGAGTAAATCCTCAGAAATCTCACCCCCTGGGTTTGTAATGTCAGGCTCCAGCAAACAAGTCTCTCTATGTTTGAAGGGAGGGGCTGTGAGGGGGAGGATCCATGGGGGTGTCAGTGTGAGGGGGAGAGTCTGTGGGGGTGTCAGTGTGAGGGGGAGAGTCCATGGGGGTGTGAGGAGGAGGGTCCATGGGGTTTTCAGGGGGAGGGGGGGCTGTGAGGGGAAGAGTCCATAGGGATATTGAGGAGGTGGAGGGACTATGAGGGGGAGAGTCCATGGGAGTGTCAGTGTGAGGGGGAGGGGCTGTGATGGGGAGGGTCCATGGGGGTGTCAGTGTGAAGGGAGGGGCTGTCAGGGGGAGGGCTATGGAGTGTCTCTGAGAGGGGGAGGGGTTGAGAGGGTATGGTCACCTCCAGGCAGAAAGAGCCCCTGTCAAGGTGTTGAACTGGCAATTTATTTTCATTTCTCTTCTCTGAGGGCAGAGATGGGATTGGAGCTACCTCAGGCTGGGATGTTGAGCCCATGTCCCCATCTGTCAGTCACTCTGGGAACCTGTCCCTGCTCACAGCTGACAGGCTGCCTCCAGTCTCTCCGGTCAGCTCCTTAGCTCTGAGATGGGGTGGTGGTGGTAGTGTTAAGTCATTTGACAAGCATAAGTGGCACATAGGAGAGGTTCCCTTGCTAGATGCATTGGTGGTATAGTGACACACATAGCTGCCTTCTAAGTAGTTAACGTGGGTTTGATTCCCAGCCAAAGCAGGGATGTGATGTTTTCTCCATTGGGAATTGGTTTAATTTCAGTGATATTGTGTCAGTTTATCAATGGAATGAGAGAATCAAAGTCTCAAATCCCAGCAGGTCATTAAACACACAGTGGAGGAAGACAGAGGCGGGACTATACAATGAGCAGGTGGAGTCATCCTTGTATTACAATGTTTGGTTTATTTAAAAAAAAATTCCCTTTACTTCCTGCTCCCTTTTAGACACAGCCTTTAAGGTAAGAAGGGACCAGTGTGATCATCTAGTCTGACCTGCTGCACCTCGCAGACTAAAAGACCCCACCCACCCACTCCTGTAATAGACCCCAACACCCCAGGGCCGGATTAACTTTTTGTGGGCCTGGCACCAAACACATTTGTGGGCCCCCTGGGGAATGATTGTAAAAGGGGCTGGGGTAAAAGCACAGTAGGGCGGGAGGTAGGGTTGGTTCCTGGAGCAAGGGAGGAGCCAGGGGTAAACAAGTGCAGCAGGGCTGGGGAGGGGGTAAACACAATCCCTGCCCCTGCCCACTAGAGCGGGTACTACCTGGCTCTAGCCCAGTCTCTTTGTCTATCTCTGCACTGAACTGCTCCTCCTCCCGCAGCAGCAGGGCAGGTTCTCTTCCAGCCCTCGGGGGTGGGTGTTGGGAGTGGGAGGAGCGGAGGCTAATGTGGTTACTCCTGTAACCAGACTTTTAGTTTCCAGTCAGCACTGCTAACCGGACACTCAGGTCCCGTTTTCTACTGGAGTTTCTAGTCTAAAACTATATACCTGGCAACAGGACTGGGGGCTGGGGAGGTGTGAGGGGGGTGCAGGGGTCAGGGCATGGGGTTGTGGGCTGGGGTTGTGGAGGTGCTCATGGCAGGGGGCTGGAGGGGGTATGCCCCAATTTCAGCCCCTTTCCCAGGGGTATGCTCCTGCCTCTTCTCCTCCTCCCCGGAGTGGGGAGCGTGCTGAGGCTCTTCTCTTCCCCATCCCTCCTGCAGGCAAACAGCTGATTGGCATCAGGGAGAGGGGGAGGGGTGGGAATGGCACATACTGGAGGAAGAGGTGGAGGAGGAGCCTGGCTGCCAGTGGAGGCTGCTCTGCTGCAGCAGGAGCCAGTAACATCAAGCTTCTGCCCCCACAGGAGAGAGCGAGGGCAGAGAAGAACGGGCTGGGCCCCCTTTGGACTGTGGGCCCAGCGCCATGGTGCCAGTTGCACCATGGTAAATCCAGTATGAGGGGGGAGGCAGCTTTGTGCACTGCCCCTACCCCAGGCAGCGCATGGAGGCCCTCTGCTTCCCTCCCCCAATGGGTGTGCAGAGATGTGCCAGCAGCACTAAGGTGGGTCCCTGCCCACTCTGCCGCCGTCCCTCCGTGGCGCTCCCAGAAGTGGCTGGCATGTCCCAGCATCCCCTGGGGTGCAGGGAGTGTCTCCATGCACTTCCCCTGCCCCGAGTACCAACTCCGCAGCTCCCATTGGCCAGGAAGTGCAGCCAATGGAAGCTCTGGGGTCAGCGCCTGCAGGCAACAGCGCTCAGAGACCCTCTGGCCTCACCCATCTAGCAGCTGCTGCCGGAGGATTGTGTGTACTGGTCACTTTGGGAGCTTCAGTGCCTGGGGTAAGCGCCACCCCTCCTGCACCCCAACCCCCTCCCCCAGCACAGAGCCTGCACCCCGAACCCAAGTTTCCTCCCAGAGCTTTGCTTGTCGTCCTTTCACCCAGAACCATCCTTCTTCTCCTGGGCTGCAAGTAGCCATCCCTGGGAAGCCAAGAGGCAGGCACAGGATTCTACCTCCCAGCAGCCAACCGTACCTCCCCATTCTTGGTAGAACGAATGGTGGTGCTCTACTAACCCCACTTAGCCGCACTGAGGCGCTTAGCTTCTGCCCTGCCTTCCTCAGCTTGACTTTCCTCTTTTGCCCCATTCCTGCCTCACTTCCTCCTTTGGCAAGTCACGCAAAGGAGGCCAGCAGGAAGAGCCGGCCTCCATAGGCCAACCTCCCAGGGCAGAGGAGACCAAGCCACAAGGTGACTGTCCCAGATCCTTTAGCTTTCCCCTGCTGATACCAAGGCTTTTTCTCAGCTCATTTCACCACCCTCTATCATGTGGGGGTTGGGGGTTATTGCAGGGACAGGCCAGTGGCAGCAGTAGGAGCACCTTGCTGGATAGCTAAGGGAGCTGGGGAAAGTAAGCCATCATGTTTCTGATTTTGAACCAGGGACCTTTTCTGTGTTAGGCAAACACGATAACCACTACACTACAGAAACTCTGTCACAGTGCTCTACCCCTCCCTTTATAAGAACATAAAAACGGCCATACTGGGTCAGACCAAAGGTCAGGGGCGGCTCTACCTTTTTGGCCGTCCCAAGCAGTCATGCGCGGGAGGCGCCCCGGAGCCGCGGGAGCAGCAGACCTCCCGCGGGCATGACTGCGGAGGGTCCGCTGGTCGCGCGGCTCGGCTGGACCTCCCGCAGCTGCGGACGGTTCGCAGGTCCAGCGGCTCCGCTTGAGCTTCCGCAGGCATGACTGCGGCAGGTCCGCCGACTCAGCCTGCCGCCCCCCCGGGAAAGGGCCGCCCCACGCGCGTGCTTGCCACGCTGGGGTCTGGAGCTGGCCCTGCCAAAGGTCCATCTAGCCCAGTATCCTGTCTACCGACAGTGGCCAATGCCAGGTGCCTCAGAGGGAGTGAACCTAACAGGTAATGATCAAGTGATCTCTCTCCTACCATCCATCTCCAGCCTCTGACAAACAGAGACTAGGGACACCATTCCTTACTCATCCTGGCTAATAGCCATTCATGAACTTAACCTCCATTAATTTACCTAATTCTCTTTTAAACCCTGTTATAGTCCTAGCCTTCACAACCTCCTCAGGCAAGGAGTTCGACATGTTGATTGTGCGCTGTGTGAAGAAGAACTTCCTTTTATTTGTTTTAAACCTGCTGCCCATTAATTTTATTTGGTGGCCCCTAGTTCTTATATTATGGGAACAAGTAAATAACTTTTCCTTATTCACTTTCCCCACACCACTCATGGTTTTATATACCTCTATCATATCCCCTCTTAGTCTCCTCTTTTCCAAGCTGAAAAGTCCTAGCCTCCTTAATCTCTCCTCATATGGGACCCATTCCAAACCCTAATCATTTTAGTTACCCTTCTCTGAACCTTTTCTAATGCCAGTATATCTTTTTTGAGATGAGTACACCACATCTGTATGCAGTATTCAAGATGTGGGTGTACCATGGATTTACATAAGGGCAATATGATATTCTCCATCTTATTCTCTATCCCTTTTTTAATGATTCCTAACATCCTGTTTGCTTTTTTGACTGCCGCTGCACACTGTGTGGTTGTCTTCAGAGAACTATCCACGATGACTCCAAGATCTCTTTTCTGATTAGTTGTAGCAAAATTAGCCCCCATCATATTGTATGTATAGTTGGGGTTATTTTTCCAATGTGCATTACTTGAGACTTATCTACATTAAATTTCATTTGCCATTTTGTTGCCCAATCACTTAGTTTTGTGACATCTCTGTGAAGTTCTTCACAGTCTGCTTTGGTCTTAATTATCTTTAGCAGTTTAGTATCATCCGCAAACTTTGCCACCTCGCTGTTTACTCCTTTCTCCAGATCATTTATGAATAAGTTGAATAGGATTGGTCCTCGGACTGACCCTTGGGGAACACCACTAGTTACCCTTCTCCATTTTGAACACACCGATGGGCGAACCTGGAGAAAGTGGTGGCAGCCCTTTGATAGGTCAGCTGGTAGAGCAAAGGACTGGAGCCAGCGCTCAGGAAGTCATCCTCACGTTGCCTTTCTGATGGCAGCTTGAAGAGAAGAAAGAAAGGTCAGATGGGCCAACTCAGTGCACAAGTCCATGTTGTCTTTTCTTGCTTGGGAGCCTGAAATAAGGTACTTGTGGTGGGTAAAGGCACTGCTGTGCTTCCAGAAAACAGCCTATCACTGCACACAAAGGGACCAATGAGCATGCCAAAGCCTGGGATTGAACCAAGGAACCTCTAAATCTTCAGTCTAATGTGCTCCCAAGTGAGCTAGTTGAGCACCCAAAGAAGACTTTTTTGGCCTGCTACTTCTCTATCCGGGATGTTTTTGTCAGACCTGGCACAGAAAAATGGAGCTCACATCCCTATCTACAGGACTCCAAGCCTTCTGGATCAAACGTCCCCTCTTGTGTGAGTCACAACAGCTAGCAGGCAAAAGATTGGAGATTGGAGAGAGCAAGATGAAGGTGTAGAAATCCCAGATGGTTAGCTTGCAATCAAAGCACCCCCAAGGTCCCACTGAGACTTGAACTTTGATTTTAGGATTTAAAGCCCTGCGGGGTGGCCCTTACACTCTAAGACTCCTTGATTTCTGTTGACTTCTGGCAGGGATGACTCTGCAGGGACAATTTTTTTTGGCAGGGAGGACCCAGTGGGAATGTGCCTCTCTGGCCAGCCCTGCATTTGCTCAGAAAGTCAGCACACAGCACTTTGCTGCAGGCCCAGGGGCCTGTCTTCCCCTCCAGACTGCAAGTCCAGTGGACAGTTGAGGAAGTAGCACCTTCAGTCCCAGGCAGTAAAGGATCCTTCCCAGCCAGGAAAAGCCAAGTCCTGAAATGGAGGAACCTGAAGTTAAGGAGAGTCCTACTGAAGTCCTTGGGGGATATCAGGGAACTAAAGTGTCCTTCTGCCTCAGCAGGGACTTCAATTCTGGACCCTCAGATTAAACATCTGAGGCTCTACCAACTGAGCTAACCAGGCTTACATAAAGAGCTTAGTGGAATATCATAGAGGGAATTGTTTTTCTGCCTGACCATGTTCCTTTTTAATTTTTGTGTTTCCAATGACATTTCTGTTTGTGATTTCGTTTTGCTTCATATAACTGTGTTTTCGCCTGGATTTGATATTTAACTAAAAAACAAATAAGGCCTCAGGGTGCTGGATGGAGGAGCAGGCTGGGGCTAGGACTGCTAAGAGAGCAAGAGTAGCAGGTTTTCTATATTGTTTCCTGCCCTCATTTTCTTGACTAATTTCTCTTCTGCATGAAATTTGCTTTGTTTAGCTGTGAGCCTGGCTAGCTCAGTTGGTAGAGCATCAGACTTTTCATTTGAGGGGCCAGGGTTCAATCCTGGTCAGGTGATAAACAAGTTACCAAGCCCTTAAAAGTCTGTCTTTCCAGAGTCCTCTTTGATGTTACTTTTTCTCTTCAGGATTTTGCCTTTCCTAAGAAGGGCCAGGGGAGGTTGAAGGGGCAACATCCCCTATGTCCTTGCAGTCTGAAGGAATAAAGGCCTTGGGGCATATAGCATGTTCCTCCCCTGCACACACACACAAACACACACGGAATATCCCTAAGGAATTAGAATCAGCTGCCACCTTCCCCTCTCCTGCTGGATCCCCAAATGATGATGCTCTTCAGCCTGATCCCATGTCCCCTCTACTCCCAGTGCCCCTTAGTCCCAACCCACAGCCCCTCCTATGCTCACTGCTCCTCACTCCCAACCAGAGCCTGTTCCTCTTCACTCTTCTCCTCAGTCCCAACCCACAGCCCCCTCCTATTCCCAGTACCCCTCAATCTCAACCCACAACCCCCTCCTTCCCTCCAGCAGCAGGTGCTTCAGACCCCCTCAGGAAGATTTTCTTGCAAGGTTTCGTGTATGAGTTTGCATGTGGATTTTACAGTATGTTGGAAATAGGTTGGATTGCTTGCTGAAATGATCACTTTTGGCTAGTGTTGGATTCCCAGTCTCCTTGTTATTGGGGAAGGAGTAAAATAAAGGGTTGTTATCCTTGTTGTGTGACTTGAGGACAGCAGAACTGTGCTTGGCAGACCCCGATTGAGGGACTCAACCTCAATTCAATAGCACTTGTTAGGCAGGGGACATGAGTTCCAAAGCCAAGTGGGCCAGGGCCTGGGTCCTAATATTAAAATTTAGGGGTTAGATCAATGTTAGGACAGGGTGGCTGTGGAGGGATGAGTGAGTCCCTAGACAACATAGTGAGTATGGTGCCTTCTTATTTTCCCGCTTTTCCACCCAGGATGGCAGATGAACTCTACAGAGGCACCTCTGGGCTTGCACTAACTAAGGACAACAGCTGTGAGTGGGGTGCAGAGAGGGGATGGCTCATGTTAAAGGACTTTTTGTTGCTGGACTTACGAACCGTAGGGAGAAGGACACTGCCCAGCTTATTTGGGGTGGGTCTTTCCCTTGTTATTTATGTTTATGTGTTGGGGCTGCTGCCATGACTTCTACTAACCCTGGGCTTACATTGCAATGTAGACATACCCTGAGAGTGCATCTATACTGTGATAAAATCCCTGTGGCCCAGGTGGCCTGGATCATCTGACTTGGGCTTCTGGGGCTCAGGTTGTGAGGCTAAAAACTGCAGTGTAGACATTTGGGCTCAGACTGGGGTCTCGGAGGCTGGGCTCAAGCCCAAGTGTCTACACTGTAATTTGATAACACTGCAGCACAACCCCCACAAGCCTGAATCAACTGACCCAAGGTTTGAGAATAGTGACTTGGGTGTGTTTATGACAGTGTAGACATAATGCTAGGCTATGTCCACACTGCAATGAAACATCCAGGTCTGCCCCATGCCAGCTCAGGCTCCCGGGGCTTGGGCTGTGGGGTGGTAAATTTGCAGTGTAGACATCTCGGCTCAGGCTCAAGACCGGGCTCTGAGACCCCACAAGGTTGGGAGGGAGTTTAGCAAGCAGAAAAGGTAAAACCGCAGTGAAATATTACCCTGGACTCAATGGCATTTCTCCATTGGTCTGTCTGCTTTGAGGCAGAGACAATAACACGTCCTGCTGCATTTGTTATTTCAAAGACTGGTTTAGGATTTTAATTCTCACACACATTGCACAAAGCAGGACTCAACCCTCAGTGTAAACTAAATGAGCTGCCCACAGATTCTGGCAGCCACAATGAGCCATTTGGTGTGAGAGCTCAGTCCTGCCCCTGTCCCAGAGGGAGGGGGTCATCTGTGAGGGGACTGGAACACTGACCTATCAACTCCTAACTCCCAAACTTTCAGTAACTCTGTTATCTGTGCCTGTGAGTGTAATTTAAACCATAAAAACAGCCACACTGGGCTAGACCAAAGGTCCATCAAGCTCTGTATCTTGTCTTGTGACAGTAACCAATACTAGGTGCCCCAACAGCCTGTCAACAAGGCACCACTAGGAGTTGAACCCAGGATCTCCTGTTTACAAAACAGGTGCTTTAACCAGCTAAGCCATTGTGTCTGCCCACACTTGACTCCCCACCGGCTCCTGACAAGCTTTGCTTGCATTTGGATTCTGCAAAGCAGAGGAGCAGGTGAGGTTTTCCTTGCAAGCTGTGTGTGTGAATTTTTGGCCAGGTCTGCACTACAAAGTTATTTCTGCAGAATTATATAGTTCAGGCATGTGAAAAACACACAACGCTCCTTCTGTCAGCAGCTTGTGGCTGGTGTACACACTGCACTGAAGTGTTGAATGTTAATGGAGAGAAAATAGTGGGTATTAAAGGGCTCTTTAATCTAGCAGATTGGGGTGTATGGGGTGTTCAGGGAGGGGTAGCACCTCTGGTGTAGGGGCATGTCGTGTCCTTTCAGGGCAGCTCGCCCACCTTTGGTCCCCACCTGTCACTCAGCTCTCACCTGTGGCTCCCAATAGCTGTAGCATGCGCAGCGGCCACACCCCGGCAACAGCTTCGACAGGCTGGCTAAACCAGGTTGAGGGTAGCCGTTGGGCTTAGACCTCCGGTGAGATAGGGCTTTGTCTATCCCGAGCATGTGAAGACAGACTCCGGCGGATTGAGCGGATGAGACCTTCTAGAATAGGACCAACGGTCATGAAGGTGGTTTCTGCAAGCGGTGTGGTACGCTAAGAGCACGGCAAGACGCGAAAGATGCCCTGGTCAACCACTGCGCCCAGCCCATCTCCAACCGTCTCGACTCTTGTCCTGCCATTGGAGCAAGATGGGATCTGGGAAGAGAGAGTGAGGCTGACTATGCGCACCTCTCCCTCACTTTAATCCAATCCACGCGCAAGTCTTGACATCTCCTAACTTCCGTAAATTTCAAAGTCCTGTGGCGATGGGCGAGCGACGAAGCAGCAGGTGTGGATACACTGGGAGCTGTAGCCGCGGACCTGCACACAGGCGGCTCAGGTCTAATGGTCGTCTTCTTGCTGATCGAAGCAACAGCTGGATTCGGCGTCTATCTGAGTGACTGAGCAGCCCTTTTTAGGACCGCACTGCTCACCTCCGTAGCAAGAGGAAGGGGCTAGAAAAGGTGCCCTAAACATTGTTTGCTTCACAGAACCCTGGCCAGCTTACCGCGGCTGGAGGGGATCCCATCTTATGCGGTCGAACAATAAAACTTCAAATAGCAAACCGCAAGGTGACACCACTCATTACTGGTACATGGAATGTACGCACGCTTCAAGATAACCCCTCAGCAGATCGACCAGAAAGAAGAACAGCCCTGGTCGCTAGAGAGCTCGCAAGATTTAACATCGATATTGCGGCCCTGTGTGAAACTCGTCTAGCCAACGAAGGTCAGCTCACAGAAATAGGGGGTGGTTACACATTCTTCTGGTGTGGACGTAGCAGTGACGAACGTCGTGAATCTGGAGTTGGCTTTGCGGTTAAGAATCAACTTGTCCGCAAATTTGCCAGTCTTCCTAAGGGTGTGAACGACCGACTCATGACACTGCATCTTCCACTACCGAGAGGAAAGCAAGCTATACTAATCAGCGCTTACGCACCCACAATGACGAATCCGGATGAAGTAAAGGACAAGTTTTATGAAGATCTTGATGCCCTACTCTCATCCGTGAAGCGTACTGACAGGCTGATTCTACTTGGCGATTTTAACGCGAAAGTAGGATCTGATCACTCTGCCTGGGATGGCGTCATTGGAAAAAATGGAATCGACAAATGTAACAGCAATGGCCTACTACTCCTGAAGACATGTGTGGCTCATGATCTGATCATTACCAATACCATCTTCCGCCTGCCCACTCGCAAAAAGACGTCCTGGATGCATCCACGCTCCAAGCACTGGCATCTCATTGATTATGTCATCGTGCGGAGGAAAGACAGACAGGATGTAAGGGTGACTAAGGCCATGCCGAGTGCTGACTGTTGGACTGATCATAGACTCATCATCTCTAAATTAAGCCTTTACATCAAGCCAAAGAGACGTCCGCAGGGAAACCGAGCTGTGGTGAAAAAGATTAACGTCAGTAAACTGAGGAACCCCAATACAGCAGCTTTACTAGCAGAAGATCTTGACAACCAACTCTTAGAGCTGCAATTAGAGGAAAATGCTGAGAAGGACTGGGAACGCTTCCGGAATATTGTGCACTCTTCTGCACTAAAGGTTCTTGGACCCTCACACAGGAAACAGCAGGACTGGTTTGATGAAAATGATGAAGAGATCAAGGCCTTACTTGCTGAAAAGCACCGCCTTTACCGTGCTCATCAGAACGACCCGTCGTCATCAGCTAAGAAAAATGCCTTTAACAACACTCGCAGGACCATACAGAGCAAGCTTCGCAAGATGCAGGACTCCTGGTTGAGTGCCAAGGCAGGTGAAATCCAGATGTTTGCTGATAGAAACGATGCCAAACGGTTCTACGAAGCCCTCAGATCCTTGTACGGACCTCGGCCCTCAGGGAGCTCTCCTTTACTGGATTTAGATGGTGTAACTCTCATTACTGAGAAGACTCTGATTCTACAGCGTTGGGCTGAGCATTTTCAATCCGTACTGAACCGCCCATCTTCCATTAATAACGAGGCGATTGATAGAATGCCCCAGGCGGATATCAACCACAGCCTGGATGTTCCACCATCAGAGACTGAAATCTTACAGGCCATCAGCCAGCTGTCCAGTGGCAAGGCCTCAGGATCTGATGCGATCCCAGCAGAAGTTTATAAGGATGGTGGTGCAGTGCTTGTTGACAAACTCACTCAACTGTTTCAGTCCTTCTGGAATCAAGGGTCTATTCCTCAGGAATTGAAAGATGCTTCCATCGTACACCTCTATAAGAGGAAAGGAAATCGAAAAGTCTGCGATAATCATAGAGGAATATCATTGCTTTCCAGCGCAGGCAAGATCCTTGCACGAGTGTTGCTGAATCGCCTGATTGACCACCTGGAACAGGGTCTATTACCCGAGACACAGTGCAGCTTTCGTAAAGAGCGTGGCACTGTGGACATGATCTTCGCAGTCCGACAGCTCCAAGAGAAGTGTCAAGAGCAGAATCGTGAACTGTACACCATCTTTGTGGATCTCACCAAGGCTTTTGACACTGTCAGTCGTGAAGGTCTGTGGCGTATCATGTCGAAGTTTGGGTGCCCTGATAGATTCATCCTGATGGTACGTCAGTTCCACGACGGCATGACGGCTCGTGTTCTGGACGACGGAGAAGCTTCAGAGGCCTTTCCCGTCACAAATGGCGTCAAGCAAGGGTGTGTGTTGGCACCGACCCTGTTCAGCATGATGTTTTCAACCATGCTGTCAGACGCCTTTCAGAACAGTTCCTTGGGAGTCAGCCTGAGATACAGGACTGATGGGAAACTGTTCAACCTGCGAAGACTCCAGGCTGTCACCAAGATAAAGGAGACTGTGCTACGAGACCTCCTTTTTGCTGACGATTGTGCCCTGAATGCTGGATCGGAGCAGGAAATGCAAGCCAGCATGGACAAATTCGCAGCAGCATGCGATAACTTCGGCCTTCTTATCAACATAAAGAAAACCGAAGTGTTGCACCAGCCAGCTCCGAAAGCCCAACACCAAGAGCCCACCATCACAGTGAAGGGGCAAAAGCTGCAAGCAGTGGACCAATTTACATACCTTGGCAGCACCCTCTCCCGCGCAGTGACAATTGACATCGAGGTCAACTGCAGAATCGCCAAGGCAAGCTCTGCATTCGGCGGACTGCTGACCAACGTGTGGGACCGCCGTGGAATAAGCCTTGCTACAAAGCTTAAAGTCTACCGAGCAGTAGTGCTAACTACCTTGATGTATGCCAGTGAGACCTGGACTGTATACAGGAGGCACGCTAGGCAATTGAACCACTTCCACACGACTTGCCTCCGCAGACTTCTGAGGATTCGGTGGCAGGATAAGGTGCCTGACACAGAAGTCCTTTCCAGAGCAGGCCTGCCGTCAGTTTACACTCTGCTTATGAAAGCCCAGACACGCTGGGCAGGCCATGTTGCAAGGATGCCAGACCACCGCATCCCCAAACAGCTCTTCTATGGTGAGCTGTCTCAAGGAAAGCGATCGCACGGGGGACAAAAGAAGCGATACAAAGATACGCTGAAAGCCTCTCTTAAGTCCCTGGATATCGACATCACCTCCTGGGAAACCCTGGCACAAGACCGATCAACATGGCGTACACTGATCCACCAAGGCTGCCAAACATCTGAAGCCAGAAGGATAACCCTAGCACAAGAGAAGCGAGCACTCCGTAAAGCCAGAGCTGCAAATGTTGCAACAGTGGTGCCCACACATGTCTGCCCGACATGTGGCAGAACATTCCGTGCCCGTATTGGCCTTACCAGCCATTTGCGGATGCACCGTGGACAGCTCACAACCTGATAGATGTTAAGGTCTTCTTCGAAAACGATGGACGAACATCAATCTAGCAGAGAAAGGCATAACAAGACCCAATGGCTGGAAGGTGAAAAGAGACAAATTCATATTAGAAATAAGGCACAAATATTCAACAGCGAGGATGATTCACCACAGGAACAAACTATCAAGGAAAGTGGTGGATTCTCCATCTCTTGATGTCATTTAATGAAGACTAGATGCCTTTCTGGAATGTGTTTGCCCCAGGGGTGGCTCTAGGCACCAGCAAAACAAGCACCTGCTTGGGGCAGCCCATTTGCAGGGGCGGCATGGGAGCTGAGACCCAACAGGGGGCTCTGGGAGCTGTAGTTCTCCCAAATCAAATATATTGATCCACTGTAACTGGCTGAAGAAAAAGTAGGATAAAATTGAGCAAGAAATGCTTCCCACTGGTTATTAGGACTGGAATTGCTATTTTCAACAGCCATTGCCTTTTTTTGTTTGTTTGTTTGTTTGTTTGTTTGTTAAAAAGGAAGACAGTGATATTCCATTGGCAAATTCCTCATAGAAAAAAAGAGTGGAACAAAAAAATAATAAAGGCACCTCAGCTTTTCCTCATTTATGGAGGACAGTCTTATAATACACATCCAGATATTCTCCAATCACACAAGCTGAAATTTGTTCCGCTTTACTGCAGCTCTATAACCATATGGGAACCAATCCTGTCTGTGTTTTATGCACATCCAAAATTCCTGCTGAATGACCCACCCTGGTCACAAGTTACCAGTGACCCAGGGCTGTGGCGGAAGGAGGGTGCAGGTTGGGGGCGGAGAGCCCAGAGCTGGGGTGGCAGGAGGTGTGTGCGGGGGCACTGGTGGGGGGAAAGAGGGAAGCCCAGGGCTGGGGTGGCAGGGGGGGTACAGGTGGGAGCCCAGGGCTGGGACGTTAGGGGGGCAGCCAAAATTTGTTTTGCTTGGGGCGGCAAGAAACCTAGAGCCGGCCCTGGTTTGCCCTAAAAGTAGCTCTTGTGTCATACAGGAGCCTGTGAGATGCAGGGGGTCAGATTAGATGCTCTAATGGTCTCTTCTAGCCATAAAGTCGACTAATTTCTGAAAAACTGAGTGTAGTATTAGGAGCAGCATCTGATGTTTTCCTGTCTAGCTGGCTTTCTTCCTAGAACGAACGCTCCTTGAGTGGGGTGATCCACAGCGAGTAGCTCAAACCTCCAAAGTGCCTGGCCAGGGGCAGGACATTAGCACAGCAAGGGAGGGGTGTGGCAGTGACATCACAAAGGCCTTTTGCAGGACCTCAGACTATTGGTCAAAGGTGGTGGGGAGGTGGTGACCTCACAGAGAGATGCTGACATCACTCAGGCAGGACAGGGCTGAGGGGCCAGGGAAACCTCAGAGACCCCTGTGGCTTTGCTTCAGCAAGTCTCCTTCTCGGGGTCTCTCTTTGAGGACTGAGAGAGTATTTGGGTTCACGTACATGAGCGCCAGGAGGAACCTCTTTCGAGTTTTCTCCTTCCCTTTTAGTGATTTTACTAGAAAACAGCCGTCCCAGTTTGGAAGATAAGAGCCTCCTCGAGGTTTGAAACATGTTCAGTCTGATCTATCAGGTGACAGTTGAATTCTGGGCATGGAAAACACGAGCTTAAGGAGGCAGAATTTTATTCCCCACCTCGGATTTTGTCTCTTAGACCTGGTCTACACTAAGAACGGGGGTCGAACTAGGGTACGCAAATTCAGCTACATGAATAGCGTAGCTGAATTCGAAGTACCCTAGTTCAAAGTACTCACCCGTCCAGACGCCGCGGAACCGAACTCCGCGGCTCCAAGGTCGACTCCGCCACCGCCATTTGCAGTGGTGGAGTACCGGAGTCGAACGGAGCGCTTCCGGAGTTCGAACTATCGCGTCTATATTAGACGCGATAGTTCAAACTCCAAAAAGTCAAACTCTCCGCGTCGAACTGGCATGTAAGTGTAGACCTACCCTTAGAATCACTGGGGACATTAGGGTTTGTCCTTTTTGTTTCACCTTTTCCTCCATCCATCCCTCCCTCCTTTCTCTTCATCTCTTGCTTCTTTTGTCCTTTCTCCTGTTCCCCTCCCAACACAGAACGGGTGTGTGTGTGTGTGTGTGTTGCAGGGGAGTGCTCGGCAGCTCCCACTGTGGGAAGTCCACCCAAATATGTGGGGCTGAAATAGTGCTCGGGCAGTCTGCTCGGGCAGATTAACCTCTTGTGGGCCCCGGCACCAAACATATTTGTGGGCCCCTATGAAGTCACTGTGGGCTCTGAGTGTGGGCCTGGTGGGGCAGTGCCATTGGTGCCATAGTATACCTGGTACTGAACCTCAGAGACATTTTTCATTTTGATCACACACCTCTACATGGCTATATGCATTGCCTACACGGCTCCCTCAGCCCCCTGTTTTTCTTATTGAGCTGTACCCCCCTGTGAGTTTACCAGTGTCCACAGTGAGTAGAACTTTCATAGTGATCAAGGAAAGTCCCCACAGATTTATCTCCTTCCTCATTCAGACCTTCTCTAGCCATGTCTCCAGTACCCGTCTTGTCACCAGTCACTGCATGTGGTCCTAGTCTCAGCTCAAAGTTCTAAAGCCAGCAGATACCTGATCAGTTCTGACAGATCCCTCTCTCAGCCCCCATCCTGCCATTTGAGCAAGCCCCCTGCAAACACCATTTCCCCAAAGTGAGGACTTAGCCCTTGGGAATCTGAAGACACCAGCCTTTCTCCCTCTGCTCCCATCTACATGCTAGTCTGCTACCTGGTCACCACCACCTCTCCCCATACTTGTTTCCTTTCTACTTTGGAGATGCTCCCACCCAGTTGGAAGCTCCCTCTGCAAGCCTGACCTGCTTCCTCTTTCCCTGCTCCCCTTGACATTCCTTTCCTACTGGTGACCTCTGTTCCTTGAGGTTAACTCCAGTGTCTTTATCTGCTCTAGCTTAATGGCCCCCAGTAGTCACAGAGCCACCTGCAGCTTCTCTGGCCATAGCCATGGGGCCAATTGCCAGAGGCCAGCCTTAGACAGCTGCAGCTCCAAGCCAAAGGAGGGGTGGCAATGCCAAGGCTGAGCATGCTTGAACCTTGCAACGGCAGCACTAGGGACTCTAAATCCTCAGCCCTGGCCCTAGGCAGCTGCAGACTCTGGAGTTAGGCTCATCCCTCCTCTAGGCCATGGCTTTAAATACCTGAGATTCCTATCACCTGCAGCAGAGGCCACCAATTCCCACACACCCCTCAGCTAGCACAGTGGAAATACACAAATAAAAATGGAAAATGCAATCCCCATCACTTTATTGTACCTGGGCCATTCCTGTATCAAGAGCACCCGCTAAGGGCCCTGTGTGCTTATGAGAAACCTGGAGGAATTCATACCACAGCCTGAACATGAAACTCAACTGCTCCCAGGTGCCGCAGTAAAACCCTGTCCCTCCTGTGACATTGCACTCCATAGGATTTTATGAAAATATGCTAATAAGTGTGAATATAATTTAACTGGAACATGCTTCATGCAAAATGTCTCTTGTAAGATATCATTACAAAGCTTATTATCTATTGTGTGTGTTCATCCTATTTGTATGAACTGATCATTCTTGTATCTGAAACTAAAAATATGAAATATAACTCCGAGGTCCTGTTGTAACAATGCAAAGTGTGGGCCATTAATAGTGCCTTGGACTCTTGATGGCTCCCATTAACCAGGACAATTGACTGTAGATGCCTCTGTCCTGCACCAACTGTGAGTCAGGCCAGGAAGAATGAAGGCTTGGGGGTCTCACAGGACATGTGACCATGTCACCTAGTACAGGAATCCATCTTAAACCTGGGGCTTTTCCCCAGGAGAGAGACAAAAGATTCCTGCTTTGTACCAAAGCTGTATAAGGGGGTGGAACAGAAGAAAGGTGGCTGCAGTCATGAGAAATCCCCTAGCTACTACTTGAGATGGAACAAGGACTGTACCAAGTGAAAAGATTGGGCCCAGACTAGAAATAAATCTAGTCTGTGAAAGAAGCTTATTGGAAGATCTCTGAGGGTGAGATTTTATCTGTATTGAGTTTCATACTGTATTAGGCTTAGACTTGCATGTTTTTGTTTTATTTTGCTCTATGGAGAATACAAACTCCACAGAGAAGGAAAAGTTAATGCCTTAGAACAGTCTCTGTGTGTGTGTATGTGTTACATGGGTGGGAGGGTGTCTAGAAACCACTCTCCTCTAGTTTCTTTTCTCTGATTTCCTTTAGAAAATCTGAAGCAGGTAGCAAAATCCATTGTCCTCTCTGAGGCTTGAACTCAGGACCTTTAAATTATGAGACTGGTGCTGCCAGCTGCACTAGGAAGGCTTGGCAAAGCTTTAGGCTCAGTGCATATAGGACCCTCCTACAGCAGTGACTGGGGCAGGGAAGGAGCCAGGGGTGTGCTGGAAGAAGCAGGGAGATTTGGTGCCCACACACCTGTCCTGGCAGCTTTCGCAGCAGCAAAGAAATCAATTTGCCCTGTCAGTGAATAATCTACTGGAGCTAATGGCATCACAGGGGGATGTTTCCAAGTTATGCACCAACTTCCACCTTTTATAATTTACTCTCCTTTTTCTAATATGGCACTTTCCATGTGAATTAGGGAAAGCAAACTATACAGGTAAGAGAAACAAGTTGAGGAAGCTACATGGGTAACAGAAACCAGTGCGCCAGGTAAGGCTTGAGCTCATAATCCCCACAGACTTCCTCTCTGCACTAACCAGTTGCACCACTGCAGCTGCTTTTTAGATGTATTCAGGAAGCAAGCAGTTATCAGTCTCTGTGGTTCACACCTTTGCCTGGTAGTTGAAAGGTTGCTGGTTCAAACCTAACTCAAGATGTGGATTTTCAGCAATGAGACTCCAGTATGTTTTAACAGGAAGAAAATCTCCTCCTTTCTGGTTTAGCCCCATTTGATTCCTTCTGCCCATCTTCTCCCCCCCTCCCCAGTCTCTTTCCTTCCCCATTGGGGCCATGCAGAGAGGCGCCCCAGTCAGTCTCTGTCACAGGGAGCCTGAATCCCATAGATGGAGGGAGGGATCGCTCTAAAACATTGATAATGGGGAGGGGAGTGGTGTGTGTGATTATGGGGAGAATGGATGGAGAACTAACAGTGGGGCCCAGAGAGATTCCCCCAGATTGGGAAGATCCCCTGCTGCACCCCATCAGCCAGCTGTGGGAAGAACAACTGTGGTGGGGGAGGGTCTCCACACGCTGCTCCCATCCTGAGTGCCAACTCTGCCAGCTGTGGCAATGGGAGTTGCGGGCCGCTTAGGGGCTGCTGCCAGAGGGGAGAGCGGGTTGCTTTCGGGAGATGCCCGAGGTAAATGCTGCACCCATTACCCTCTCCTGCACCCCCAACCTCCTGCCCCAACTCAGACCCCACACCCGCACCAAAACGCCCTCCAAGAGCCTGCTCCCCACACCCGCTCCTGCACCCCAATCCCCTGACTGAGCCCAGACCCTGCACCCAAACTCTCTCCCAGAGCCCAATCCCTCTCCCTCCCACACCCAAACTCCCTCCCAGAGCCTTAGGCAGGTGTTTGTGTGGTGGTGGGGAGGGACAGGACTTGGTCCCATCTGGGAACGATAAAAATTATACAAACCTGCCACCCCTGTCCAGCCCAACCTTCTGCTGATGCACCTCAGCCCACACCCGTGCAGGGTTTGAAGCTTCCATTACTTAAATTCCAGGACACTGAGGGATTTCAGCTCCCTTTTGCCCAGAGGGAACCTTCACCCCACTCCCAACCAGGTTCTTGTCTATGGGGTCACTGTAGAGGGGTTGGGTCCCACTGTGTCTTTTCTCTCTCTCGGACAGGCCAGGGTGCAATAACTGGGGCATCTGAGCATCCAGGACCTTCTGTGGGGCTGCCATTCCCCTTCCCCTTCTATGGTCTCATCTGTCATTGACTCCAGCCTTTTTTCTATCCATCGTCAGCACCAACCCAAGCAAGCTGCACTCACCTCAAAAACACAGTGTCCTCTGGTGGGTGTCAATCACTGACCTCTCTCCTCTCTGAGCACTGACTGCCCCTCTGTTTCCTTGCCTCTCAGTCTGTGCAGAGGGGAGAGCGGGTTGCTGTGCTGGAGGATTCGCCCTTCTCATCTACCATTGTCCCAAGAAGCACAGCAGGTGGGAATCTTAAATGTACCGAGGTGACTTAGGAGCAGAAACCCCCACAGAGCTTCTATGCAATTGGCACTTGCCCCTCACTGAGCAGGATTGAAAGTCGTGCAGGGAGACTGCTGGGCCACATCCCAGCTGGGCATGAGCAAAGCAGCAGGGTGAAAAAATGAACCTGGAGAAGCAACCCAAGGCCTCATACATGCCAAGCATGTGCTCTACCACTGAGCTACATCCCCTGATAGGTTGTATGTGTTATGGGTTACACTCAGAGCCCTCCTGTTTCTAGAGCATCCAGTGGCCTAAAAGCAGCATGGGGGACACAGTCCCTGCTCTGAGGGCCAAACCTGCTCTCCTGGAGGTTACTTGTTCATAGGGGGTCACTTTGCAGCAGGGCCAGATTCTATGTATGGGGCAGAGAGAGTTTGTGCCCTGGATTCAGAGATACACTCAGCCCTCTCCCCCACATTGGGTGGGGGGTGCTGGATCCCCTGCTGCAAGGTCATGGTGGGGGATGCTGTGAGTAGCTCAACACCTCATCCTGGTGGTAGAAGTGGGGTGGGGAGCTCCATGTATTTCCACCTGCCTGTGAAGTCCAGCTTTCCCCAGCACATTCACTGCGGTGCAATTGGGTCACTGTTTCCATGGCTGAACAGCAAAGAATCACTCCCAGTTTCCCTTCTGTCAGCAGCAGGATTAACCTGTGTTGGTGGTTAATGAGGTGGATCTAGTTGTAGATTGTTATTCATTCCCCATCTTGACAATTCACACAGTCCCTTTCCCATGCAGATTCCCAGCACCTCAGTGATCCTGGTAGCAGGGGTTGAGTCCTGAGATTTTCAGGGTATTTTTTCCCCTCCACCTGGAGTGAACTCAGTTTTTTCCCCAGCCCAGACATTCCAAGAAATAACAACAGGAGCATAAAGAAAGAGGGGAGGGAACATCTCACGGCCAGGGCTGGATGTGCCCAGGGCCCCCTGCTTGTCCACTGTTTCCATGGAATTTGGCCCCCTGCTTTGCACAAGCAGGGGCAGCTCCAGACCCCAGCATGCCAAGTGCGTGCTTGGGGCGGCATGCCGCAGGGGACGCTCTGCCAGTCGCCGGGAGGGCAGCAGGCGGCTCCAGTGGACCTCCCGCAGTCTAGAGCCGCCCCTGTGCACAAGGGACAGAGTTCCTGTGTCTGTGCAAAGAAAATTGTGCGTCTGTATGAAAGAGAGGTGGGAAATGGCCCTATGGTGGGACAGTATCCTCAGAATTAAGACCTAAGGACTCAGGCTGAGAACTGATATAACTCCACTCATCTGAGATTTAACAAATTGTCTTCCATGCAGCAGGGCCAGATCCAGCGTTTTTGCCACCCCAAGCAGAAAAAAAAAATAAAAAAGCCACAATCAGTGGCAGCTCTACCGCTGCCACTTTTGGCAGCAAGTCCTTCCCTCCAAGAGGGCCAAATTGCCGCAGAAGCTTCCCCTTTCCATGGGGCGCCCCAGGTACCTGCTTGCTGCGCTGGTGCCTGGAGCCAGCCCTGCCATGGAGACACTGGGAAGATGGGGGAATCAGGAAAAAAACATGGATTTGCTTACACTGCAAGTGAAGAATAACTGAAGCTTTTTTAGTTTAAAGTCATTTTTTTCTGACTGGGAATTGAACCCAGGCCATAGCAATGAAAGTGCTAAATCCTAATCACTAGACCACCAGGAAGGTGATAATGCTTTCCTTCTTACTTATGCTCTACTCTCACATGTGTCTCTGGGAGCTGAGAAGCTTTTTCAGACTCTCCCCCACTAGATGAGTCCAACAGCACCTCCCCTTGCTGGGAGAATCCTAAATTCCAACCTCCCACCCTGGTTACTCTGACCAGCTGATGGCAACAGCATGCTAAATCAACCCCAGCTCTCTGGTCTAGAAAGCAGCATCTAACCAGCCTTGTAACTGCTCCGGTTTGCTAACTGGAGACATAACAAACCAGGAAAGAAGGCAAATGTCAGACACAGAACCTCAGCTCACAAATAAATGCCCTCAGGGCTCCTTTTCAACTGCAACTGGGCAGGTGACTGACTTCAAATCTAGCTAGCTCAGTTGGTCGAGCATGATGCTCTTAATCCCACCATCATAAATTCAAGCCTCATGGTGAGTAGTAGCGACAGCCCTTAGGTGTCACTCTTCTGCTAATAGTCACAGACCAAAATGAAATAAACTCTCGATGCTCTTCAGCAGGTAATGTTTCTTCCTTTCTCTGAGCTTCAGTAAAACACGAAGAGAGAACAAACTGATATTTGCATCCTCTGTTAAGAGAGGATTTTCTTCTCTTCCATTCTACCCCAGGCAAGAAGAGGGGATAATAACCATTTAACGGATGACTGCAGAGAGAAAAGTTTGGTCATTATAAACAGGACAATGATCAATTGTTCTCCATGTCCACTGACGGTAGGACAAGAAATACTGGGCTTAATCTGCAGCCAGGGAGATTCATGTTAGATATTGGGAACAGCTTTCTAACTCTAAGGGTAGTTAAGCTCTGGAATAGACTCCCAAGGGTGTCTGTGGAGTCTCTGTCCTCGGACGTTTTTAAGAACAGGTTGAACAAACCTCTGTCAAGGATATTCTACATATACTTGGTCCCATAGACAACCTGCTCTGGCTCTGGTTCCCTCCTTCTGCTCCCCCCTGCCTGGGCCAACTGCTGTGGGCACTTGACCCCACATGCCCCTGACGCATCGTCTCTGCTTGGCCCTGCCTCAGCAGAGAGGGCTGGATTTCATGACCTCTCCAGGTCCCTTGCAGCCGTACAGCTCTATAATTCGATGCCATTACAATATAATATAAACAACAACAAACGTGAAAACATCCCAATCTAACATCTAACAATTCAACGTGAACTGACGTTCCACAGCACAAAGTGACAACACATACGAGTGCAAAGCCCGACCGTTCAGCACCATGCCAATGAATGCCCCATGGGGCAAAATGACACACTGCATAAGAACTCAGCTCAAACCAATGCAACACAAGGCAGAGCAAAAATCACACAACACAAAACAATGCATCAGAGTGCAAAGTGGCACTGTGCAAAACAGCTCAGCGTGGAACAACGACACAGCACAAACCCACACAACAGAATCATATAGAAAGGTGGGGCAGTGAGGAGATTCTGCAACTTCCCATTGAGGCCTATGCCATGTGTTTCTCTAACCTGCTCTTAAAAACCTCCCACCATGGGGCCCTTTCCCGCCTCTCTGTCATACAGAAGCACAATTTTCTTTGCACAGATATAGGAACAGCAAGATCTTTCTCTGTTCCTTGTGCAAAGCAGGGGGCCAAATTCCATGGAGACAATGGAAAAGCAGGGGGCCCTGGGCACATCCAGCCCTAGCCGTGAGATGTTCCCTCCCCTCTTTCTTTATGCTGCTGTTGTTATTTCATGGAATGTCTGGGCTGGGGAAAAAGCTGAGTTCACTCCAGGTGGAGGGGAAAAGAACCCTGAAAATCTCAGGGCCTCAGGGAAAACCCAACCCCTACTACCAGGATCACTGAGGTGCTGGGAAACTGCATGGGAAAGGGGCTGTGTGAATCGTCAAGGTGGGGATTGAATAACAATCTACAACTAGATCCACCTCATTAACCACTGACACAGGTTAATCTTGATGCAGCTAGAAGGGGAACTGGGAGCGAGTCTTTGCTATTCAGCCATGGAAACAGTGACCCAATTGCACCGCAGTGAATGTGCTGGGGAAAGCTGGACTTTACAGGCAGGTGGAAATAGCAGATCCTGAAAACACCTGGAGCTTCCCACCCCACTTCTGCCACCAGGGTCAGGTGTTGAGCTGCTCACTGTGCCCCCCACCACCATTACCTTCCAGCAGGGAGTGGCAGCACCCCCCACCCAATGCAGGGGAGAGGGCTGAGTTTATCTCTGCATCCTGAGTCCAGGGCACCCACTCTCTCTCCCCCACACATCGAATCTGGCCCTACTGCAAAGTGACCCCTAAGAACCAGCAACCTCCAGGATAGCAGGTTTGGCCCTCAGAGCAGGAACTGTGTCCTCTGTCCTGCTTTTAGGCTGCTGGATGCTCTGGCAATAGGAGGGCTCTGAGTGTAACCCATAGTACACACAATCTGTCTGGGGATGTAGCTCAGTGGTAAAGCACATGCTTGCCACGTATGAGGCCCTGGGTTCAATCCCCAGCACTTCCAGATTCTTTTTTCACCCTGCTGCTTTGCTCATGCCCAGAGGGGATGTGGGCCACCAGTCTCCTTGCCCGAGTTTCAATTCTGCTTAGTGAGGGGCAAGTGCCAATTGCATGGAAGGTCTGTGGGGGTTTCTGCTCCTAAGTCACCTCGGTACATTTAAGATTCCCGCCCGCTGTGCTGCTTGGGACAATGGTAGATGGGAAGGGTGAATCCTCCAGCACTGGAGGGAAAGGTCCCATCTGCACAGACTGAGAGGCAAGGCAACAGAGGGGCCATCAGTGCTCAGAGAGGAGAGAGGTCAGTGATTTACACCCACCAGAGGACACTGTCTTTTTGAGGTGAGTGCAGCTCGTTTCTGATGGTGCTGATGATGGATAGAAAAAAGGCCGGAGTCAATGACAGATGAGACCACAGAAGGGAAGGGAATGGCAGCCCCACAGAAGGTCCTGGGTGCTCAGATGCCCCAGTTATTGCACCCTGGCCTGTCCTAGAGAGAGAAAAGACACAGAGGGACCCAGCCCCCCTACAGTGATCCCATGGACAAGAATCTGGTTGGGAGTGGGGTGAAGGTTCCCTCTGGGCAAAGGGAGCTGAAATCCCTCAGTGTCCTGGAATTTAAGTAATGGAAGCTTCAAACCCTGCACGGGTGGGGGCTGAGGTGCATCAGCAGAAGGTTGGGCTGGACAGGGGTGGCAGGTTTGTATGATTTTTGGTGGTGCTCAGAATGGGAGCAAGTCCTGCCCGCCCCGCCGCCCCCCCCCCACCCCCCCACACACACCTGCCTAAGGCTCTGGGAGGGAGTTTGGTTGTGAAAGCGATTGGACTCTAGGAGAGAGTTTGGGTTCAGAGTTTGGGCTCAGTCAGGGGGTTGGGGTATAGGAGGGGGTGCGGAGGGCAGGCTCTTGGAGGGAGTTTGGGTGTGGGTGTGGGGTCTGGGTTGGGGCATTGGGTTGGGGGTGCAGGAGAGGGTGAGGAGTGCAGCATATACCTCGGGCATCTCCCGAAAGCAACCCGCACCCCGCTCTGGCAGCAGCCCCTAAGCATGACGGCAGGAGGCATCTCTGTGCACCGCTGCCTGCAGACTCCACCCCTGCAGCTCCCATTGCCACAGTTGGCAGAGTTGGCTCTTGGGGCGGCAGCAGCATGTGGAGATCCCACCACCCGAGGGGGCGCAGAGACGTGCCAGCCGCTTCTGGGAGTGGTGTGCCACACGGCGCGAGGGTGGGCAAGAAGCCACCTTAGCCCACTTGTGGTGGTGGTGGTGATGGCGGAGGTCCCTGGGCCCTTTTAAATTGCTGAGGGGCAGCAGGCGGGATGAGGGGGGACACTCCCAAGGCCGAACATTGCTTTGCACAATGATCTTGGAAGAGGATAGAAATGAAATGGCGGCAGTACCTAAGGAATTAAATCCTCCGGATTCTTGTGTGTGAACTGACTCCGAACGGAAACTGTAATTTGACTCGCTTTGTGTCTGCGGCCGGTAAAATATCAAGGCAAAGTCATTCCAGTTATTGTGACCCTGGGTTTGAGGAGGCTTTGGTCTTATTAAAATGTAACTAGCATGTTAGGTCCTGTCTTGTTCATGGATGGGAAGATGTTTTTTTTCAGGGATCTCAAACGAGAACTGGGGCACAACACCTGGTTTATTAAGGCCACAAAAATGGAGGCAGGAACCACTTCTCTCCTGCTGGCAAAGAACCCCAGGTACCTAAAAGACAGGGACTCACATCCCTGAATGGGCTTTAAAAAAGGCAGTGGTTAAAAAGTTTGGTCCCGACCATTTCTTGTTTCCAGAGACTAGACATTTCAGCAAACTTTAGAATTACTTGGTGCCAAACACCGTTAAACTCCCCTTTCTCCTTCACATACGATTTTAACGCCCCTTATCTCACTCAGGCTCACAGAGTTTGAGAACTGTCCCTGTTTGCATAGGACAGATGGGGAGGAGTCTGAGGTACAGAGAAGGGAAGTGACCTACCAAGGGCCTACACAGCAAGGCGGTGGCAGAGCAAGAAAGAGAAGCTACCAGTCCTGACTCCTGTTCTAACGGACAAAACCCCCCCAGAGATAGGGATAGAGCCCAACAATCGAGATGGTGGGGAAATTTAATTGAAACCATTTCTGTCAGAAAATCCCATTCAGACTAAACCAGTTAGTTTCTTGAAATCATAACAAGTGGGGTGAAAGTTCTTTGCAAAAATATTTTATTGCAAAACAAAAGCATCTAATGTTTGTCACAGTGTGTTAAATTGTCTCCTCACACACAAAGAGGAGACACTTAGATCTCAAAAATTAGATAAGATGCTTCAGTCTGAGCTAAGTAGTTGTTGCTCTTAATTTCAAAATTAAAAAATACAAATCAAATAGACTATTTCAGCTATTCTATTATGTCATAATCTGCTCTGAGTAAACGTGATAGGACACCTCATTTTATGCACTGCTCTAAGTGACACTCTCCAATGGATCCCCATCCTCCACCCACCGTGAGGTAGGTAGGTAGGAGTGAATCATCATTATCCCTACTTGAAAGAGGGAGAAGCTAAGGCTGAGAAAGGAGAATTGACTTGTCTTAGGTCACACAGCCAGCCAGTGGCAGAGTTGGGAATAGGACCCAAGAGCCCTGATTTTCAAACTAATCACGGGATCTTGAATTTCATACATTGAATGACCTGAGTAAAGTACTCTCAGATGAGCTCCAGACTATCAACAGTGCACAGTAATTATTCAGCAAGTATTTGAGGAGAACTGTAATGTTAGAGAGAATCATGAACTGCTCAGAGACAATTAATGCAGAGAAGCAGCAAAATTCAAATATATAACTGGTTATGACTTATTTTCTTGGTCTTAAAAGAGACCAACAAAGACTAGAGTCTCCTCCCTGTCAATAATCCCCTGCTCAGCCAGTCAGGGTAGAGACTGAGGATGGGAGGCTGAGGGTTCTAACCAGAAAGCCCAAAGGATGGCCCAAGTCACCGGTGGGGATCACTGCCCGAGCACTATTTCAGCCCCACATTTTTGGGTGGACCTTCCGCATTGGGAGCTGCAGAGCACTCTCCTGCAATACACACACACCCCTCCTGGTGTTGGGAGGGGAACAGGAGAAAGGACAAAAGAAGCAAGAGAAGAAGAGAAAGGAGGGAGGGAGGGAGGAAAAGGTGAAACAAAAAGGACAAATCCTAATGTCCCCAGTGATTCTAAGGGACAAAATCCCAAATGCAGAATAAAACTCTTCTTAAGCTCGTGTTTTCCATGTCTAAAATTCAACTGTCACCAGATGGATCAGATTGAACAGGTTTCAAACCTCCAGGAGGCTCTTACCTTCTAAACAGGGACGGCTGTTTTCTAGTAAAATCATTAAAAGGGAAGGAGAAAACTCGAAAGAGGTTCCTCCTGGCACTCACGTACGTGAACCCAAATACTCTCTCAGTCCTCAAAGAGAGACCTGGAGAAGGAGACTTTCTGAAGCAAAGCCACAGGGATCTCTGAGGTTTCCCTGGCCCCTCACTCCTCTCCTGCCTGGCTGAAGTCAGCATCTCTCTGTGAGGTCACCACCTCCCCACCACCTTTGACCAATAGTCTGAGGTCCTGCAAAAGGCCTTTGTGATGTCACTGCCACACACCTCCCTTGCTGTACTAATGTCCTGTCCCTGGCCAGGCACTTTGGAGGTTTGAGCTACTCCCTGTGGATCACCCCTGTCAAAGTTAGACTCAGGACTCACAGTTTGTCAGACCACTCTGTTTTATTAGCACAGCACTCTGCTAATAACACCCAAATAATGTGAGCCCCATGCAAGACCCAAACTATCTTATTTATACAGATAAAAGGGTGCAAACTAAACAAAGGGACTAAGAGCAAAACTGTAAAATTTACCTGGGGCACAGCATGCATATCCTACTTCCTTACTAACTCTTATTGATCTAAGGCTAATACTTCACCAATTGCCCTTAAGTGGAGCAATTATTGCTTCCTTAATGTCTGCATTCCTGACACCTGGATTGCAGCATTTCAGCTCTTTTGCTTAAAAGGTATACACAGCATTTCTTTAATCCTTTCTATTTTTACAATATAATTCATTCTACTTTCATAATCCCTCCTTTTGGTCAAGCTATGCCATGACCAACATTTTACTGGGTTCCACATATTAACCGTTCTTTATCTCTTTGTTCATCATCGATATTCAAAATCATCATATTAGCACTCTGTTTTGGGGCAGTCACTTGGGTGGCATGCCTTATACAATTTTGGATACAACAAGAGACTAACTGAAAACATACAAAAATTATTAGGATTCCAAACAGGATAGTCAGGGCTCCCTGAAACAACCAGTTTCCTATGCCAGATAAATTGAACAGGTTACTTAGCCACTTCCATAAAGAACTCGGCTCTTCATGGGGAAGTTATGGGATTTGTTCTAAGTGGCTAGCGCAATCTATTACCTCATTGGTATCATCAGGTATAAACACACAACATTGTTTTCCAATGAGAGCACAGGTCCCTCCTTTGGCCGCCAGCACTATGTCAATGCCTGACGGTTTTGGAGGACCACCTGTTGGATCGCCCCTGTTTCTTTGGCCAGGGCTCTTAAACTTTCTTCAGTTTTATTTGCCATTATTTTAACTACTGCTTGTAACCTCGGGAGCCTTTTTGCATGGTGTATTTGTGACGAAGTGGGACTGGTTTTAATGTTCCCTCTGAATACTGTGTGGGGGCCTCAGCTCTGGCCGACCCTCTGTTGACTAGCAACTAATGGCCAGGCCCTTCCCCCCTGCCAGGGGATGCTAAAGGTGTTGGAGACAGAAAGATCAGGTGACCTCCTGGCCCGGGAAAGAGACAAACCCCAGAGAGGAGGGGCTGGAGGGGGTTTGGTAGTTCTGGAAGCTGGCTGAAAAATGGAGGGGAGCCCCGAGAAGGCTCGGGCCTCCCAGTGAGGCTGTGGCCTCCCTGGGGCCCCAGATGGACCTAACTAAGGGGGGTCTTGTTGTCTGTACTGGCAAGACATGTTTTGGACTGTGTTCCTGTCATCTAAATAAACCTCTGTTTTACTGGCTGGCTGAGAGTCACGTCTGACTTCAAGGTGGGGGTGCAGGACCCTCTGGCTTCCCCAGGACCCCAACTGGGTGGACTAGCTGTGGGAAGCACACGGAGGGGCACATGCTGAATGCTACGTGTGAGCTTCCTGCCCTAAAGATAGTCTGCTCCAAGGGAGAGGAGGCTCCTCAAAGTCCTGATTGGCTTTGTGGGGAGCAGTTCCAGAGCATCGCCCGGGGACTCCGTGACAACTGGTGGTAGAGATGGGATCTACTGCACCCCGTGGACAGCGCTTCTTGCAATAAGTGACTGGGGAGCAGTAAAACAAAGGGGGATTGATGGGGCCCAGGCATGCCGAAGATTCAGAGAGAGATGGTTTCAGATGTTTAACCCTTGGGAGTGTGAGACCAGAAAGAAGGCTCTCGCAGGAACAGGGTCCCCCGGGAGATCACAGCGAGCGGTCCCAGGAGCAGAGGAGTCTGCCACTCGACCCTGGCAGAGAGGTGGTGACCTCAAGGACTGGCACACTAGGGGTCTCCCTGGAAACCATGGGGAGCGGGGAGCACCCAGGCCTGCGAGTGGCCAGCAGGAAGAGGTATGCCAAGCGGCTTAAGGGCAACCTGATGGAGCTGTGCAAGCAGAGGAGGCTGCGCAGTGGGAGGCTCACCAAAGACCAGCTGATTGCCCAGCTGGAGGACGGAGATCGCTTGAATGAACTGATCCCTGTCTCTGAGGGAAGCAGCCTGGCAAATGCAGCACAGGCACCAGTGTCTGTCCCCGCTGGGAGTGGTCAGCTGACTGCAGAGGGCTTCCCGAGACCCCTTCTGCCTATGCCTAGGGGAAGGGCAGGAAGGAGCCCAGTGAATACCGAGGGCACTGTGACCCCACCCCCCGGCCAGCAGGGGATCCTCCCGGCGAAGCTCACCCGCCAGCAGGGGATCGTCCCGGCAACGCTCGGCATCCGTGGAGCAGAAGCGGCTGGAATGGGAGAAAGAGCTAAAACTGAGAGAGTTGGAGGATCGTGAGAGACAGAAGGAACATGAAGCGAGACAGAGGGAACATGACCGGGAGGAGAAAGAGAGACAGAGAGAACATGAAAAGAGACAAAGGGAACATGACCGGGAGGAGAAAGAGAGACTGTGTCATCATGAGCTGGAGCTGGCAAGGCTGAGGAGCAGCGGGCCCCTGGTTGCGGTGAATGAGGGAGGGCCCAGGACTGTGCGGAGCTTTGATAAGTGCATCCTGGCCCAGCGTAAGGAGGGGTAGGACATGGATGACTTCCTGGATGCCTTTGAGATGGCCTGCGAGCTGCACCAGGTAAATCCTGCGGACAGGCTCCGGGTTCTCACCCCCTTACTGGACCCCAAAGCCGTGGCAATGTACCGCCAACTGAAAGAGGCGGAGAAAGGGGACTACGAACTATTCAAAGAGGCCCTGCTGCGTGAGTTTGGGCTGACTCCTGAGATGTACTGGGAAAGGTTCCGGGGTCAGGATAAAACCTCTGAGGTCTCATATCTGCAACTAGCCGTCTGCATGGAGGGATACGCCAGCAAGTGGGCCGATGGGGTCCAGACAAAGGGGGACCTGGTTAAACTGCTGGTACTGGAACAACTGTATGAGGGACCAAAAGCCAGAGAACCCACAACATGCAGGGTGGCTGGCCGATGAGTTTGTGAAGAGCCAGTCGGGGGGTGGCAGGGAGGAGTCCCAAAGAAACAGGCCCGCCGTGATGCAGAAAGAGAGTGATCCTGGGACCTCCCATAAGGAAAACGTGGAGAACCCCCTCCCAAGGGGGACATCCAGCATCGGCCAACCGACCAACTCAAGGGAACCAATGGGACATGGGCTGCTATCACTGTGGCCAAAGAGGCCACATACAGACCCAGTGCCCCAGGCTCAGGTACAGACCAAGCAAACTGGACCCACAGAGGGTTAACTGGGTAGCGGCCCAACTGGACCAGGGGCAGGCTTCCCAGGAAAGGGGAGCTGGCAACTTATCAACTGTTCAGGAGGGAGGAGGGCCCCAAGCCACCTCCTCCGCAGAGCTAGATGCTCCGGACATCAGGTTTTCCATTTACAGGGTGGGCGCAGGTCTGTCCCTGCGGAGCGAGTGCCTTGTTCCCCTAGAGGAGGATGGGAGGAAAGTCTATGGATACTGGGACACGGGCGCTGAGGTAACGCTGGCCCGGCCCAAGGTGGTAGCTCCAGATCAGGTGATGCCCAACACCTATCTGACCCTGACGGGGGTGGGTGGAACCCCATTCAAGGTGCCCATGGCAAGAGTACACTTGAAATGGGGGGACAAGGAGGGCCCCAAGAAAGTGGGGTGCACCCCCATTTACCCACTGAGGTATTAATGGGGGGGGGAGAACTGGCCAAGCAAACCCCAGGCTGCCCTGGTTGTGACCCGTAGCCCAAGCCTGCACGGGACACTGCGCCCTGACCTCGGGAAGGGTACCTTGCCCAAGGAGCAGAACCCTACCCTGGTGGGGAGGGAGCACCCAGAGACACAGCTCAAGGAGGCTGCAGCTTCAGACCCAGCCTGTGAAAGAAAGCAGGTCCCCATCCCTGCCCCAGCTGCTAAGTTCCAGGATGAGTTGCAGAAATATCCCTCCTTGCAGAAGATAAGGGACCTGGCTGACCTCAGTGTGGTACAGACTATAGGGGGAGGCTGCCGGAAAAGGTTCCTGTGGGAGAAGGGGTTCCTGTATTGAGAATGGGCTCCCCCAGGGAAAATGGAGTCAGGGGGATCAGGAGGCAGCTGGTGGTACCCCGGAAGTATCGCCACCAGCTGCTGTGCCGGGCCCTTGACATCCCCCTCTCAGGGCACCAGGGAACCTGGCGTACCCCGCAGAGGCTGCTACAGAACTTTTACTGGCCTGAGGTCTTTACTAATGTCCGGCAGTACTGCCAATCCTGTGACCCCTGCCAGAGGGTGAGAAAGGCCCAGGACAAGGGGAAAATGGCTGTAGGGCCCTTGCCCATCATAGAGGAGCCTTTCCAAAGGGGGGCCAGTGTCAAAAGGGGGGCTCTGAACCAAGAGAGCCCGAATCACATCCCCCCCAGACTGGACCGCTGGGAGAAGACCCCAGCCCGAACCCCAGGGGTATTGGGGTGGGGAAAGGACATGGGCCGCATGAGCCTTCCCACCTGCAGACTACAGCACCCCCGACCAAAAGGGGGGCAGGAAACTGGAAGGGCCTGGTGTAACTCTTCCCCCACCACGGGGAGGATGCTGGGGCATCCATGGTAGGAATGTAGGTAGGTTCGAACTTCCCCAGGTCACTGGCTGAAGTGACCTCGCTCAATTAAGTCTCGAAAGGGGGAGAGGTGTGACAAAGTAGTTTTTGGAAGCTGGCTGAAAAATGAAGGGGAGCCCCGAGGAGGCTCGGGCCTCCCAGCGAGGCTGTGGCTTCCCTGGGGCCCCAGATGGACCTTACTAAGGGGGGTCTTGTTGTCTGTACTGGCAAGACCTGTTTTGGACTGTGTTCCTGTCATCCAAATAAACCTCTGTTTTACTGGCTGGCTGAGAGTCACGTTTGACTGGCTTTGTGGGGAGCAGTTCCAGAGCATCGCCCAGGGACTCCGTGACAGTATTACTCCCTCAAGTGTTATTGCTGTTCCATATTGTGTTAAACAGACGAAGTCCTCCAGTGAGGTCTGGGGAATTGAGTGGGATAGCCAGGACAGGAACACCAGTTTGAGAGCAGGCTGGGATGTGGCTGCAGACCCAGCATTTAGAAATATTAAGAGTCTGAGCTATCCACACTTGCTGCTGGATAAAAGAATTGTCATTGTGGACTCCCCAGACCTTAAGACACCAGCAGCCGAGGAACAGGAGCCACCAGAGGCGCATGTCAGAGGCAGGGTCCTTCTGGTTCTGAGAACCTCAACTGAGGGAACCGCAGTCACGGTTTTACGTCCACCAGGCAGCAGGCGCTAGGCTCGTTACTGCTTCTTCTTGGGCCTTGCTTTAGGTCGTCGTCTGCTGACGAGAGCGTAGATTGTAAGGTATTGCAGGCTGTTCCTCTACATCTTCTTCGGAAGTCAAAATTGACTCTGTGTGGTCCTGAAGTGATGATTGGTTCGCTGGGGGTGGTGCATTCTTACACTGCGAAGCTGTCATAAACAGATAGTTCAGGGTTAATGCCTCTTTTACCTGTAAAGGGTTAAGAAGTTCACCTTGCCTAGCTGACACCTGACCAGAGGAACCAATGGGAGGACAAGATGGTTCAAAAGGAAGGAGGGAAGTTCCCTTTGTCTGGGTCAGTTTTGCTTTAACCGGAGTGGGAAAGCTCCAGAATTCAGCCTCTTATCAAGTAGTGAATATTAGTGTAGGAAATAAATAGGTTTATGTTTATTTCTTTGTAACCTGTCTTGTGCAATTAGAGGAATAATCAAATTGGGATATTTTCATTGGTGTAATTAAGTTTTTGCCCAGGGGAACATCCTCTGTGTTTTGAAGCTGTCGTCTGTGAGAGTAGCTGCTTTGCTAATCTCTCCCAGAGGGTTTTCTTTTACCTTTCTTTTCTTTAATTAAAAGCCTTTTTTAAATAACCTGATTGATTTTTCCTTGTTTTTAGATCCAAGGGGATTGGCTCTGGATCCACCAGGAGTTGGTGGGAGAAAGGAGGGGGGATGGTTAATTTCTCCTTGTTTTAAGATCCAAGGGGTTTGGATCTGTGTTCACCAGGAAATTGGTGAAGTCTCTCAAGGCTACCCAGGGAAGGGAAGTAGTGCTTGCAAGTGGTGGCAGCCAGACCAGATCTAAGCTGTTAATTGAGCTTAGAACTTCTCATGCAGGTCCCCCACATCTGTACCCTAAAGTTCAGAGTGGGGAAGGAACCTTGACAGAAGCATATATCCACTCTGCGATGCCAGACAGTTTAACAACCGTCTGGGTAGTAAGCAGTACTTGATGATTTTTGGATGTTCTTTAAGTCTCTTTGCTTCTTTCCTTGACTCTGGCTATAACAATAGCCTTCACACCTTATCTTTTCCTGATGCATACATTTCTCATTCACACAAACAGATTGAGAATACAAACAGTAGTATTTTATATCGAGCAAAAAGGCATTGCAAATTAAACCTTGCTAAGTTTTACAATTAATAACCAAGACAATTTACATTGAGACCCAGGCCTTCAATGTTTCTCTAATTTACTTAACAAAGACACAGTAGAGAATCCTGTCTCTTACTAACTAAATCTTAAAACAAAGAGTTAAGAGAGGGCCTAATTTGTAATGCATATGGGAAAACAGAATCTTATAGTCCCAGAGGGTCATTTCTTTCTGCTATTCAAAAAGGATGGCTAGCAGGATGAAATCAAAATCGTACATTAATTCTTATGGGACATTATAAAATCCTGCTCCTACATATCTCCCTTTTGACACTAAGATTATTAATCGCCAGTGTTCCTTCTTATTTAGTTCACGTAATAGAAAATACTGGGAGGTGATTTGGGCCTGTGGCTCTAGCTTTGCATACATTTGTTTTATCCAACAGCACATTCCAAACATTTTAATTAAACACATACAAATTTAAAACCAAAAAACAATTAGGGGTAGTAACATTAGTATGCCAGTAGTTGTGGAAGACCATCCAGAAAATATGTTATGCCAATGGTAAGCTATGTCATGTCTTTCTGCAGTTGCAATTCTTAACATGTCCCCATTTGCGTGTATAATATGAACTATGTTACCTTTTAACAGATGATTGGTAACTGTTTGCCATTCAATGCCAAGACTGATAGAGAACTCAGCTAAATCAGTGCTCACAGTAGGCTGAGACTTTTTGGTTGTGGCAAATAGTAAATGTGATTATTGGTAAACACAGTACTTACATTACATGAACATTTGTCTACTGGTGGGTTGCTAACACTTTCATTCTTTTAAAACACGTCTTTTTAAGAATTAACACATACACATAGCCCATTATACTGTACTTTGGTCTAATTATTAATTTTATTTCACACACAGGATTCTAGTGAAATGTCTTTATTACAGGGCTTTGGAGCAACAGGCATGGAGAAGCATACCCACTTTTGAGGAGTTCACTTGGTACAACCTCTAGTGTCCAATAGTTTCCTTCCCTCCCCAGCCCACTGGCTCGAGGTCCGGGGTAGCCAGAAGGATCCCAGGTGCAATCTGGGGAGTGGGCTAACTTTCTATATCTTTGCTTCCAGAGCCTGTTGGTGTGCGATTTTAACAACAAAACCTTAATATTTTCTGATATTACTCAAAATATCTTATGTTCTAAATATCTGCATTTCAGTACATTCCATAGCTATTGCAGTATGTTTTTGTTTTTTTTAACTTTCATTTGTTTTTGTAATAGGTTGTTCTGTAGCTGGTATTAGCTTTTTCTGATTTTCTGAAAGACAAAAATAACATTTTCCAACCCCTTTCGGGGTGGCATTGATTATTGCTTAAAGATTCCTTTCTTTTACAAATACCTTTGCTGATTGCAGGCAAAACAGAGGAATTACCCCCATATTTTCCTGTGTTTTTTTGTTCTATAGGCAGGCCAGGTTTTAATGGCCTCTACTTTTTAAAGGTTATGGGGAAATTATCCCACTGTTTAGTCATTAAATCCATGAGGTGGTGTACCTCAGTTTTTCTTCTTATATAGCAGACCAAGTTTGTAATGTTTTTCCTGCTGTGTTAAGCTTTAAGTTTATTCACAGGTAATAGCTGAGAAGCATCATTACCATATTACCTTAAAGGATTTTTTTCAAAAATCATACACACTATACATTGTTACAGGGGTACTTACTAACATTAAATTTATTTCAGTGTTTAATATTAACAATAACATTAGTGTCAAATCTATTAAAGGTATCTTGTTATACCATGCCTTTTATTTAGGCAATTTGTTTGCTTACCAGGTATGTTCTTTATTTGCAGCTTCTTTTGTGCTTCTCCTTTCATCTTCCTTTATCAGTTAGGTAATTTGCATCAACATAGGGTTGGCTTTTGGATTCAAAGCCATCAGCAGAGCTCAGAGACTCTATCTTAAAAGGGACACAATCAACTTCCACCAGAGTTCTGATTTCTTTCCACTTTCAACTCCTGCTTACAAAGCACACAGAGATCTGAAAAAGAAAACGGTCTATTGCGGCTCTTTTTTGTAGCCTTAATAGGATTTTAATTCAGTAGCATGTTTCATTTGTATTTCTTTTACCCATTTCTACAATATACACTGCACATGTCCTAGGGAAAATGCACATTCCTTCTATACTATAATTTTTAAAACATTAGCCATATCAATTTTTAGATAAGGTATAACTGTTTCTTTTGTTCTTACAGAGTTTTCATGTACCCTTATGAAAGTGATAGTCTGATTACACAGAGCCATTTTAAGGCTCAGTGTTTTTAACATTGCTTCTTTTTGTTTTGTGCACCTCACCTCTGCTGTTGCTTCAGAGGGTCACTGTTAATTTCTTATTCTTTCACTACATCTCTTATCTGCTATTGTTACAAAAAACCAAACAAACAAACAAACAAACAAAAAGACTCCAGAATCTCTCCCTATTCTCCTGATTTTGACTGCCCTATTGCAGCCATGACTTGGTCTTTATTTAAAAACATTTTAAATTTTGTAAAGAATCAAGTTACCCCTTAAGGGTTAAATGCTGCTAAATCCCAAAGCCAAACAACACTAATTACCTGTGTCTTGCAAAAAGGTCTGCCAGTTTTGCAACTTTGAATTAAAGAGTCAAATGAATTTTTAGTAGCATTAAAAACAAAAACAAAACCAATTTATGTTACACCTACAAAACAGGAGTTTTACAAACCAGATGTGCTGGTTTAGATTCTTAGAACTTTACATGTTTTCACAAATAGATACATACACATTTTCTTTTCCTTGACATTCCTTTACACTGCTTTGTTTTTACATAGCTGTACATATATTTGGATTATTTACAGGCACTCTTTTGGAAAAGGGCCCATTTTCCCTTCAGAATGGCTGCAAAGAAACCAAGAATTCTCTCTCCTTAACATGGTCCTTTTTAACATTTTCACAAAGTTTAACTGCTTAATTCTCTCCATCCTCTGTAGAGTTAACTTTTCACTCTTCCCTTAAATCACTTGTTTATCTCCCAAAATGACACCTTTATCACCTCAGATTTCACCATTTTAAGTATTGTTCCAGGGATTCACACCTGCACTTACTGCTTTTCTTACTCCTGACACTATGCTCTCAGGGCTTCCAACCTGTTTTTCAGTTTCTTTATCTGTTGCTTGCCTACTTGTCTGGGCCCGATCCTGCTTTTTCCAATGAACTGTTTGTGAGGGATATTGTGGTCATTTCACAATTTTGAAAAAAAAATGTTTAAGGAAAGGGACCAGGAAGGGTGGGGGCTAGTTGAGGAACCCACCCTCCTTCCTGAATTGGTAGTGGAATACTAAAGAATCAGTTTTTGAGGCAGACAACAATGGGGAACAGAACAAGGGGCTTTTTGTCCTTTTTACAATGAGATGGGAGTATGAAGGGGGTTGGATCGATCCGGAGTGGTTTTTTGAGAATGGGGTAAAGGGGAGCGCTCGATCTGGTGGTGGGAGAGGAGGCTTTTAATAAAGCTTTTAACTTATTATTTGAATATTTGAGAGAGGCGGGTTTTGATTTTGTCCACCTATGATTTGCCTCTTCCCACCACTGCATGAAACTATTAACCTCTCCTTTAGCCAATTTAGTTTTAGGTTGGCCGAGTTTGTCCTTTAAGACGTCCACTCGGTCTTTGTTCCAAGATTTTAACAGTGGCCACTGAGTTTTGGGATCCCCCTGAGTTAGCCTAGACCATTTTTCCAGAAATTTAAAGGAGTCTGGACCCTTTTTACAGGAGTCCGGACCCATCCTAAAATACATAAAATGAGACAGCGTTCAGTTAGGGAACTGTCCTGACTTAGACGTCTGGTTACCCATACAGGAGGACTTCACACACCAACCACACAAGAAGGAAATTCAGGTTCGTCAGAGCGATGCCCGGTGCAACACACAAAAGGAGCCCACAGGTTACTGCCTCAGTCACCCTTGCTTTCACACCAAGGGTTTTATCCAAAGTGTGGTGCGGCTGTGATTGTGCAGATTCCATTCACTCAGACCGCGGGGACAAGAACGCCTTGGTCAGCCAATCCCTGGATGGAGATGGCACCCAGACTCAAACACTCCACAGGAGGACGGATAGACACAGAGACAGGACAGTCCTCAGTCCGGACAAAACACAGAAATAATTACCTGACCAGATTCCTGATGTCAGATACCGGGATCCCTACCAGAACAGAGTGGGAACCAACAGGTTTGATGGCGTAGACTTCAGTGTGGTCGTGCGCCTTTCCATTCTGGTGGCGGACCGCTCGGGCCAAATGCCCAGGTGCCGGCTGCCACGGTCTTCCTACAAAAACGGTCAGGGATCACATGGCCCCAGTGAAGATGGTTGCCATCTCGGTGCAACCTCCAAATTGTCAAAGTTAGACTCAGGACTCACAGTTTGTCAGACCACTCTGTTTTATTAGCACAGCGCTCTGCTAATAACACCCAAATAATGTGAGCCCCATGCAAGACCCAAACTATCTTATTTATACAGATAAAACAGTGCGAACTAAACAAAGGGACAAAAAGAGCAAAACTGTAAAATTTACCTGGGGCACAGCTCTTTTCCAGACCCAAAGTCCAGAGTATTGTCAAGGGACCAGAGGCCTAGCAAACAGTGATCAGCTAAGAGAAAGGTGGGGTAAACAGAAAGCCTTGCTTGCTAAGATAGGCCTGGTCAGCAAATTGCCAGGTGTTTCGTGTTTCACTCTTTATATTTGGCACCACCATCTTTCCCTTTAGTCTTGTAGTTTACCAAGGGTAAAACTAAACATCTCTTCAGATACAAGGGAGTGTTTGTGTTCATTCCTGTTAGCTACAGACGGGTTTGATGTAGCTGCTGTGACATTAGAGCACCTGGTATGCCTAGCCAATTTGCTGTTAGTGCTCCTGGAATAAACACTCGACATTTGGATGGGGTTAGGGAGTCAATGGACATTTTGGCCATTAGAACCCCACCAGCTTCAGTGTATACGTAAACTGAAGCCAGAGAAAGTTGTCACTGTTCATGATAACATTTGCTGGGAGGGTAGGGGACAAGGAACTACCCTAACAGGATACCTACTTTTTCAAGCTAATGATAGCTGTGTGTATGTTAAAACCACCATGTTGTGAGATATATATTTTAATCTCACTACTGCTGCAGGCAATCATATTATTTACTGGCCTGCAGATAGAATTTTACAAGTAGCCCTTAGGTTCCAGATACCCTTTAATTGGACTAGTTTAGTACCTGATCGGTTTCAAGATTTGCTTTCATTGTTATCAGGGGTTCAAAGAATCTCTGAAGTACAAGGGTAAATTCATATGCTTCAAAATATATATCAGGTTGAAAAGTATGCCTTTCATACAGCTTATAGAGTGTCTACTTCATGTACTAAGTATCATGTATTGTGCTCTATGACTAAAACTGTACAACAACCCCATCATATTACTGTGAGAATGTTACTGCTTGTATTGTTATTTAGTTTAGGATTATGTTGTTGTTGTAAAGGATGTGATAACAGTAATAGCTTTCACATCTAGGCTAATCATGCATTGTCATTACATCCAATTAAAACCCCTAAGGTCGAAACATCTGATGTAGAGTCTGAAATCCATGGCTTAATGCAAATAGAGATTTGAGAATATTTGTTGTACTAGAAGTACAAAAGGTGGGGAGATGTGGAAGTAGAGCAAGAACTGACAAGGATTTGAAGGGGATTTCATAGAATCTCAGGGTTGGAAGGGACCTCAGGAGGTCATCTAGTCCAACCCCCTGCTCAAAGCAGAACCAAACCCAACTAAATCATCCCAGCCAGGGCTTTGTCAAGCCTGACCTTAAAAACCTCTAAGGAAGGAGGTTCCATCACCTCCCTAGGTAACCCATTCCAGTTCTTCACCACCCTACTAGTGAAAAAGTTTTTCCTAATGTCCAACCTAAACCTCCCCCTCTGCAACTTGAGACCATTACTCCTTGTTCTGTCATCTTCTACCACTGAGAACAGTCTAGATCCATCCTCTTTGGAACCCCCTTTCAGGTAGTTGAAAGCAGTTATCAAATCCCCCCTCAGTCTTCTCTTCTGCAGACTAAACAATCCCAGTTCCCTCAGCCTCTCCTCATAAGTCATGTGCTCCAGCCCCCTAATCATTTTTGTTGCCCTCCACTGGACTCTTTCCAATTTATCCACATCCTTCTTGTAGTGTGGGGCCCAAAACTGGACACAGTATTCCAAATGAGGCCTCACCAGTGCTGAATAGAGGGGAATGATCACATCCCTCGATCTACTGGAAATGCCCCTACTTATACAACCCAAAATGCCATTAGCCTTCTTGGCAACAAGGGCACACTGTTGACTCATATTCAGCTTTTCATCCACCGTAACCCCTAGGTCTTTTTCTGCAGAACTGCTGCCCAGCCATTCGGTCCCTAGTCTGTAGCAGTGCATGGGATTCTTCCGTCCTAAGTGCAGGACTCTGCACTTGTCCTTGTTGAACCTCATCATATTTCTTTTGGCCCAATCCTCTAATTTGTCTAGGTCCCTCTGTATCCTATCCCTACCCTCCAGCGTATCAACCACTCCTCCCAGTTTAGTATCATCTGCAAACTTGCTAAGGGTGCAGTCCACACCATCCTCCAGATCGTTAATGAAGATATTGAACAAAACCGGCCCCAGCACCGATCCTTGGGGCACTCCACTTGATACCGGCTGCCAACTAGACATGGAACCATTGATCACTACCCGTTGAGCCCGACCATCTAACCAGTTTTCTATCCACCTTACCGTCCATTCATCCAGCCCATACTTCTTTAACTTGATGGCAAGAATACTGTGGGAGACTGTATCAAAAGCTTTGCTAAAGTCCAGAAATAGCACATCCACTGCTCTCCCCTCATCCACAGAGCCAGTTATCTCATCATAGAAGGCAATTAGATTAGTCAGGCATGACTTGCCCTTGGTGAATCCATGCTGACTGTTCCTGATCACTTTACCCTTCTTTAAGTGGTTCAGAATTGATTCCTTGAGGACCTGTTCCATGATTTTTCCAGGGACTGAGGTGAGACTGACTGGCCTGTAGTTCTCTGGATCTTCCTTCTCCCCTTTTTTAAAGATGGGCACTACATTAGCTTTTTTCCAGTCATCCGGGACCTCCCCCGATCGCCATGATTTTTCAAAGATAATGGCCAATGGCTCTGCAATCTCATCGGCCAACTCCTTTAGCACCCTCGGATGCACCGCATCCGGCCCCATGGACTTGTGCTCGTCCAGCTTTTCTAAATAGTCCCGAACTACTTCTTTCTCCACAGAGAGCTGGTCACCTCCTCCCCATACCGCGCTGCAGAGTGCAGCTGTCTGGGAGCTGACCTTGTCTGTGAAGACAGAGGCAAAAAAAGCATTGAGTACACTAGCTTTCTCCACATCCTCTGTCACTAAGTTCCCTCCCTCATTTAGCAAGGGGCCCACACTTTCCTTGACTTTCTTCTTGTTGCTAACATATCTGAAGAAACCCTTCTTGTTACTCCTAACATCTCCGGCTAGCTGCAACTCCAAGTGTGATTTCAATGCATGACAGTCTCTGTGAGCAAGAGTCAGGCTCGCTGTAACCCTACTAACACAAGATTTGTAGAAGTGAGGCGAATGGGAAAGAACTGTGTGAAGTTGTTGCAACCTTGTGTTAGATATGGAACGTAGACTGTAGTCTAAATAGAAGTGAGAAAAATAAGATATCAAGATGGCCTATGTATAAACAAAATGCAGCTGTTGCTTATTATTGTATGTAACAAAAAGGTATAAATGCTTGCTGTAATTGTTTACCTGTAGAGAGACCTGCCTAGGAGGGGAAAACCCTGTGTCCTAATGCACTCTTGCCCTCTACGCAATTGCTTGAGAAATAAAGTATCTGACTTTGCTGCACCCAACCAGAGAGTGAGAACTACGTTTTTCTCTAACAACACTAAATGACAATAGTTGGAACTCTCCATTTCTCTCAGTCTTTGCATTGATGGGCACTAAGAGCTGAAGCTATAGTTGAGGAAACCGGCGATCAGACAGCTGGCCCAGCCCTCCATACTAGTAGCTTTCTCACATACAGGTAGATGGGTCAAAATTGGAATTGATGTCATGACTTGACTCCCATAGGGGATCAATCTGTCTAAGGCTATGTCTACACTTCAAACACTGGAAATATTCTTCTGACAACCTAACACTGTCTATACTGGGGCTCATGTCACATAAACTACTTCTCTCAGTGGCGTGGATTTTTCATACCCCTGAGAGATGTGGCTATGTCAACATAGCTTTTCAGTGTAGACCAGCTTCTAGGTGGCTTTTTGAAATGAAAGGAAATGGAGTAATCAGCCTTTTCCTTGATATTGACGGTTGACAATTGCAACTTTCCTACCTGCTGGACACATCCTATGACAGATCTCATGCCTTTCCTTTGCAAATTAGAGAAGTAGGGAAGTCAGTGATGCTTACAGTCTAAATGGGTAAAAAGTTATACAACTTATCTCCTTGAGTAGTTTTCCTTTTAATAGGAATTGACTTTAAAGCTAAGCAAAATAAGTTTTATTTGAAATACAAAACAATTAAAGTCGATACTGGGCCAATATTCTCTTATACTCATTCTCACACACATTCTACCACCCCAATCTTTGGAGGGAGGTTTTCTATCAGAATGCCTTCCACTACAGGGAATAGATTAAATCAAATTAACTTTTCAAGATTAGTCATCATTTCCTGAATTATTTCCAAAGTAATTCAGATCATCACTCAAGTAGTCTCTTGCTCTAAACCAAGAACTTCACCTATAATTTCATTTTAATTGGTAACAGCAACATAGTCAAAGAACAAACATTCTTGTCATATATGTTGGTTTTCTTCTAATCCCCATTGCCAACAACTGAACCTTGGCTCAAGGTGCGTGTAGAGGAGTGGACTAACCCCTGCGCACCTCCTGTTGGTGACTTCCGGGAATTAGCTGATTCCAGCTCTGGTGTGCCCTCTGCAGGCCAGTGATCCACCTGTCCTCTGCCCCCCATGTCCCTCCCTGGACCCGGTGCCCTGTTATCTGGAGTACTGCCCCCTGGCAGTAACCCCTTTTTCTCAGGGTCTCCCCTCCCCAGGGAACCTCCACCCACTATCCCCACCTTGCCTCAGGATATGGCTACTACTAGTCATTGTCTAGCCCCCACGCCCTGGGGCAGACTGCAGTATCAGCCTACTCATCACTGGCAAGGAGGGTTTGGACCTGCTGCCTTGGCCTACCCCAGGCTGCCCTCTGCAACCCCCAGTACCTATTAGCCCAATGCTAGGCCACAGCCTGGGACTTTCCAGGCTGGAGTGGAGTGGAGTGGAGCCGCCCCGCCCCGCCCCGAGCTCCCTGCAGCCAGGCCCTTCTCCCTCTACAGGCAGAGGAAGACTGCTTGTTCCTGGCTTCCCTGGCCTCTTTACACAGGTCAGCTGTGGCCTGATTGGGGCATGGCCCAGCTGCAGCCATTTCCCAATCAGTCCAGCTTAGCAGCTCCCAGCCACAACCTTCCCCCAGGGCTGTTTTAAGCCCTTCAGGGCAGGAGCAGGGGACCACCCACTGCAGAGGCTTCTTTATGGTGCGGGTAGTCCGGCGTGGAGGGCACTGGCGCACGCCTTCCTGCGTCGCTTCCGAGGACTCCGATACGACCGGCAGCTCCTTTATCTCGATCCAAGGGATCTTCCGCAAGACCTCTCTGGGCTGCCGGTCTTCTACCAGGACCTCCTCCAGACCTGGAAGCTGTTCTCTGTGACCAGGTCCGTGGCAGCCACCGAGGGGGCAGATCTCCTCGCGGAGCCCCTGCTACACAACCCCCAGCTCCGTGTGCAGGTGGCGAAGTCCCCCGCGGTGCACCAGAGGTTGGTCCTGGCAGAAGCTACCAGGGTCGGAGACCTCCTGGACTACAACCGGGGAGACTGGCTGGATCCCCTGACGCTCGCTCGGCGTATGGGGCTCTCCAGACCTTGTACTCCCCGGCGCATACTACAGGAGGTGCAGGCCGCTTTGCCGCCTGCTACTCGGGCCTACCTCGACCGGGTCCTACGTGAGGGCACGCCCCGCCCACTACCACCCCGAGCCCTCTGGACCTTTTCATCGGGACCCTGCCCCGTGGACCCGACCGGCCCCCCCGCCCCTTCTCCGCAAGCCGGCTGCACGATCTGCAGCCGGTCCGTTTCCAAACCACGCCAAGGAAGCATCTCTACACGCTCGTGCTCCATACCCTTCACTTCCTCACCCTCGTGTTCTGCCCTGATACCAAGTGGCGGGACCTCCTGCCACCTTTGGAGGGTGAGGAGCCCCGGTGGGCCAGCCTCTACTCCACCCTGGTCCCGAGGCCCGCCAGGGATATCAGTTGGCGGCTCCTCCATGGGGCGATGAGCACAGGCATGTACTTGGCACGGTTTACCCCTGTCCCGGACACCTGCCCCTTCTGCGGCGTGAGGGAGACCGTGGCACACGTTTACTTAGAGTGCGCCAGGTTGCAGCCCCTATACTGGCTCCTCACCAATATCCTGTTACGTTTCTGGCTGCACTTTTCCTCTCACCTCCTTCTCTACGCACTCCCTATCCGTGGCCCCAGAAAGTCACGGGGCCTCCTGGTCAACCTCCTCCTCGCCCTGGCTAAAATGGCCATCTACGCAACCAGAGAGAGGCGGTTGGCCAGTGGAGACTCTTGTGACTGTGGAGCTTGTTTCCGATCCTCTGTCCGTTCACGTATCCGGGCGGAGTTCCTCTGGGCGGCGTCCACTGGCTCCCTTGACGCCTTCGAGGAGCAGTGGGCGCTGTCCGGGGTTCTCTGCTCGGTGTCCCCGTCAGGCTCCCTTCTTATGACCCTTTGACTGCACTCCTGTCCCTGTTTTTATTAGTTGTCCCCCAAAATTAGTGGGTTTCTGAGGTCCTGTAGATCCTCCCCTTAAGCTGGGGGGGGGATCCTTTAGCATTGGGCAGGCTTCCGCCCGCCCAGTTCCCAGAAACCCAATAGATACAGTGTGATTTGTCCCAACACAGGTCCCAACCACTTCTGTGAGTTTATGTATCCCAGGAGCTTCTGCCATGTGTGTTGGTGGAAGGGCTCTCCTATGTCAGAATTTTTGCAGCATGAGGGAAAATACCTCTCTTTTCACACTTTTTAATCTTTCAAAGTAGGAGTAGAGAAGTGATTTAAATGCAAACACACAAGAGAAAACTAAGGTCAGGTCTACACTAAAGACATTGATCAGTATAACTATATTGCTCAGAGGTGTGAAAAATCCACACAGCTGAGCAAAGTAGTTACACAGCCCTAGCCCCGTGTAGATAGTGCTACATCAGCAGGAGAGTTTCTCCTGCTAACATAACCACCACCGCTTGCGGGGACTGGACTAATCAAGTTAGATGGGAGAGATCGCTCCCATTGGCTGAGAGCATCTGTAACAGCAGTGCTACAGCAGCGCAGCTACATTGGTGCAGCCGCACCAACATCAGCTTTATTGTGTAGCCACAGCGTCAGACACAACCAGGGAATCAGGACTCAACCTGTGAGTATCCAGAAGTCTGAAATTGGAGCCTGACACATTTGTTGCCTCATTGGTTACCACCATTTCTACAGCCTGAAAGTCTTTGTTACCCAATCAGGCAGCCAGTTTGGGATCCACGGGGAAGGAATGTCCTACGAAGCTCTCTCTCTTTGGATCCAAACTGTGAAAGATGATTGTTCTCAATTTAACCCTGGCATCCTTTGGAACTGTAATCAGACACACTCAACTAGGAAGTGGAGATGTACAAACAATTTTCCTTGGGTCATTGGTCACCAGTTTCCTTTACTGGGTTGAAAACAAGAACTGGGGGTCAACTCTCTTGGGGAGGGAGAGCTCAGTGGTTTGAGCATTAGCCTGCTAAACCCAGGGTTGTCAGCTCAATCCTTGAGAGGGCCACTTTGGGAATCTGGAGCAAAAATCTGTCTGGGGATTAGTTCCCCCTTTAAGCAGGGGGTGGGACTAGATGACCTCCTGAGGTCCCTTCCAACCCTGATGTTCTATGAAACCCCAGTTCTTTCCAAATCTTTGGCCTTGGTTAGGGTAAATTTACACTTCTCTAAAGTAGAATCCTTTACAACGCCACTCAAAATCTCAGCAGTGTTAGTGAGGAATGGCTTACCAAAACATGCTCAGCTTTCTTTTAATTTGGTGGCACAGTTCCAGTCACGGGACTGGATACAGGCCTGGATCAGAATCCCTCTTAAGTTACCAGAGCTGGAGTTTCTATTAAAAAATAGCTGTTTCTGCAGCTATTATATTTCCAACACTGATTTAATTTTATACCACATTTTTAGCACCTACAAAGGATAAATTGAGCAAACCCTTCACTTCCATTTCCTCAACATCTGCATCATAAAGGGCAGCATCTCACATACCACAGAATTAGCTAGGAGAGATCTTCTGTATGGCCTGGGTTACAAATGCTTTGGAAACCAAATACATGGACATTTTGCCTAGTTCAAAACCACTTACCGTAGAATTCTCTCCCCAGATCATCAGAGGCAATACTGACTTCAACAATTGAACTACACTGTGAGCATATGCACTTCCTTCAGTTAGTTGGGGTTCTGCTACTGTTCACCATTCCCAAATGGAGATTTAAAATCACTGCTGTTTGTTTGTTAGCATGTCCAGTAAATTGGAGAGTTCTCTCCTGTTGACAGAACTGCACTTGATCTTTCTCCATATCATCATGGAGGGATGGGGAAAAAGCAAAGTTGAAGTGAGAAATGACGACTTTAGCAAATGGTCATTTGTCTTAAATTCTCCAATAAACCTGAGCTACATTCTATCAAAGTGAACTAATATCCAATTGGGTGAAGAAACCGCCTTCAGGAAAGATAGAAACCCACATCACAGAGAGAGAGAGAGAGAGAATTCCTGACAATGAAAGTGTCAAGTGAAATTCTAGAGCAGGTTGTGATGGAGCAGGGAGCTGGGCGGATTTGACCTGGGAATGTTGCAGGGAGATTACATTGGGGATGGGAAGAAATCTACCTGTGCTGTAACCTGAGCCAGAAGGGGGATTGGGAGAATTCACACCTGCCTGGGAGACTGAACAAAGGGAGGAGGAGAGAGGGGAGGGGGAAGAGAGCTGCTGGAGGGATTTTTGGTTTCAGTTTGGGCTGGGTGGTGGAACGCAGGGAATCCCAAGGCTGAGGTCTTAGCTCCCTGAACCCCCAGAAGGACTTGATTCAGGGGTCCTGGTTGTGCCCACAAGCTCTGCAGTAGACTGCATTCCTACTGTCCAATAAACCTTCTGTTTTACTGGCTGGCTGAGAGTCACTGTGAATCCCAGGAAGAGGAGTGCAGGGCCCTTGACTCCCCCACACTCCGTGACACAGGTTACATCAGATTATTCAGAATCAAGACAAGAGATTCTCCCATCATATTCTCCTCTGATCCATTCAAACATACTTCGCTCAGCACTGTCTCAATAGTCAGTTATGTTATATACAATTTTTTTAGTATCCTAGCATCCTCATAATGGGAGGAAAACAGCCACCTTGCCAGAAGTGGCTTTGCCAATAGATGGAACCTAGGATGTAAACTCCAAATGATCACACTGTGTTTGGGATCTATTTGAATTCCCCTTCCAGGTCTTTTACACTTTCATCTCCAGTCAGAGGGACTCTGGTATAGGATTAAAGAAGTCAAAACATTAACTCCAAGCACAGACAGCTGAGAACTCTATCACATGACACTCTCAGAACTGGAGGGATAGAATGTGATAAAGATAAACTCTGCACATCTCAGAAAAAAGGTAACAGTTCTGCAATGATGAGTAAGGAGGGAATCTGAGTCAGCCCATCTCCTTCCAGTGTCAGAGAGGATGAAATGACACTTCTTTTCCCCCACCCCTGCTCCTCTTCATTTAAATACAATTTGAAAAGTTCCCAATGTAACTGTTCTTCAGCACAACCCACAGCAACATGAGAACAACTGGTAATGATACAATCTGTATCATTGGTGACTCTCTGTAACGATGCTGCCTTTGGCAGGACACAACTGAGAGTATCAATTCAGGACAAATTGCTTAGAGCAGGGCAGTTACAGCTCAAGGCTGGGTTTCCTGTATTATTAAGGCATGCCAAACCTGCCAAACACAGAAGACTGGTTTAACCCCACTGGCTAACCGTAAGTCATACAAGCAGCTCCCTTAGACACTCCAGTTTCCCATTATCACCACCAGTGCCACTCGTTATGGGGATGACTGGTTATGAAAACCAATACCCCAGTAAAATAAAAAAGGCTCTCCCAATCCAAAAGGACCAAGGACCAAGTCCCAAACCCAGGTCAATATACAAATCAGATACTATGCACAAATCACGCTGTTGCCAATCCTTTAGGATCTAAAATCTAAAGGTTTATTCATAAAAAGAAAATATATATGTATGAGAGCTAGAATTGATTAAACTGAATCAATTATATACAATAATCGCAAACTTCTTGGTCCAGGCCTGTAGCAATGATAGAATAAACTGCAGGTTCAAATCAAGTCCCTGGAGTGCATCCACAGCTGGGATGGGTCATTCAGTCCTTTGTTCAGAGATTCAGCTTGTAGCAAAGTTCCTCCATGGGCAAGAAGCGGGATTAAACATGAGATGGAGGAGATGCAGCAGTCTTTTATAGTCTCTTGCCATGTGGCCTCTGCTTTCTTTGTTCCAAAAACAAGCTATCCAGCACATGGGATGGAAAAACCATAGAGTTCTATCCATAGGCATGTCCCTGCACAAGGTGCATCTGCCTTCTCTCTATGGGTCAGTTGTATAGCTGATGGTCTTTAATGGGCCATCAAGGAGGCAAGGCAGTGGTGCTGACAAATTGTCTGGGGTGTCACCCAGAAGCATAGCACAAGCTTGAAATACAGACCGTATAGAGAAAATACTTATAACTTTAAATACAGAAATGATACATGCGTAGAGATAGCATAAACATAACCAGCAAATCATAAGGTGTCTAAGATAAGGTTATTTGACACACTTTATACAAGATTTGGTGCCACTACAGGACCTTAGTTGCAACAATGACCTATACCAGCGGTATCCAATACGTTCGCCACTAGCCACATGTGGCTAATAGGCTATTGAATTGTGGCCAATGCATGGGGCTTTTTTTAAATATGGCTAATAAGAAAAATTCAAAACCACAAGTGTGGCTAGCAGTGTGGCTAGCATCGAATTTCTATTGGACACCATTGATCTATACGGTCCCAGTTCATATTAATAATGTCACATTCTAATAATAACTTTGAAAGAGGAATGGTATTAATGTGATGCTCCCTGGTTCCCAATAGGAAGGGCACACTCGAATTAGAGACCTATTTGTCCACCTTACAACAGGGAGAACTGCAAAAGGCAAAAATGGGCCAATCAACTGGACAAACTGGGATAACGGTGCTGCAAACAGTCAAATAGCTTTAAAAGTTACTATGTGGGAATCAGGAAAAGTATTAAAGAAACAAAAATAATGGTAACCCTAGAGGTTTTTATCGTATTGATCTCCCTTGCAGATTCTCTGATGCCTAACATGGTCTGAGTGCCAAGAGAAGGTTAGTGCAGTGCAGTGTTAGGGTCTCTCCCTTGTGTGGATTCTCTGATGCTGAAACAGACCTGATCTTTGAGTGAAACTTTTTCCACACTCACTGCATTCAAAGGGCCTCTCCCCTTTGTGGATTCTCCGATGCCTAATAATGGATGACCTGTGAGTGAAGTTTTTCCCACACACACTGCATTCATAGGGTCTCACACCGGTGTGAATTCTCTGATGTTCAGAAAGGCCTGATCTGTGAGTGAAGCTTTTCCCACACTCACTGCATTCATAGGGCCTCTCCCCTCTGTGGATTCTCTGATGCCTAATAAGCTGTGATCTGGGAGTGAAGTTTTTCCCACACTCACTGCATTCATAGAGCCGCGCCCTTGTGTGCCTCTGATTAGTCTCTGATGACTAATAAGGGCTGAGTAGTCACGTAAGTTTTTCCCACACTCAGGGAATGCATTTTTTCTCTTTCCCCTGAGGATTTCCTGCTGTGCTGTAGTTTCCTTAAGGTCCTTCTGAGTTCCTGGACAGGAAATATATTTACCCACTTTCTCCCCTGGCTGGCTTCCCTGTTCTCTTTCTGGTCCGTGTTGAATCTCACAGGATTTTCCCAGCTCATGACTCCTGGGCACATTCCTTTTCGATCTTTGCAATAATGCTCTGTGTTTATCCACTTGCTCAACATTTTCCTGCTGAGAATTCTGCTCCTCTTTCTCACAATCCATTGCATCACCTGCTGTGATAGACACAGAAACCTCAAACAGGGATGGAAACAGGAAGAGCAAAATAAAACAAGTGCTGGAGAGGTGTCAAATAGAGAGCAGAAACTGAACTCCCCCAAACTTTCCCCCAAATAGGAGAGAGGAGGGGATCAATTCAGCCTTCACATCCCACCCAAATTCACAGGGGGAAGGAGGAAGCTATTTCCTGGTGTCTGCTAGGATCTATAGGAAGCCATGAACTATATTTACCTGGAGGATACAACCCCTGCTAGGGACAATAATGAACTGAGAGACCTCCCAAGGGCTTGTAGGGCATCCCAGATGTTTCCTTCAGGCACTTACAGATTCTGAGTTGGTTTAATGTTTCCTCACCTGTGCAGGGAGCTCTCAGGATCTCTCTTTCCTCTGAATGCTGGAGGTCTAGAATCCATGGCTCTTCCCATTGTTCTAGCTGGGAGATCACATCAGGTTTTAAAACTGGAAATGCTGCTCAGATGAAAGAAAACAAAAGAGTTCAGTTGATTTCACAAGACTTTGTCAAAAAAAAATTCTATTAATTTAACTTCAGTGCTTAGTGTGACCTGGTGTGCCTGGGGCAGTCTTCACTGAAAATGCCAGGGTCGGGACAGGCTGAAAAAGGGAGAGCAGATGCTCTCAAAACTGGCGGTTAATACTGAAGTTAAACTCACCAACCAGTCAACTGTGCTTCTGATCCCCCACACTAGTTATCGAGAAGCTGAAAAAAGAAATCACACAGCCCCCATTATTGCATCCCAGTCCTGACTCCCAATCAGCACCTCGGTACAATACAGTGAGAGGTTATTTAAAAACTCTGCTCACACACAAAGTGTTCTTCTGACCCCAAAGGGTCAGCCACATTACTGGGTTACTAGAGGTTTGGACCTTACCCAAAATACCTTGCTGCCAGCCAATCCTTTTGTGACGTTGTTGACAGAACCTGTAACCATGTAAATCACTGTTGCAACCACTGTTACGTATTTGCAGCAAGAATTGTACAAAGGCTGGCATTTGAGGTGTCTAGGACAAGGTTATGGTTTGCTGGTTATGATTATGATGTCTGTGTGTGTGTATCGTTTTTGTAGTTGAAGTTATGAATATTGTCTCTATACTGTTTGTATTGCAAACTTATGCTATGCTTCTGGATTACATCCCACACAAGTTGGTATCAGCTCTGCCTAGCCTGCTTGATGAACTAAGAACTTTGCCATTACTGTATGGAATTTATTCAATTTAAACAATTCTAGCTCTTTTTCCTTTTATGAATAAACCTTTAGGTGTCAGATTCTAAAGAATTGGTAACAGCACGATTTGTGGGCAAGATCTGATTTGTATATTGACCTTTATCTGGGGCTTGGTCCTTTGGGATTGGGAGAACCTTTTTCTTTTACTGGGGTATTGGTTTTCATAACCATTCATCCCCAGGATGAGTGGCGCTGGTGGTGATACTGGGAAACTGGAGTGTCTAAGGGAATTGCTTGTGTGACTTGTGATTAGCCAGTGAGGTAAAACCAAAGTCCTCCCTGTCTGGCTGGTTTGCCTTAGAGGTGGAAAAACCCCAGCCTTGGGCTGTAACCGCCCCACTTGAAGCAATTTGTCCTGAACTGGCACTCTCAGTTGGGTACCACCAGAACCAACATTGTTACACCTTTAGCATCAAAATTAAAGGTTTATTATAAAAGAAAGATAGAAAGAAAGAAAAAGGGAGTTGTTAAATGGGAAAGCAGTCAGATACATTCCAAAATCTATAGATTGGTTTCTTAGCATTACTGGTGAGTTGCTGGCTTGAAAGTCCATCTGGAACCCATCCAGAGTTTGAATGGGTCATTCAGTCCTTTGTTCAAGGCTTCAGTTGGTTTGTAGAGAAGTTGCTCCAGAGGTAGGAAGAGGGATTGAAGACAAAATGGAGATGATGCAGCTGCCCTTTATATTCCTTTTGCCACATGGCTTCTACTTCCTGTGTCCCAAACAGAAGCTTCACAGCACAGGGCATGGAAAAGCCTTGGAGGTCTCAGTACACAGGCATACCCCTGCATGTCTTGCTGACTCAATAGGTGTATCCTCTTGATCACGAGAGGGCAAAGTATGGCCTGCAGGAGGGTCCTGCCCGGCCCCCAAGCTCCCGACCAGGGAAGCTAGCTCCCCCTCTTGCTGTTCTCCCTTCCCTGCAGCCATGCCACTGTGCAGGTAGTGCTCTAGGGGGTGGGAGGAGGGGGCTGTGCGGTGGCGCTGCACGCTCCTGTGGGGCAGCATCCCTGGCTCCATGCGGGCCACATGGCTGCCAGACACGCTGCTCTAAGCAGCATAGTAAGAGGGCCGGGGATTTGGATAAGCGGCAGGGAGTCCCAGGGGCAGTCAGGGGACAAGGGGCGGTTGGATGGGGCTGAGGTTCTTGGTGGGGGGGGCGGAGTCAGGGAACGTGGGGGTTGGATAGGTGTGGGAGTCCTGGGGGTCTGTCAGGGGCTGGGTGGGTGAATAGGGGACTGGGAGCATAGGGGTTAAGTAAGGAGGGGGGGGGGTCCTGGGAGGGCACTTAGGGTGGGGGGTTCTCGGGGGGGGGGGTCGGGGGCCAAGTGGCGGGGGTGGGGGCTGGATGGGTTGGAAGGTCTGAGGGGGCAGTCAGGGGGCAGGAATTTGGAGGGGGCGGGGCCAAGCTGTTTGGGGAACCTTCCCTACCTGGCCCTCCATACAGTTTTGTAACCCTGATGTGGCCCTTGGTCCAAAAGGTTTGCCCACCCCTGCCCTTGATCCTTTCCATGGGCTCACTGTACAGCTGATGACCCTGAATGGGCCATTAAACAGGCTAGGCAGTGCTGATGCCAATATGTCTGGGAGTGTCACCCAGAAACACTGCACAAGTCTGGAAATACAGATTATACTCTAAATATCTATAACTCACAATAAAAAGGTGATACAAACAGAAACAAAATCATCATACTTGGAAAATCATAACATTTTACATGGCATATCTAGAACGATTCATTGCAATTTTATCACATTGGTATTAATAATATAAAGTGCCTCAATTCCATACAGTGTCACACTTCGTAAACCAGTGAAATCCCAGGACCAGCTCCCCAGGGCCTTGAAGATGCAAAACACTCTACTTATGAGGGATTGAAATACCCACATATTTGCTGGGAACACACACAGACAGTGTGTCAGTCTGTACGGCTATGTTGACTCTTCAAGAAAATTATGACCAATTTTGTACATAGTATAGCTTGTGAGGTATCATTTGAAAACAATCTACTGAATATCACCCTCCTGTTAAAATATGTGTAGCAACACTGTATGTAAAATTTAGATTTTACTGGATGATATTACTGAAAAAATTACAATTCGGGGGAACACCCACAGACCAGTTTCTCAGAGACAGCAAGGCAAACAGCTGGTCAAATAGCCATTCTCTGGCAGGGGGAAGGTGTGAAGAAGACATTTATATTCCTTCACTGGAAGCTCATATTTCCAACAGACAGCTTGTTACCATGACTCAGCTGAGAAATAAAGTTGTTTCTAGTACAAAGGACTGAATTATAAAAAGAGGTGAGGAAAATGCTTGATGCTCTCCCCCCCCCCCCTTCCCCTCTGCTCATGAAAACTCATGAAGAACTGAATGCAGGCTGAAGGGGGAGGTTAGGGGGAGTCCTGGCTGAAAGGAAAGGCACCCTGTTTCAGCATATGATGAGAGAAACATTTGCTTTGAATCCATTTTAGCTTCTCAAGTTAAACATTAGTTTGGTTTTATCTTGCATTTCTTTTGTAAACAATTCTGACTTTAATGCCTCATTACCCATAGGCACTTAACTACCAAAAAAAAATTTTTTTTTAACAATCTTGATTAATCCAAACACACTGGTTAGATAGGACAATAAAAATGTGTTGGAAACTCCATTGGGGATAACAAGGCTGGTGCATATCATTTTCCACTGATGAAATGACAGACTTCATATGAGCCTGCATTGTTCAGTAGTGTGCTGGACAGGGCAAGATGCACATTTCTGGGGGAAGTCTGGGACCAGAGAATTTTCTGGGGTTCTCCTGTGGGGTTCTGTAATTTGTGAGTCGCTGATCAGCAGCACTCAATACTGTGTGGCTGGGAGTGCTGGAGACTGCGTGTTAACTGCCCAGGAGTGGCTGTTCTCACAGTAAAACAGTGTAAAAGGCACCTCAGCTTGGGGAACTGAGAGGACACAGCTGTTCAACAGTCCAGATTGTACTGTAGTTAATGTCACAGACTCAGTTTCAAAGCAGTTCCTAAAACACTGAGAAAGTAAATCCATGTCCAGAAATCAAAGACTCCAGAGAGAGGGCAAGCCTCCCTGGCACTGTTTCTTGCTGACAGAGAGGTCCAGAGACAATGAGAGAGTCCTGGGGAAGCTGGGAACAGTAAGCATGGGCTGGTGGGGTTCAGGGGAGAAAGGGAACAGGAAAGGCAGGGATATTACTGAATGCAGGATCTCAGCAGTACTAGATGTCAGGATAGCACATATTGCAGCCCATTGGAAAACATAATCCCAACTATACATATAAAATGATGGGGTCTAAATTAACTGGTCCCACTCAAGAGAGAGATCTTGGACTCACTGTGGATAGTTCTCTGAAAACAGCCACTCAATGTGCAGAGGCAGTCAAAAAGCAAACAGAATGTTGGGCATCATTAAAAAAGGGATAGATAATAAGACAGAAAACATCAAATTGCCTCTATATAAATCCATGGTATGCCCATATCTCAAATACTGCATGCAGATGTGGTCACCCCATCTCAAAGAAGATATAATGGAATTGAAAAAGGTTTAGAAAAGGGCAAAAAAAAATGAGAAGGGATATGGAAGAACTTCTGTATGAGGAGAGATTAAAAAGACTGGGACTTTTCAGCTAGGAAAAGGGATGAAGGGGGAAGAGGAGAGAGGTCTATAAAATCATGACTGGCATGGAGAAAGTAAATAAGGAAGTGTTATTTACTTCTTCTCATAACACAAGGACTAGGAATCACCAAAAAAAAAAATGTATAGGCAACAGGTATAAAACAAACAAAAGGAAGTATTTCTTCACACAATGCACTGTCAACCTGTGGAACTCTTTGCCAGAGAAGGTTGTGAAGGCCAAGACTATAACAGGGTACAAAAAAAGAACATGATAAATTCATGGAGGATAGGTTCATCAATGGCCATTAGCCAGGGTGGGCAGGGAAGATGTCTGTAGCCTCTGCTTGCTAGAAGCTGGCAAAGCATGACAGGTGATGGAGCATTTGATGATTACCTGTTGTGTTCATTCCCTCTGGAGCACCTGGCATTGGCTGGGTGGACCTCTGGACAGACCAAGTATGGCTGTTTTTTATGTACTAGGGAATTGAGTGAGTCCAGTGTAATGGGAGGGAGCAGGAAAATCCCTGGCTGTGGAGAACACTGGGAAATTAGAAGCTATAATTCAGGAGCAACAGACTCTAATTAGTCTGGGAAAGCAGGGCTGGTCTACACTGGGGGGCGGGGGCGGAAATCGATCTAAGATATGCAACTTCAGCTACGTGAATAGCATAGCTGAAGTCAAAGTATCTTAGACAGATTTACCTCTCGTCCTCACGGCGCGGGATCGACATCCGTGGCTCCCTCTGTCTACTCCGCTACCGCCGTTCGCGCTGTTGAAGTTCTGGAGTCGACGGGAGCGCATTCGGGGATCGATATATCGCGTCTAGATGAGACGCGATATATCGATCCCCGACAAATCGATTGCTACCCGCCGATACGGCGGGTAGTCTACACGTACCCCCAGAATGTGAAAAATAAGAATCAGGGTCTTGTGACTTTGGGAATGAGGGACTCAAAAATCCAAAGAATCCTGTGGCACCTTATAGACTAACAGACGTTTTGCAGCATGAGCTTTCGTGGGTGAATACCCACTTCTTCGGATGCAAGCAGTGGAAATTTCCAGGGGCAGGTGTGTATATATAAGCAAGCAAGAAGCAAGCTAGAGATAACGAGGTTAGATCAATCAGGGAAGATGAGGCCCTGTTCCAGCAGCTGAGGTGTGAAAACCAAGGGAGGAGAAACTGGTTCTGTAATTGGCAAGCCATTCACAGTCTTTGTTTAGTCCTAAACTGATGGTGTTAAATTTGCAGATGAACTGGAGCTCAGCAGTTTCTCTTTGAAGTCTGGTCCTAAAGTTTTTTTGCTGTAGGATGGCCACCTTAAAATCTGCTATTGTGTGGCCAGGGAGGTTGAAGTGTTCTCCTACAGGTTTTTGTATATTGCCATTCCTAATGTCTGATTTGTGTCCATTTATCCTTTTCCTTAGAGACTGTCCAGTTTGGCCGATGTACATAGCAGAGGGGCATTGCTGGCATATGATGGCATATATTACATTGGTGGACGTGCAGGTGAATGAACCGGTGATGGTGTGGCTGATCTGGTTAGGTCCTGTGATGGTGTTGCTGGTGTAGATATGTGGGCAGATCAGCCACACCATCACCGGTTCATTCACCTGCACGTCCACCAATGTAATATATGGGTTATTTTCTGTTGAACAAACTAGAGCATTTCCACCTGCTAACCTCATGGGTCTGTTCCTAGAATCTAGGCCTCTTATTAAACAACTCCCAGCAGGTTTGCCACATTCTGTCCTCCTCCCTTTTCCACCCTGTGAATTTCCTGCCCCGCTTCAACCTCCAAACCAGACTGTGCAAATCTTCCCATCTCTAGTGTATTTGCTGTCCCTCTCCCTCCTGCAGAAACCCACCAGCAACCCCCCAATAATCCCTACCTGAACTTGCTCCACTGCAGCCATTTTTCTCCCCTGTCCCATGGGAGGATGGGATGTGCTGGAGTGAAACAGGGATGTCACTCTGCAGCCTGGGAGGGTGAGAAGGGTAATTGTGAGGGTTTCAGAATAGGCTTTAGTTCATTTCACATCATGATCCTCCCAGGCCCTTTCCCTGCGGACAGACATCCTAGAGTCTGCCATGCTAGGAAAAGGCTTAATCTCTTTATTACAGTGTAGACCTGCCCCCTACTTCCAGGCTAAGCCAATAGGAGATTTTAACCTCCCTTCCCCCATCCCAAAACAAAGACTGAACACAATGCTAGAAAAAGAGCAGAACCAAAGGAGTCACTGTGTGGGATTCTCTTGGACACTGACCCCACAGCAGCAGGAATATGCAGTCAGGAACTGGCTTTTTCCTCTGTCTGATCCTTTTCTTGTTCACTGGAATGTGACTCTGCCCAGGGATCATAAACCCATAGACTACCAGGGCTGGAAGGGACCTCAGGAGGTCACTTAATCCAACCCCCTGCTCAAAACAGGGCCAATTCCCAATTTTTTGGCCCAGGTTCCCTAAATGGCCCCCTCAAGGATTGGACCCACAATCCTGGGTTTAGGAGGCCAATGCTCAAACCACTAAGCTATCTCTCCCCCCATCCTGCAATACCTGCGTCTGGGTGGATTAGAGAGCTGGAAATCTCTCCACTCATTTCCATCACTGCCCCTTTCAGTCTCTCCTTCCTCTGTCCTCTTTCCTTGCCCCTCTGGCTGGGAAAGTCCCATTCCTGGACGCTTTGCTCTCCCATGGCTGAATTTTCTCCTAGCAATTGCTAATGAGAGGAGAAACAAGGGGGGGCTGTTTGTGCAGAGTCACTTTCATGCCAGTCCCTAGCACTTTCCCTGATAACAGGGAATTTTATATTGCTAGTTAGAAAAGGGGGACTGTTTGACTGGATTTTATACCACTGTCCAATACATAAACAGAAAGTGATAGTTCCCCCCTCCCCACACCACCATGCACACAGGTAGCAGGGAGCCCTTTGAGGAGCTGCTTTAAGAGGACAAGGGAGGGGGAGCGGAAAGATCCCTGCATGAGGGAGGGGACAGTAGTGGGGGATGGGCAGGTGACTGGAAACTGGCGGCTGGAGGCAAGTGTGTTGGTAATTACGGGGCAGCAAGTGGAATTAGGAAGCCGGGGTCTGGGAAGTCCCCATAGGGAACACGGGCTCCTCCCTTTCCCACCCTGGCAGAGAACGGGCATCTCCTCCCATCCCCACTGCAGGGGCAGCCATGTTCTGGAGAATGACCCAGGGCAACAATTTCCCACTGAGACAAGGACAAATCGCTGCAAATAAAATGGGTGGGAAAATGCCCCTCATTAGAGAAGATTTTAAATTGGCATTTGAGAATTATGGAGAGACCGGGGGAAATCAGGAGAGACGAGAGAGCGGATCATTTGGGGGTGGGAATCTCCCCGGATTTTATAGCCCCGTGTGAGACACTGAGCGAGAAAAGGGGCAGAACTAGAGAGAATTTGTAGGGGGGGGGGGGGGGTGAGAGGCAAGTGGCACAAACAGGGACAGGACCCAATTAACTCCCCTCCCCCCTTCCCCCGCCCGCCACTTCCCCCCCTCCCCACGGGAATTTCCTGGCTCCTCAGAGACAGTTCAAGCCCCCCGCCCCCCACCGACCTCCCCCCCGCAACTTCTCCCCTCCCCGCCCAACACCCCACGGGGACCCCCCCCCCTTCTCTGCCCAGCGGGTCCGGGGCGGATCCTGCTGCAGCTCCACTGGGGCCGAGGCAGCTCCGAGGCTTCTCCCAGGTTCCCCGGGGCAGAGAGTCACTTTCCCGCCCGGCCCCAAAGCCCCCCCGGGTCTTACTCACCGAGTGACCCGCAGACGACTGCAGCAGCTTCGCTCTCCTACCCACCGGCCGAGGCTCGCACGGAGCATGCGCAATTACAGCTCCCTTGCCTGAGACAGAGAGGGTGAAAGCGTTCCCGGAGCAGGCTGGGAGATGTAGTTCCTGACTCTCCCTGGAGCGGAAGTGACGTCGACAGGGGAGGCGGAGCCGGAACCGGAACCGGAACTGGAACTGGAACTGGGGCCGGGCTCGGGCTGCGAACGCGCGCGGGGCTCTGCGGTTCTGCCTGGCTCGTGCGGGGCCGTTGGAACCTCTACCGGGGGCCGGAGAAGCGTTTGTGCCGTTGGAGCTCTGGGCATGCGCAGATCGCGGCAGATGAGAGTCCTTCATTAACGTGGCCGGCTCAGGCCCTGCTCCTGCTGGAGCCGCCTTAGGGCCGCCCCGGGCTCGGGCCGCCCCGCTGCGGAGCTGCAGCTTCCAGGTACCGGAGCGCGCCCCGGGGGCGGGGCCTGGCGGTGACTCTGCCTCAGTGTCCGGGGGGGGACCCGGCATCTCGCAGCGCCGGGATCTGCTCCCTGGGCAGCAGCGCCCGCGGGGGGCTCGGAGCTGCTGCCTCCGCAGGAACCCAGTGCCCCGGGGCAGGGCCGGCTCCAGACCCCAGCGCGCCAAGCAGGCGCGTGGGGCGGCCCTTTCCCGGGGGGGCAGCATTTGGCTCCGGCGGACCTGCCGCAGTCATGCCTGCGAGGGAGCTCCCGCAGGCATGCCTGCGGATGCTTCACCGGAGTGGGACCACCGCACCCGCCGCAGACACTTCTGCCCCGGCCGCGGGGGGAGGGGGCCGGCCCCATGGGGGTCTCTGCGTGGGGCCGGGCGGGTGAGACCTGGGAAAGGGGCGGGTGGAAAATGTCTGTGTAGCCGGGACATGGCCGGGGGAGCAGAAGAGCCGGTGACCTCCGAGGAGTGGGGAGAGAAGGGGGGGGCTGAGATCCCCTCGGATTTACCGCTACCCCCTCCCGTGGGGACCCCCCGTCCTGCCCCTTTTCTCTCTAGAGAGCAACGAGCAACATCCAGGGCGACCCCCCCTTCCCTCAAATCCCTGAGAAGTTCCCTGTTCCCCTCCCCCGATTGTGCCCCATTTTCTCTCCATTTCACCAGTGTCCAGCTCTCATTGTGGCTGGTGGGGGCTCTGAGGAGTATCTGGGGTCCCTGGCCAGGGACTCTGGGGACTGGGTGCCAGGGAATAGCTGGCGGAACCCTGGCTGTGGGGTCTGGGTACTGGGAGGGTGTCTGGGGGCCGCTACTAACCATGATCCTGCTCCCTGATCAGTTTGTGCCAGTATCCTGGCTCCAAGCAGTGCCAGGCAGTCCCAAGCCATATGCCCAGTCACCATGATAACTTTCTATCCACTTATCAAACACTGTGAGGTGAAATCACAAATTTTTCTTTTCTCCCCTCTTGAAAACTGCAGGAACTTCCGGTTCCATTGGGAATATTCATGTCCCCCAGTCTTTGTCCTAGATCTGGGGGGTGAGGGAGGTGGGAAGGGGGTTAGCACTGCCACACAATGGTTTCTTCCACAGCATTCTGGACTCATTCTTTCTGAAATCTGGTTTCATTGAGACCATTGTTAATCTAGAGTCATTGTATAGAGAGACAAGGAGTGACTCCAGATGGACAGTGGGGTAAATGAGATCAGCAATTCTCCCTGTGACGAGGGGCTCTCATTAGCTGCTCTCCCCAGAGAGCTAAAGGAGGGAAGCTGCTCAAATGCTCTGTCTCTCTCTGCTCAGGATATTGGGGTTCAGCTTCCTGGGTCAGACTCTACAGCCTCCATTGTGATCTGAGAGTTCAGGCTTAACTGCTGCTGCTTCCTCAGCAAGGGCTGTGTGCTGGGGTGTGACCTTAATTAAAGCTGCTTCTCTGCCTGGCCCAGGGGATGACTTTCTCCATCTGGTACTAGCCCCCTAGGGCAGCCCTGGGCCCTGTTAATACTAAATTCTGAGCCAGAGACTCCAGGTAACTGAAAGACCTCAGGGAAAGTGCTGGGGACTGGCATGAAAGTGACTCTGCACAAACAGCCCCTCCTCATTTCTCCTCCCATTAGCAATTGCCAGGAGAAAATCCAGCCATGGGAGAGCAAAGCGTCCAGGAATGGGACTTTCCCAGCCAGAGGGGCAGGGAGATCAGACAGGGAAGGAGAGACTGAAAGGCGCAGTGGGAGAAATGAGTGAGGGGAGAGATTTCCAGCTCTCTAATCCACCCAGACACGTGTATTGCAGCATCCCTGGGCAGAATCACTTTCCAGTGAACAAAAAAGAATCAGACAGAAGAAAAGCCAGTTCCTGACTCCATATTCCCCCTGCTGGGGTGTGGCTACTGTGGAGTCAGTGTCCGAGGGAATCCTCCACAGTGACTCCTTTGGTTCTGCTCTTTTCAAGTCTTGTGTTCAGAGACTTTGTTATGGGGTGAGGGGAGGGAGAAGGGAGGTTAAAAATCTCTCTGTGGGCTTAGAGATCAAGCATTTTCCCAGGATGGCAGAATCTAGGATGTCTGTCGTGATGTGAAACCCCCACAACTGCCCTTCTCACCTAAACAGGCTGCAGAATGACATCCATGTTTCACTCCAGATCATCCCATCCTCCCATGGGAGAGGTAAAAGAAATGGCAGCAGAGGAGCCTGTTCAGGTAGGGATTATTGGGGGTTGCTGGTGGGTTCCTGCAGGAGGGAGAGGGACAGTAAATACACTGGAGATGGGAAGGTTTGTGCAGTCTGGTTTGGAGATTGGAGCGGGTCAGTAAATGCACAGGGTGGAGAAAGGAGGAGGATAGCTTGTGACAAACCTGCTGGGAGTTGTTTAATAAGTGGCCCAGATTCTAGGAACAGACCCATGAGATTAGGAGGTGGAAATACCCTAATTTGTACAACAGAAAATAACCCACCTACATGGGACTAGGAAAACTGACCAGACTCCCAGTGCTGGAGCCTGACCTGACTACCCAGCGACTGCTGTGAGATATGAAGGGGGCACCCACCAGTGAGGTTTAAGGTAGATTCCCCTCCCTTCATATCCAGCTCCTCACAATGAGGAGGGTGTTGGGCTTCCTACCAGGGAGCTCTCCCTGGTCCCTGCTAGAGGCTCCATCTCCTGTATCAGTCTGTGGCTAGTAGGCATGTGATGGATCTGCTGGGAGAGACAAGGGGCTCTCTCTTCGTCCCCTTAACCTGGTGTTTCCAGGATGCTCTGAGTGGGGTGAAGGTGGGACTCTGACTGTGATCCACCCAGAGCTTCCATTTGATTGGCTCCTCTCCCCCACAAATAGTGGGAATGTGAGTGGGGCATCAGCTACTGAGTGTAGGACTCTCTTTCAGGGGCTGGTGACCTTCGAGGAGGTGGCTTTGTATTTCACCAGGGCAGAGTGGGCTCTGCTGGACTCTGCTCAGAGAGCCCTCTACAGAGACGTCATGCAGGAGAACTATGAGAATGTGACCTCGCTGGGTAAGGGTTCCTGTCCCCTCGGTTCTTGGAAGGGGAAATGGGTTCACGCCAGCTCCACAATGCCATCTCTGCTCAGTCCTGTTTCTGCATCACTCCAATATGCCAGTGACACACACACTGCCACAGACCCTCCCCTGCTGCAGAACACTTTGGGAACAGAGCACAGGAGCAGTATCGCACAGTGTCAAATCACCTGTTTGTTCAAGTAAACTTCTTTGAGATGGGGTGACTACATCTGCACACAGTGTTATGCCCCTACAAAGCACACGGGATCTTTAAAGCGGAAGGTAAATACACAGCATTTATTGAGAATAAAACAGTTAGCATATGCTTTTTAGTCTCTCACACTCTCTCTCTCTCCTGCCAGTGATGTTCATAGTTACCAGTCTGTTGTAGCTCGAGTCAATCTAATGGCCAGTTAGATTAAGCACAAGTGTGGAGCTTGGCTCTTGTCAGTCACGATCCAATGCTCCTGGAGCGTGGCAAGATGAACCCAAAGTCCCATGACCAAGCAGCCTGGTTCTTACAGGTTTTTTCCCTTTGTTGAAGTCTATGGATTTTGCTGTCAATTTGTGATCGGTTATTTCTTAATAGGTGTAAACATTCCAGTACACCTTCAAGAGGGTCATCCTGTCCTTTGTTCTGATTTAATCAATTGTCCTCAGGGGTGCCAGCCTTTATCTCAGGGTCATCAATCTGCCCTTCATTATGGATGCACATTGATGATTCTTTGATGTCCTTTAAGTCTCTTTACTTCTTCTTCCTTGACTCTGGCTCTAACAATGGCCTTTACACCTTATCTTTTCCTGATGCATACATCCTCATTCACATAAACAGATTGAGAATACAGACAGTAGTATTTTATATTGAGCAAAAAGGCATTGCAAATTAAACCTTGCCTTCAATCTTTCTCTAATCTACTTAACAGACACAATAGAGAATCCTGTCTCTTACTTACTAAACCTTAAAACAAAGACATGTATATATAACTAGAGTGCCTAATTTGTAATACATATAGGAAACCATAGTAGACATTATAACTTATCCTAAAACAAAAGGTGACCATAATCAGTCAGAAGGATTGTTCTGGTCTATCATTCTTTTCTGCTATTCAAAAAGGCTGGCTGACAGGATGAAATCAAATCATACATTAATTCTCACAGTACATTATAAAATCCAGTTCCTACAGCCATATTCAAGATGTAGGTGTACCATGGATTTATATACAGGCGATATTATATTTTCTGTCTTATTATCCCTTTCTTAATGATTCCCAACATTGTGTTCGCTTTTTTCCACTGCCGCTGCACATTGAGTGGATGTTTTCAGAGAACTATCCACAATGACTCCAAGATCTCTCTTGAGTGAAAACAGTTAATTTAGACCTCATCATTTTATATGTATAGTTGGGATTATGTTTTCCAATGGGCAGCAATGTGTTATCCTGACATCTAGTACTGCTGAGATCCTGAATTTAGTAATATCTCTGCCCTTCCTGTTTCTTTTCTCCACTGAACCCCATCAGCCCATGGTTACTGTTCCCAGCTTCCCCAGGACTCTCTCTTTGTCTCTGGACCTATCTGTCAGCAAGAACCCGTGCCAGGGAGACTTGCCCTCTGTCTGGATTTCTGCGACATGGATTTACTTTCTCTGTTTTAGGAGCCTCTTTGAAATTGAGTGTCTGTGACATTAACCACAGTGCAATCTGGACTGTTGAACAGCTATGTCCACTCAGTTTCCCAAGCTGGGGTGACTTTTACACTGTTTTACTGTGAGAACAGCCACTCCTGGGCTGTTAACACACAGTCTTCAGCATGTAACTCGTTCCCAGCTACACAGTATTGAGTGCTGCTAGTCAATGACTCACAAGTTACAGTGCAACACAGGAAAACCCCAGAAAATTCTCTGGTCCCAGACTTTCCCCCAGAAATGTGCATCTTTCCCTGTCCAGCACACTACTGAACACTGCAAGCTCATATGAAGTCTGTCATTTCATCAGTGGAAAATGACATGCACCAGCCTTGTTATCTCATGTAGATGAGTGGACTCACCCCTGTGGTGCCTCTTGCTGGTGACTTCTGGGAATTAGCTCATTCCAGCTCCGGAGCGCCCTCTGCAGGCCGGTGATCTGCCTGTCCTCTGGCCCCTGTGTCCCTTCCTGGACCTGCTGCCCCCTGGCAGTAACCCCTCAGTCTTAGGGTCTCCCCTCCCTGGGGAACCCCGACCCATTATTCCCACCTCGCCTCAGCATATGGCCACTGCCAGTCATCATCTAGCCCCACACCCTGGGGCAGACTGCACTATCAGCCTACTCATCACTGGCAAGGAGGGTTTGGACCTGCTGCCTTTGCCTACCCCTGGGATGCCCTCTGCAACCCCCCAGTGCCTATTGCCTTCTGCTAGGCCGCAGCCTGGGGCTTTCCAGGCTGGAGCTCCCCAGCTCCTCTGCCTTTCCGCAGCCCTGCTTCACTCAGGTACCGTCTCTAGCTCCCTGCAGCCAGGCCCATCTCCCTCTACAAAGAGAGAGAGAGAGAGACTCTATCTGCCCCTGGCTTCTCTGCCATTATAGGGCCAGCTGAGTCTGTTTGGGGCATGGCCCCAGCTGCAGCCACTTCCCCCAATCAGCCCAGCCTAAAAGCTGCTTTCTCCAGCCACAGCCCCCTCCCAGGGCTGTTTTTAACTCTACAGGGCAGGAGCGGGGGTTCACCCTGCTACATCCCAAATGGAGTTTCCAACACACTTTAATCCAAACACACTAGTTGGATAAAACAAGATTGTTAACTACCAAAAAAAAGATTTTAAGTGACTACAGGTAATGAGGCATAAAAGTCAGAATTGTTTACAAAAGAAATGCAAGATAAAACACAAACTAACGTGTAAGTCAGGGATGGGCAAACTACGGTCTGCAGGCCATATCCGGCCCGTGGGCCCATCCTGCCCAGACCCTGAGCTCCCAGCCGGGGAGGCTCCCCCTCCCCGCCCCCACTGTCCCCCTGCAGCCTCATCACGCCGCGCTGCCAGCGCTCTGGCCCGCTGCTCCTGGGCAGTGCTGCAGCGGGGGGCTCCAAGCTCCTACCACTCTGAGTGGCATGGTAAGGGGGCCGGTCTGCGCGTTCCTGAGGGACCTTGTGTCTAGCTCCGGCGAGCCGCGCGGCTGTGGGAAGGGGGCTAGGGCCAGGGGGTTGGATAAGGGGCAGGGAGTCCCAGGGGGCAGTCAGGGGACAGGGAGCAGGAGGTGGTTGTGGGGGTGATCGGGGATGGGGAACGAGGGGGGTTGGATAGGCGTGGGAGTCCCAGGGTCTGTCAGGGGGTGGGGATATGGGTCGGGGCAGTCAGGGCACAGAGAGCAGGAGGGGTTGGATAGGGTCCTGGGGGGGCAGTTAGGGTGGGGGATCTTGGGAAGGGACGGTCAGGGGACAAGGAGCAGGGGAGCTTAGATGGGGGTGGGGTCCCAGGGGATCTTGGGGGGGCGGTTAGGGGCGGGGGGGGTCTCTGGAGTGCCCCGGTAGGGGACAAGGGTTGGATGGGTCGGTGGTTCTGCGGGGGGCAGTCAGGGGGTGGAAAATGGGTGGGTGTCAGATAGGGGGCAGGGCTTTACCAAGTGTGACCCTGTATGAAATTCTGAGACATTTTATATTTTTTTATTATTAATACCAGATAACATTGAAATAACTCGTGCTATATATGCCATGTAAGGTGCCAATGAAAATGTTATGCTTTTCCAAGTATGATAATTCTGTTTCTATGTTTGTATCATCTTTGTATTGTGAGTTATAAATGTGTAGAGTATATCTGTATTTCCAGACTTGTGCAACGTTTCTGGGTGAGACATATTAGTGTCAGCACTGCCTAGGCTGTTTGATGGCCCATCAGCTGTACAAAGAGACCATGGAAAGGATCAAGGGCAGGAGTGGGCAAACTTTTTAGCCCGAGGGCCACATTGGGGTCCCCAAACAGTCTGGCCCTGCCCCCTCCCAATTACTGCCCCCTGACTGCCCCCCTCAGAATCCCCGAGCAATCCAACCCCCCTGCTCCTTGTCCCCTGACCGCCCCCTCCAGAGACCCCCCCAACTGCCCTCTCAGGACCCCACCCCCTACCCAACCCCCCTGCTCCCTGTCCCCTGACTGCCCTGACCTCTATCCACCCCGCTGCCCACTGACAGACCCCCACAGCTATCCAGACCCCCATTCCCCCAGAACCTCCACCCCATCCAACTGTCCCCTGACTGCCCCCCTGGGACTCCCTGCCCCTTATCCAACCCCCCTGCCCCCTTACCATGCCGCTCAGAGCAGCGTGTCTGGCAGCCACGTAGACCGCATGGAGCCAGACACACTGCCCCGCAGGAGTGCACAGCCCCGCCCCACAGTGCTTTGGTGGCGTGGCTGCGGGGGAGGGGCTAGCCTCCCCAGCTGGGAGCTCAGGGACCAGACAGGATGATCCTGCAGGCTGGATGTGGCCTGTGGGCCGTAGTTTGCCCACCCCTGATCAAGGGGATAAACCTATTGAGTCAGCAAGACATGCAGGGGTGTGTCTGTGTACTGAGAACACTGAGGCTTTTCCATGCCATGTGCTGTGAAGCTTCTGTTTGGGACACAGGAAGTACAAGCCACATGGCAAAAGGAATATAAAGGGCAGCTGCATCATCTCCATTTTGTCTTCAATCCCTTCTCCTACCTCTGGAGCAACTTCTCTACAAACTGAAACCTTGAACAAAGGACTGAATGACCCATCCAAGCTGTGGATGTGTTCCAGATGGACTTTCAAGCCAGCAGCTCACCAATACTGCTAAGAACCTGATGTATAGATTTCTGAATGCATCTCATGCTTTCCCATTTAACAACTTTTTTCGTATTGTGTCTTTCCATGCTAAAGGCTTGTCTGGCAGTGTGGTATTTTGGGTAAGATCCAAACCTATAGTGATCTTGTAATGTGGCTGACCCTTTGGGGTTAGAAAAACATTTTGTATACGAGCAGAGTTTTAAAATAACCTCTCACTGTACTGGACTTAGGTGCTGATTGGGAGTCAGAGAACTGGCATGCAATAAAGGGGGCTCTGTGATTTCTTTTTTCAGCTTCTCGATAATCAGTATGGGGGATCAGAAGCACAGTTTGTGACTGGTCAGTGAGTTTAACTTCAGTGTTAACCACCAGTTTTCAGAGCATCTGCGCTCCCTTTTTCAGCCGCCCTGACCTTGGCAGGTGGACTGCCCCAGGCATACCAGGTCACACTAAGCACTGAAGCTAAATTAATAGAATGTTTTTTATGACAATCTTATGAAATCAACTGAACTCCTTTGTTTTCTTTCATCTAAGCAGCATTTCCAGTTTCCATACCTGATGTGATCTCCCAGCTGGAACAATGGGAAGAGCCATTGGTCCCAGACCTCCAGCATTCAGAGGAAAGAGAGATCCTGAGAGTTCTCTGCACAGGTGAGGAAACATTAAACCAACTCAGAATCTGTAAGTGCCTGAAGGAAACATTTGGGACACCCTACAAAGCCCTTGGAAGGTCTCTCAGTTCATTATTGTCCCTAGCAGAGGTTGGATCCTCCGGGTAAATATAGCTCCTGGCTTCCTGTAGACCCTAGCAGATACCAGGTAGTAGCTTCCTCCCTTTCCCATGTGAATTTGGATGGGATGTGAATGCCGAATTGATCTTCTCCTCTCTCCTATTTGGGGGAACAGTTTGGGGATGTTCAGTTTCTGATTTTTATTTGACCTCTATCCAGAACTTGGTCTTCCCCTTTCCATCGCTGTTTGAGGTTTCTGTCTCTATCACAGCAGGTGATGCAATGGTGTGTGAGAAAGAGGAGCAGAATTCTCAGCAGGAAAATGTTGAGCAAGTGGATAAACACAGAGCATTATTGCAAAGATTGGAAAGGAATGTGTCCAGGAGTCATGAGCAGAGAAAATCCTGTGAGATTCCGGGAAGACCAGAAAGAGAACAGAGAAAGCAGCCAGGGGAGAAAGTGGGTAAATGTATTTCCTGTCAGGAAACTCAGAAGGACCTCAAGGAAACCACAACACAGCAGGAAATCCTCATGGGAAAGAGAAAAAATACATGCACTGAGTGTGGAAAAAGGTTATGTGATTACACCAGCCTTATAAAGCATCAGAGAATCCACACAGAGGAGAGGCCCTATGAATGCTGTGAGTGTGGGAAAACCTTCAAACGCAACTCAGCCCTTTCTGAACATCAGAGAATCCACGCTGGGGAGAGGCCCTATGAATGCAGTGAGTGTGGGAAAAGCTTCACTAGCAGCTCAGGCCTTTCTAAACATCAGAGAATCCACACAGGAGAGAGGCCGTACGAATGCAGTGAGTGTGGGAAAACCTTCAGTTGCAGTTCGCACCTTATTAGGCATGAGAGAATCCACACAGGGGAGAGGCCCTATGAATGCAGTGAGTGTGGAAAATGCGCCACTAACATCTCAGACCTTTCTAAACATCAGAGAATTCACACGGGGGAGAGGCCCTATGAATGCAGTGAGTGTGGGAAAAGCTTCACTAGCAGCTCAGGCCTTTCTGAACATCAGAGAATCCACACAGGGGAGAGGCCCTATGAATGCAGTGAGTG
>ML123438.1:123892-144220 GCA_003846335.1 Cuora mccordi | reverse complement strand
TTGGGACAGGCAGATGGCCCCAAAGGACCTCTCTGGTGGAGTTAGGATACTAAACATGTTGTAAATAACATAACTGAGTATTGAGACAGTGCTGAGTGAAGTATGTTTGAATGGATCAGAGGAGAATGTGATGTCCTGATTCTGAATAATCAGATGTAACCTGCTCTGGAATTTCACTTTACACTTTCATTGTCATGTTTTCTATCTCTCTGTGATGTGGGTTTCTATCTTTCCTGAAGGCTGTTTGGTCACCCAATTGGATATTAGTTCAGTTTGATAGGATGTAGCTCAGATTTATTGGAGAATTTAAGACAAATGACTATTTGCTAAAGTCATCATTTCTCACTTCAGCTTTGCTTTTTCCCCATCCCTGCATGATGACATGGAGAAAGTTGAAGTGCAGTTCTGTCAACAGGAGAGAACTCTCCAATTTACTGGACAGGCTAACAAAGAAACAGCAGTGATTTAAAATCTCTACTCAGAAATGGTGAACAACAGCAGAACCCCAACTAAGTGTAGGAAATGCAAATGATCACAGTGTAGTTCAATTGTTTAAGTCAATATAGTCTCAGATGATCTGGGGAGAGAATTCCATGGTAAGTGATTTTGAGCTAGGCAAAATGCTTATGTATTTGAGAGGTATTGTAACCCAGGCCCTACAGACGATCTCTCCTAACTAATCTTATTGTATGGGAGAAGTAGATGTTGAGGAAATAGAAGTGGGGTTTTTGTTGAATTTATCCTCTGTAGGTGCTAAAAATGTCTATCAAATCAGTTTTGGAAATCTAATAGCTGCAGAAAAATAGCTATTTTTGAATAGAAACTCAGCTCTGGTAACTAATGGAGATTGTGATCCAGCCCTATATCCAGTCCCTTGCCTGGAACTGTGCCACCAAATTAAAGAAAAGCTGGGCATGTTTTGGGAAGCCATTCCTCACTAACACTGCTGAGATTTGGAGTGGTTTTGTAAAGAATTCTACTTCAGAGAAGTGTAAATTTACCCTAACCAAGGCCAAGGATTTGGAAAGAACTGGGCCTGAAAGAGTCCACACCCAGTTTCCACCGCAGTAAAGGAAGCTATGGTGACCAATGACCCAAGGAAAATTGTTTGTACAACTCCATTTCCTAGTTCAGTGTCACTGATGACAGTTCCAAAGGATGCCAGGTTACATTGAAAACAATCATCCTTCACCATTTAAGAGAGTGCTTCATAGGACAGTCCTACCCCGTGGATCCCAAACTGTAGGAACTTTACACTTCTTAAGCGCTAAGGGGGTAGGAATGCCGCCCCCGGATTTAGAGCGGCTGAAGTGGTTCCCACACACCCCCACACCTCCGGTCAGGAGGCACATAGATTAAGCGCTGACTAGGTGTATATCTCTGGAGTACACAGTGCATAAAGCACCAACCAGGAGAGGGGGCGAGACGTTGGCTTGAGTTTGTACATGCGTATAATAGCATGATTTATGTAACCACTTATAATAAATGGACGTGGACAGCCCCGTTGGGGGTGCTCCACGGGAACAGACTGACTGACTTGGCTTCGTCATTGCTACATCTGGTGACCCCGACGTGATACCCCCTGCTCACCGGCTGGAACAGCCCTCGGTGCACCGACAATCGCTAGAAAAGCTTCATTCCGTGAGTATGGGTGGAGATTTGTCAGCTCGGCAGAAAGTTCATGCGAAAGAGTTGCAAGCTATCATAAAACAGGCTGGCAGGCCAGCCTCTCTGAGTCAGTTAGAACAGTTATTAATTGAAATCAATTGCCAATGTCCTTGGTACCCGGATCGCGGGTCATTGTTGGTAGATGATTGGATAAAGATAGGGGCGACACTGCACGCAGAGCCTAGAGCTGCGGTGCAGTGGCTCCTGCTTTGGCAGCGATGCAAGGAGGCTCTGGAGACAATCGGGATTGGAGCGTCCTCCAGGGCTAGCCTTCTCGCCCCCGCGCCTTCGGCCCCCCCTCCTTACCCTAGGATCTTGCCCCCCAAGCCGCCTGAGGTGGTACCCGAATGCCCTGATGCATGTCTGGGTACGGATGGCTCTTCACAGCCGAATTATCGGCTGTCCCCTTTTCAGGCAATGATACAGAGGGAGAAGGAGAAAGGGGAGCTGACAGGCCAGGAGATAACCGAGCTACTGGCTGCCTTCCCAGTGACACATTGCCCAGGCAACGCAGAGGGGGAGGTTGAGGTGGACATTACAGCCCTCCCCTATTCTGTTCTCCGAGAGGCGAGACGAGCAGTTACCGAGTCTGGATTGAAATCCACCTTTACCCGAGGCATGTTAGAAGGGATTGCAAACGGATATAACATGCTCCCCCAAGATTGGAAGGATTTTTGTAGGATGCTTTTAAGCCCCGCGCAGTATGTTATTTGGGATAGTGAATTTCAACAGCAGGCATTACAACAGGCGCGGGCCTCGGGGGGGGGGGCCTATACTCCCGAACTGTTGTATGGAGTCGGACAGTTTGCTGGCATACGAGAGCAGGCTGCGAACATCCCTCTCATTGCGCTCCAGGTTGTGGGGCGCTGTGTTTTAAAAGCCCTGTTTAGAGTACCGGTGACGGGGAAACCCTCCCGGTCCTTTACCGTCACCCGCCAGAGCCCTCAAGAGTCGTATGTGGACTTTATTAACAGATTACAGGAGGCTATCCAGAGGCAGGTAGATAATCCTGATGCCCAGTGGGAATTAATGAGGAAACTTGCTTATGAGAATGCTAATGCGGACTGCCGCATGGCGTTACAGTCCATTGTGACCAAACCGGAGTACTCTCTGGCAGAAATGTTAAAAGCGTGCACAGATGTGAGTACTCAAGTGCATCAGATGAATTTGCTGGCAGCAGCCATGCAGAAGGGGTCCAAACCCCAGGGAAAGTGTTTTAATTGTGGGAAACCAGGTCACTTTAAGAGGGAGTGTCGGGCCCCTGGGGGGGGGGCCAATACCGGGACGCGACAGCAGTCCAATAGGCCAAGGTCTATTTGTCCCCGATGTAAGAAGGGTTACCACTGGGCAAATCAATGCCGCAGCAATCCCCCACCCAATGCCCAGCCTCCGGGAAACAGGGCACCGGGCGCTCCCCCAGCCCCGGCCCAAAGGTGGGAGGAGGTACCGCCTATGACACCCCGGCGGCCACCCTAGGAAGTGCGGGAATTGATTTGTTGTTGCAGGAAGATAGGGAGCTCACTTTCCTCAGGGAGGTGGTGGCGGTTCTTACCCAACTCTCGGGGCCCCTGCCCCCGGGCACGATGGGGTTAATTCTCCCTCGTTCCCATGCTGGAAAATATGGCATTCAGATAGTCCCCGGGGTAATAGACAGTGATTATATGGGAAGTATTTATGTTCAGATTTGGGCTCATATGCCAAAACAGTTGCATAGCGGGGACTCATGGGCCCAGATGGTGATCCTTCCCTTCTGTTTGCCCGCAGGGGGAACAGATGTGACCCGGGACGCTGGGGGTTTCGGGTCCACCTTAGCGAAGGCCCATCCTCAGGTGGCAGCGATTACTCAAGCAATAGGACGAGCAAAGTTTAAACGTACCTATTACTGCAACGGTATCCCCCTTGAGGGGCTGGTGGATACTGGAGCTGACGTTACAGTCATCTCCGCTCGGCAGTGGCCGTCCACCTGGGACAAATCCGAAGTGCCAGCCATTTTGGGAGTGGGCGGATTGCAGGCTGCTCAACAAAGCACCCGATGGATTGCCATAACTCCACAAGAAGGGGGAAAGGAGATTCTCCTTAAGCCCTATATTATGGATATTGCTGTGTCCCTATGGGGAAGAGATTTGTTAAGCAAATTTGGATCACACCTTACTATTAATGATTGAGTTTATTGCCATTTTATTTTTTTGGCTAACACAGTTTGCTAGTGCCTGGCTGAGTCCTGCCGCACTCATTGGTACTTTTTTTGGCTGTTTGCCAAGCCCACTTGTTTTTGGCTGTTCGCCAAGCCCTCCCTTTCTCTTGGCTGTTCGCCAAGTTTGAGCAGTTGGAGGCGTCCTTGACTGAAGCTGGTGTTTACTTTTAGATTTTTTTAGTTAACCCATTCTGTTCTTTTCGGATACCATCTATGACTGAGTTTACTGCCCTTCCCCTTGTATGGCTAACCAGTACCCTTGTGTGGGTGGAACAGTGGCCACTGCCCCAGGAGAAGCTTTTTGCATTGTGTCACTTATGTGAGGAACAATACCAGGCGGGCCATGTGGAAAAATCCACTAGCCCCTGGAATTCGCCAGTTTTTGTTATCAAGAAAAAATCTGGTAAATGGCGAATGCTCCATGATCTTAGAGCGATTAATGCCTGCATTCAACCCATGGGACCCCTGCAATGTGGAACCCCTAATCCCAATCTTATTCCATATGATTATCAGCTTATGATAATAGATCTTAAGGATTGTTTTTTTTTCTATTCCTCTTTGTTTTAACGATAGGGAGCGGTTTGCCTTTACTTTACCGGTCCTGAATAATTCCCAACCCACCCAACGTTATCAATGGAAAGTTTTACCCCAGGCATGCTAAATAGCCCTACCTTGTGTCAATATTATGTGCAACAGGCTTTGTGCCCTTTTCGCCTGCTTCACCCCGAGGCTATTGTCTATCATTACATGGATGATATTCTTGTTGCTGCCCCATGCATTCCTCCAGATTGGGAGGCCGATTTGCAAGCCTCACTATCTAGATATGGTCTTTGTGTTGCACCGGAAAAGGTTCAGCGAGCGCCACCATTTTTATATTTGGGGCACAAGCTGTTGCAAACCTATGCTACTCCAGTGTTGCCCGAATTATGTATTCCAAACCCATGCACCTATGTGAAGTTGCAACAACTCCTTGGTGCCATTAATTGGATCCGTCCATATTATAATATCCCCACCTCTTTGCTGTCCCCATTGTTTTCCTTGTTGTCCCTGGGCCGGCAGCCTAGCGATCTGATATCGCTGACGCCGCCCGCCGAGCAAGCGTTGACAGAACTTAATCGACGCCTTGCTTCTGTGTGGGTTGATAGACAAGTTTTTGGCCAAGCGCCCCAGTATGCCATTTTGCCAACCTCGAGCCAGCCCACTGCCACTATTTATCAATTGAATCGAGCCACCGGGAAGGTTCATATTTTGGAATGGGTAACGTTGGCTCACACCCCACCAAAAACGTTATCCCCCTATTGGGACCAAATTGCGAATATTATTACCAAGGGGCGCTTTCGCTGTTTGGTCTTGTTTGGTCAAGACCCCGAAACCATCACGATACCTCTCCCTTTACAGGACATGGAGCAGTATATTGCCTTAACGCCCTCATTACAAATGGCCCTTGGGGGCTTTGTGGGGGTGCTTCAGTACCATGGGCCCAAAGACCCCCGGTTTACCGCCTCCCCTCATATTTCCCTTTCCCTTTGCCCTGTTCTGGCCTCCCAACCCCTTCAGGATGCCACGACGGTGTTTACAGACGGTGGGGCAACCTATGGGGTATTAGCCTGGCAGGACATGGGGAAATGGAGGACGAAATATACTTTACCCCAAGTGTCCGCGCAGCGCGCCGAAGTAGCCGCTGTGATTCTTGCGCTTCGTACCTTTCCGGATGTCCCCGTTAATATTATTACGGACAGCCTTTATGTGCACGACCTTGTGCGACACCTGCCTGGGGCCTATGTCACTCCCGCTATTGATAGCGACCTCATGGCCTTATTCATAACCCTGCAATTGGCTCTTTGTAGTCGTTGTCAGTTGTTATATATTGCCCACATACGCAGTCACCAGCCACTCCCTGGATTTTTAGTGGAGGGTAACCGGGTCGCCGACTCAGCGGCGAAACTCAGTCCCTCCCCTCTCCAGTTAACTCCCGTTTTTTCGGATCCTATTGATAGTCATGCCTTTTTTCATCAAAATGCCAAATCTTTAGCGAAGCATATTATGATCCCTTTAATTCAGGCCCAACGTATTGTTCAAACCTGTAATCATTGTGCCGGTCTTCATCATTATCCCGAATTGGGTGTTAATCCCCGCGGCCTTCAATCCAATCAAATTTGGCAAATGGATGTCACGCTTTACCCCCCTTTTTCTCCTTGGAAATATTTACATGTTACCATTGATACCTATTCCCATTACATTTGGGCCACCCCCCAACGGGGCGAACAAACCAAACATGTAATTAATCATGTTCTTGCTGCAGTGGCCGTTATGGGCCGCCCCCGACAGATAAAAACCGATAATGGCCCCGCCTACATTTCTCACAAATTTGCGGATTTTTGCACACAGTGGCAAATTAACCACGTTTTTGGCATTCCGTATAATTCCACAGGTCAAGCCATTGTGGAACGAACCAATCGTACACTTAAAGAGTACCTAAAAAAGCAAAACAAAACAGTGGGGGATGATGGGCCAACCCTGGGCGCCAAGCAAAATCAATTGGCGATAGTATTGTTTACTCTAAATACTTTAAATGTCTTTCAGAATTTTACAGCCACTGAACGACATTTTAAGACGGAAACCCCGCTCCCACGCCCATCTGTTAAATATAGGCAGAGCCCAGACCCTAATTGGCATGGCCCCGTTCCATTGATAACCTGGGGACGGGGGCATGCCGCTGTGCTTACTCCCACAGGTCCGTTGCGGGTCCCTGCCAAGAACGTGCGACCGTGGCACGATGACGTGGCATCAAGGCCTCAAGAACCCGATACCCAACTTCAATCTGAATCTAACCGAGACCTTTCAAGCGTGCCAAGCCACAAAGACGGCACCAAAGGTTACCTGGGGGCAGGTGAAACAACTGACGCAGCAGGCTCAGCAAACGCTGGAGAATAACAAGGCCAAGCCTACCCCCGAGAATTTTACTGCTGCTATTTTTGCTTGTCTGACCGCTAATTCTTGTACCATATTGTTGTGTTGTTTTTGTGTGTCATCGGTTGGGGCCGAACCCGAATTGCATAGCCGCATGCGTTATAATATATGGGCTCGACTTGCGATCCTTGCCAATCAATCTTCCTTTTGTTTACAGCAGGCCCCTGAGATGCATGGCCTGTTGGGCACCTGCCTGGTCCCAGTATGTAAGGCACCAGGCGATGCTGCAGATGCATTGGGGATGTTAAATTTTATGAATGCCACCGAGATTCGATATTCTTCTATGAGCCTGTGGGGCCAAGCCACTTATGTGAAACCCGCGGGTGCCTTGTCTCTTTTCACCCCATGGGTAGCCAATCATGCCAATTTGACCTGTGCACGGATGGTTAATTGCACACGTCACAAGCCCCCAAAAGGATGTTTGCGGGTGGGTACCCCAGGATGGAATTGTACACACTTTCATAATGTGTCCAGTAATTACGGGCACATCGCGTTACCAGAGGGTTGGTTTTTTACATGTGGTCAGAGGACCTTTAATTATATTCCTGCCAATATTTCAGAAGCTCAATGTTGCCTAAGTAGGCTCACATTGATACTCCCCACGAGGTCAATGTTGACTGATTCCCACACTAATGAGACCCGTACCCGACGCTGGCGAAGCTCAATCACCATGAGGCCAGAATGTAATGCCCATGTCAGCCTTTTCAGTCAGGCCGAGTACGTTTCTCTGGCCGTTTCCTTGGTGGGTCTCCCTGCGTTAGGAGTAGCCAATCATCAACAGCTTACTCGATTGGCATGTGCCCTAGCGAAAAATATTAATTATACGTCTGCTGCCTTAGCCTTGCTGAATCAAGAACAGGAGGAGCTTCGCGATGCCATATTAGATAATCGCAATTGATTATCTGCTATTGCTTAGCCATGTGGGTTGTGAAGAGGTATATGACATGTGTTGCTTTAATCTGACAGACAATTCTAAACGGATTCAAGCACACATAGATAACCTCCAAGAATTGGCACAACACATTCAGCAGGACAGGAACCCATCATGGTGGGATGACCTTTGGGCGTGGCTGCCATCCATGGGATGGGTCCGAACTGTTCTGCAATATGTTTTGATTGTTACCGCCTGCTTGATTGGTTTTTGTTGCTTAGCTCAGTGTATTCCTAACATAATTGGGCTGTGTTTTACGCCCCGTCGGCGCAGACCCCTGCCTACACCCCAAGCCGTCATGTATGCCTATAAAATCCTGAAACATGCGGACCAGGCACGGGTCGATAAAACAGAAAAGGAGGGGATGTAGGAACTTTACACTTCTTAAGCGCTAAGGGGGTAGGAATGCCGCCCCCGGATTTAGAGCGGCTGAAGTGGTTCACACACACCACCACACCTCCGGTCAGGAGGCACATAGATTAAGCGCTGACTAGGTGTATATCTCTGGAGTACACAGTGCATAAAGCACCAACCAGGAGAGGGGGCGAGACGTTGGCTTGAGTTTGTACATGCGTATAATAGCATGATTTATGTAACCACTTATAATAAATAGACGTGGACAGCCCCGTTGGGGGCGCTCCACGGGAACAGACTGACTGACTTGGCTTCGTCATTGCTACACCAAACTGGCTGCCTGATTGGGTAACAAGGACTTTCAGGCTGTAGAAATGATGGTAACTAATGAGGCAACAAATGTGTCAGGCTCCAATTTCAGACTTCCGGATACACGCAGGTTGAGTCCTGATTCTATGGTTTTGTGTCTGACGCTATGGTTACACAATAAAGCAGATGTTGGCGCAGCTGCATAATGTAGCTGCGCTGCTATAGCACTGCTATTACAGATGCTCTAAGCCAATGGGAGAGATTTCTCCCGTCAGACTTCATTATTCCAGCCCCCGCAAGCGGTGGTGGCTGTGTTGGCAGGGGAAGCTCTCCTGCTGACATAGCACTATCTACACAGGGGTTTAGGGCTGTGTAACTACATTTCTCAGTGGTGTGGATTTTCACACCCCTGAGCAATATAGTTATATTTATAAATGTCTTTAGTGTAGCCCAGACCTTAGTTTTCTCTTGTATTTTATGCATTTACATTACTTCTCTACCTTCTCCTACTTTGAAAGATTAAAAAGTGTGACAAGAGAGGTATTTTTCTCCATGAGGCATACATTCCCACATAGGAGACCCTTTCCACCAACACACATGGCAGAATCCTGAGATATAAGAACTCTCAGAAATGGTTGGGACCTATGTGGGGACAAACCACAACCTGAGCCAAGTTTCAGTTGTTGGCAATGGGGATAAAAGAAAACTAACGTATATGACAAGAATTTGATCTTTTAATATGTTATTGGTACCAATGAAAATGAAATTATAGGTGAAGTTATTGGTTAAAGAGTAAGAGACACTGTGATAATCTGAGTTATTTTGGAAGACTGATAGTTGTCTTGATTTTTGTTTTGTTAGTCATACAGGAAATGATGGCTAATGTTGAAAAGTTAATTTGATTTAATTGACCCCCTGTAGTGTAAGGAGTTCTGGTAGAAAACCTCACTCCAATGGTTATGGTGGGAGAATGTGTGTGAGAAAGAGTGTATACGAGAATATTGTCCCAGTATAGATTTTAATATTTTGTGTTTTCAAATAGAACTTATTTTGCTTAGTTTCAAAGTCAATCTCTATTCAAACGAAAGCTACTCGAGGAGATAAATTGTATAACTTTTTACCCACTTAGACTGTAAGGGTCACTGTCTTCCCCACTTCTCTAATTTGCAAAGGAAAGGCCTGACATCTGTCATATGATGTGTCCAGCATGTAGGAAAGTTGCACTTATCCACCATCAATGTAAAGGAAAAGGCTGAAGTCCATTGCCTTTCAGGTCAATAAGCCATCTAAAGGTTGGTCTATGTTGAAAAACTGTGTTGGCAGAGCCACATCTCTCAGGGGTGTGAAAAGTCCTCTCCACTGAGAGAAGTAGTTAATGTGACCTGAACCCCACTGTAGACAGTGTTAGGTTGTCAGAAGAATATTTCCAGTGTTCGAAATGTAGACATAGCCTTAGACAGATTGATCTCCTCTGGGAAGCGAGTCATGACATCAATTCCAAATTTGACCCATCTCCCTGTATGTGAGAAAGTTACTAGTATGGATGGCTGAGCCAGCTGTCCCATCACGTGGTTCCTCAACTGTAGCTACAGCTCTTAGTGCCCATCAATCCAAAGACTGAGAGAAATGGAGAGTTCCAACCATTGTCATTTTAGTATCTTATTGTTCCTCTCTGTTTTTTGTGCTGGCCTGTCTGTTATATCAGGGTGTGACTGTATAGCTCAGTGCATGTGTGACAAAAACTCATTGGTGCCAATTGGCAAAGGGGTCACTGTTATTCACAAGCGACTCCTGTCTCAAACTTTACAAACTTGCCACGCCTAATACACTGCTTTTATGGTATTTATCCAGGAAGCATAACAGTGAGATCTCTACTGAAAGATTGTAAATTATTGATGCTCCTAATCACTGTGAGGTGTGTGTACGAGTCCTATTTAAGGAGTACTGTAAGTACATGGAAAATTATGCCCATATGGTAGTGTTGTGACAGTGAGTCACCCAAATCAAAGGTCTTGATGGAGGATGGCCCATTCAAGTAGGAGGGAATTGGCACCTGTTCTGTGTTAGCCAGTTATGTGATGTATTGCTCCATTGTCAACCTTTGTACCAACCCAGAAAAGCCAATGGAAAACTATCAAAGACAAACTATAGACACCAAAAACCTGTGGAAGTGAAAAGGACAATATGAGAATGAGGCAATCGTCCTTTCTGTGAATAAAGACAAAAGACTGATTCAGTTCATAACAGGGTGGAGAAAAACTCTCTGGGTCCATTCACCAAGGAGATTCCTAATGATCAGTGGTGCTTCATGAAAGGCAGGGACCTGGCTCCTAGGGACTAACAATCAGTGAAATTGACTGAAGTGTGATGTGAGAATCTACTTAGATAGGAAAGGTAACTATTAAAAAGCGTAGGTTGCATTTTCTGATGTTTAGTTGGTAACAGTTGGTTTCCATCACTCATATTTGTTTGTTTAAATCTCTGTTAAATACATTTTTGTTTGTTTGATAACTGTACTCAAGTGCTGTGTGAGATACGGTAGCAGTGGTCCATAGTAAAACTAGTAGCTTGGGATACTTCAGGAAGAGAGGATCTGGGAGTTCTCTGAGTATCTGGTGATCGGGGCTGGACCCCAGAGGGGGACACATTGCAGGAACTCAGGGGTTAGGGTGGCTGCTGTAGCTCAGAGGAGGGTGCTTGAGTGCTGGACAGGCTGGGTGAGTTTGGTCACTAACATCCAGCAGCCAAATGCAAAACTCCTTCTTCCTTGTGGCAGGTGGCAACAAGTTGACGCTCAGTCCTCAGCACTCTGAGATGGGTCATAATGTGTGTCTGTTGATTCACCTGTCAAATCCATACAGGGAAAGTTCCCTATAGCATAAAAGTCTGCCGTATGAAATCATGGAACGTGCTCTTCGCTCTGTGAAAGCATGTAAAGAATCCAAGCGCTGGAGCACAGGGTTTGGGTCCAGAGTGACCTAGACAAATTGGAGGATTGTGCCAAAAGAAATCTGAGGAGGTTCAACAAGGGTCCTGCACTTAGGAAGGAAGAATCCCATGCACTGCTACAGCCTGGGGACCGACTGGCTAAGCAGCAGTTCTTCAGAAAAGGACCTGGGGATTACAGTGGATGAGAAGCTGGATATGAGTCAACAGTGTGCCCTTGTTGCCAAGAAGGCTAACAGCAGATTGGGCTGCATTAGCAGAAGCATTGCCAACAGCTTGAGGGAAGTTTGTTCATTTCAAACTTGCAGCTTATTCATTTCATTTTGGTGACCCTTCCTAGTTCTTGTGTTATGAGAAGGAGTAAATAATACTCCCTTCCTTGGTCCTTTAAAAGATATGTGACACACACACACACACACACCCGCTTGTCTCTCATTTCCTGGGACTAACATGGATACAACAACACGGCAAACAACAAGGTTCAAAGTCAATGCAGATGGGAGAAGCATCTTGTTTCATTCCTTGTCCTAGTCCCATCGTGTGGCCATTTCCTTTTCTTCCTTTCTGTTAAAAGCTTTGGTGTTTTGCACAGAAACATTATTTCCCCAGGAGAGACCCAGGAGTGAGAGCTGCATTCCTGTACCAAACAGTTGCTAGAAGGGGGCAGACAAAGGCCTTTAGGACGAGGCGTCCGTCACTCAAAAAATCATCTCCCTCCTGTGGTTCTGAGGGCAGCAGGAGCAGCCGCAGCTCGGTGGCCCCCAGCAGCACTCCTGGGGAGGCCGGAACAGCAGCTGGCCCCCTGGGGCTCCCCTCTGTGTGGCAGCAGGTGGAGTGGCAGTGACTCTCAGTGCTTCTCCCCTGGTAGCTGGTGCTCATTATCCATCAAATAAATCAAAACACTTCCATCTGCAAGTGGATTTAGCCCAGGACCCTTAGAGTCAGCAGCTGTTCCCCCTCTGAGCTCTCTGATCAGGTGTCCTAGTGCTGAAAGCCTCCTGTTTAGACCTAAAATAGTGCTTTTGCAGCAGGGGGCTGAAATTTTGGACCTGACATTGTAGCTCCATCGTTATTTTATTGAATTGCTTCAAAACAGCAAGTCAAGAAAGTCTCCTAAGGGCTAGGCTCTCTGCCATGGAAACAGCTGCCCCTGCTCTCCGGGAGTCTGTGTGTTCCACACAGCAAAGTACAAACCTGCTTGGAACTGAAAAGTGGGGTCAGACAGTGATGGTAACACAAATACTTCAGACTATTAACCCAGGTCCCTTCCTTTCTTTAATCCAGGATGCGCCAGTCAACTGTTAGCCATGGCGTTATCTTCACCTTAAAATACCTCTTAGGACATTTAACAGAGGAAGTGAAACCCCCTCCCCCAAATGGCTCCCTGTTGAGGTGTTGGACCGTATCTGCCCCTGGAGACTGTCTGGTTTTCTAGTCTCTTCAACCCCCTTATCCCAATCTATGGGCTAACCTCCGCATTTCAGAGTTTAGAATTTACTCTCATCACCCTTGTATGGCACTTTCCATGTGAATTAGACAAAGTAAGTGTGGGAACTTACATGGCTAATGAAAAACAATGCTCTGGGTGAGGCCTGAACTCATACCAAGAGCTGTATTTCCCCCTGCATGAGCCACCATAGGTCCTTCAGAGACAAACTTGCGATGTAGATGGTTACATGTGTCTGTGGGTCACCACTTTGGCTGCTGTATGAAAGGCTAATGGTTCAAACCCAGCAGAAGATGGTTGGCTTTTTGTTTTGTTTTAGCAATGAGACTCGAGTACATTTAACATGCAGAAAATCTACTCGATTCTGGTCTAGCCCCATTTGACTCCTTCTGCCCATCTTCTTCCTTCCCCCTCAGTGTCTTTCCTTTCCCACTGGGGACATGCAGAGATTAACCACAGTCAGTCTGTGTCACAGAAGTCTGTATCTCCTAAGGAATGTGGGTGAAGGATTCCAGCTGAATTAACTTCACTCACCTGGGTTAGAAACATTTGTTTCTTTCGAGCACATAGTGGGAAATCGGACATTAATTCAGACCCAGGAGGCAAGGCAGAGGCTTCATGACCTTGATCTCCAGGAAGGGAGAGAGGATCCCCGGGAAGGAAGAGAGCTTCCTTTAGACTCAAGCTGGGGTCTCCTGGAAGTTGGAAAAGACCCTTGGTCACTGAGGATCTCATGGGATCGTGCTGCTGCAGAGGCTCCAGAGTCCTGGGTGCAGGGAGGGTGTCACTGCACAGTCTGAAATGGAAGGGAGGGCCCTGGAAGGGAAGGGAGGAACAGAAAATGTAGAGGAATGAAACAGAGCAAACGCCTCCTCTCTCCCTTCCCCGACCCAGCAAGAAATGTTATCAATGGGGAAACTCCCCACCATTAACGGCAGAGAACACAGAGACGTTCACCTCGAAGTGAGCAGTAGGGTGACCAGACAGCAAGTGTGAAAAATCAGGATGGGGGTGGGGGGTAATTGGTGCCTGTATAAAACAGAGCCCCAAATATCAGGACTGTCCCTACAAAATCAGGACACCTGGTCACCCTACTGAGCAGTGATAGACTTGTTGCCTCCTATCCCAGTGAGAGCAAAGAGCTGCGGGCTGCTGTGCTGTCCTTCCCAGATGCTGGAATAATTTGTAGGATGGAGACCTGGCTCGGGGCTGATTGGGTGGAAGATCTGCTTGCCCTAGTGGGGGGGGCGGTCCTCACGGGAAGAGTCCGAGCGGGGGCAGGGCATGGGGGCAGAGCACAGGCGGGGCCACGGGCTGAGTACTGGTGGCTCCCCCACTGCTCGGGAGTTTCTGTCGGTGGCACTCCAAAGGCAGCAGCCCAGCCCCCTCCAAAGGGAGGTGCTTCACATCCAGCATTTCTTGCCCCCTCAGCCTCCCTGAGCCCCTTATACCCGCCACCCACATGCAGTGTCACTGGTAAATATGGTCAGAGGAGACGCTGGGGACCTGGGGTGTGAAATACCTGCATGAAACTGGCTGCCTGAGCCCAGCCCTCAGTGAGTAAATCCTCAGAAATCTCACCCCTGGGTTTGTAGTGTCAGGCTCCAGCAAACAAATCCCTCTTTGTGGGCGGGAGGGCTATGGAGTGTCTCTGTGAGGGAAGAGGATGTAAGGGGGAGGGGGCATGGGGGTGTCAGTGTGAGGGGGAGAGGCTGTGATGGGAAGGGGCCATGGGGATGTCAGTTTGAAGGGGGGGCTGTCAGGGGGAGGGCTATGGAGTGTCTCTGTGAGGGGGAGGGGCTGTGAGGATATTGTCACCTCCAAGCACCAGGAGCCCCCGACAAGGGAGTTGAACTGCCCCCAGGTGCCCTAGAACCCAGCATGGAGCTGCTGCCCCTGCATGGTCCCTGGGCATTACAAAGGGGATGATGTGAGGTTACTGCCCCATCAGTCCTGGGGTGGGGGACTGGAGCCCCTGGAACAGCCCTGTGGGGAATTCAGTGTCTGTGGAAAAGTGCAGCTAGGAATGGGGATTCCCACCTGCATTAAAGTGGCATGAAGGAGAAGAGAGAGTTATTGCTTAGAAAATTCTGGGTGTGAAGGAGGGTGCCCAGCTCTTAGTCTGCAGAACAGCCAACCCCAAGCAGTCAAAAATCCTGAGTCAGGCTCACCAAAAATCATGAGACTGGCTTTAAAATCATGAGATTATGTAAAATTAATAGATTTGGAAATCTTTGTATTTGCCTTCTGTTTGATGAGCCTTTAGGATGCACTGGGGGTCACATTTTGAATTTTTCTCCACAGTCACAAGGGCTAGAAAGGTTCTGTTTCTTTAAGAGCGAAGGCTCAAATCATCACATCTCCACTTGACTCCAAGAGCTGGGACTTCAAGGAAAACAATAACTCTCATGAGACTCAAGGCAAAATCTTTGGAGTTGGCAGTACTGAGTCGGACTGAGTCATTATTCTCCAGGATTCCCTGGAGCAGGGGTCCCCAACCTTTTTCTTTCTGTGCCCCCCCCCCATGATATAAAATCTCCACAGCCCACCCATGCACAAAAACTTTTTTTCTGCATGTTCAGTAGGTTAAAACCCAGGGCTGTCATTAGGGAGTAGCCAGCAGAGCAATTGTGCAGGGCCCCACAACACAGGGGCCCCCACGAAGTTGAGTTGCTTTGGCTTCAGTCCCAGGTGATCGGGCTCATATTTCTGCCCTGAGCCCCAGTTAGTCTAACACCGGCCCTGCTATCTGGTTTATTTTGGTGGACCCCCCCTGAAACCTGCTTGCTGCCCCCCAGGGGGCTCCGGACCCCTGGTTCAGAACCACGGCCTTGGAGCTCTGTTTAGAAGAAGGGAGCAAAGCTGCTGCCTTTCCTGATGGCTGAACTCAGGCCCTTAGAGTGGGATATTCCTGCCCTGTCAGCGACACCAGGAAAGCTCCCTGAGCAGCTGCCTGGGCTCAGGGACAGTCTAAGCCTGCAGGGCCCTGGGGGCAATGAAGCAGCTGGGTCAGGCTGGGTACCTTGATTCCAAGTCCTGGCTCCCTGCTCTGCAGCAAAGACGTCAATTCCCCCCACCCCTGATGAATCAGCCTGGAGCTACGTGCACAGCTGTGGGTTTCTCCTTTCACTCCTGCTGGGGAGTGCCAGGGTCCCTGGGGCATTTCTAGCAGAGCACTTGGAACTGAACTGGGGGAACCAGCCTTTCATTACAGAACGCTCACGTTCAGACCACATCTTTATTAACAGTTTTTTATAATACAATATAATCCTTCAATCCTAGTTTCACCATCGATAACATGGTGGGATACCAAGGGTAAAACTAACCAGCTCTTCAAATCCAAGAGAGTGGAGATAAATCACCTCTCAGAGTCAATGCGGGGTAATCAATAGGCAGACAGTGGCCAAATCACTTTTGAATGGACCCCAAAATCTTTTTATTTACTTATTCTCATCATTATTGTTATTTTTTTATTATTATTTACGCTGGAGTCTGGATCTTGACTAGACCTTGACCAACAATTTTGGACCTTGACAAAAAATAATGGATTACCCCTAAGAACGGGGTTGTGTTACATTCCTTATGTCCTCACTCCATATTGTGGCCATTTCCTTTCCCTCCTTTCAGTGAAAGGCTTTGGGATTTTGTTTAGAAATTTTATTTCCTCAGGAGAGACCCAGTAGTGGGGGCTGCCTGCATGTACCAAGCACCCACTAGATTAGAAGGTGACTGACAAACACCCTTAAGATGAGGCAGCCGTCTCTGTCAAAAAAATCATCTCCCTTCTTCACTTGAGTGACAGCCTGAATCATTCCTTATCTGGGCAGAGCCCAAGGATCGGCATCATCAGCAACAAAACCATATGTACGTAGCAGGAATCAACCCAAAATGTGCTTTAAAAGGAGCTGTCTCCTTCTGTCTGGGTAAAATTTGCCATTAGGGTCATCGATTTTCATTTCCCTTCTCTTAAGGCAGAGATAGGGTAGGAGCTACCTCAGGCTGGGATGTCAAGCCCATGTCCCCATCTGTCAGTCACTCTGGGAACCTGTCTCTGCTCACAGCTGACAGGCTGCCTCTAGCCTCTCCAGCCAGCTCCTCAGCTTGGGGGGGGGGTAATTTGGCAAGCATATGTGGCACATAGGAGACATACTTTTACCAGATGCATTGGTGGTATAGTGGTGCATATAGCTGCCTTCTATGAAATTGACCTGGGTTTGAGTCCCAGCCAATGCAGGGATGTGATGTTTTCTCCCCTGGAAATTGGTTTAATTTCAGTCACGTATCCGTTTATCAATGGAATGAGAGAATCAATATCCCAAATCCCAGCAGGTTGGAGTCATCTTTGTATTACAATGTTTGGTTTATTTTATTTTTTTCCTTTACTTCCATCTCCCTTTTAGACTCAGAGCCTTTAAGGTCAGAAGGGACCAGTGTGATCATCTTGTCCGACCTGCTGCACCTTGCAGGCCAAAAGACCCCACACACCCCCTCCTGTAATAGACCCCTAACCTGGGAGGGGAGGCTCCGTGCTCTGCCCCTACCCCAGGCAGTGCATGGAAGCCCTCTGCTCCCCTCCCTCAATCGGTGTGCAGAGATGTGCCAGCAGCACTCCCTCTATCCCGCCGTGCCACTCCCAGAAGTGGCTGGCATGTCCCAGCATCCCCTGGGGCAGGGGAAGTATCTCCATGCTCTGCCCCTGCCCGAATACCAACTCCGCAGCTCCCATTGGCCAGGAACTTCAGTCAATGGGAGCTCTGGGGGCGGTGCCTGCAGGCAGCGGTGCAAGGAGACCCCCTGGTCCCGCCCACCAGAGGGTTGTGTGTACCGGTCACTTGGGAGCTGCAGTGGTAAGCGCCACCCCTCCTGCACTCCAACCCCCTCCCCCAGCGCAGAGCCCACACCCCGCACCCAAATTTCCTCCCAGAGCTTTGCTTGTCTTCCTTTCACCCAGAACCATCCTTCTTCTCCTGGGCTGCAAGTAGCCATCCCTGGGAAGCCAAGAGGCAGGGAAAGGATTCTGCCTCCCAGCAGCCAACTGCACCTCCCCAGGCTTTGCAGAACGAATGGTGGTGCTCTGCTCACCCCACTTAGCAGCACTGAGGCGCTTAGCTTCTGCCCTGCCTTCCTCTGCTTGACTTTCCTCTTTGCCACATTCCTGCCTCACTTCCTCCTTTGGCAAGTCACGCAAAGGAGGCCAGCAGGAAGAGCCGGCTTCCATAGGCCAACCTCCAAGGGCAGAGGAGACACAAGGCTTCAAAACATGACTGGCCAAGATCTTCTAGCTTTCCCCTGCTGATGCCAAGACTTTTTCTCAGCTCATTTCACCACCCTCAGCTATGCAGTGGTTGGGGTTATCCCAGGGACAGGCCAGTCGCAGCAGTAGCAGTGCCTTGCTGGACAGCCAGGGGAGCTGGGAAAAGGAAGCCCCTATGTTTCTACCCAATTTTGAACCAGGGATCTTTTACATGTTAGGCAAATGTGAGAACCACTACACTACAGAAACTCTATCACAATGCTCCCTCCCTTTATAAGAACATCAGAGTGGCCATACTGGGTCAGACTAAAGGTCCATCCAACCCTGCATCCTATCTGCCAACAGTGGCCAATGCCAGGTGCCTCAGAGGGAGTGAACTTAACAGGTAATGATCAAGTGATCTCTCTCCTGCCATCCATCTCCACCCTCTGACAAACAGAGGCTAGGGACACCATTCCTTACCCATCCTGGCTAATAGTCATTAATGGACTTAACCTCCATTAATTTATCTGCAAAAAGAACGAGGAGTACTTGTGGCACCTTAGAGACTAACAAATTTATTTGAGCGTAAGGTTTTGTGGGCTAAAACCCACTTCATCGGATGCATGCAATGGAAAATACAGTAGGAAGATATGTATATATATATATACACACACACACAGAGAACATGAAAAAATGGGTGTTGCCATATACACTATAACGAGAGTGATCACTTAAGGTGAGCTATTAGCAGCAGATGAAAAAAAAAACCTTTTCTAGTGATAATCAGGATGGCCCATTTCCAACAATAGGGGAAAAAATAAACATGGGGAAATAGTTTTACTTTGTGTAATGACCCATCCACTCCCAGTCTTTATTCAAGCCTAACTTAGTGGTGTAAAGTTTGCAAATTAATTCCAATTCAGCAGTCTCTCATTGGAGTCTGTTTTTGAAGGTTTTTTGTTGTAATATCACGAGTTTTAGGTCTGTAATTGAGTGAACAGGGAGATTGAAGTGTTCTCTGACTGGTTTTTGAGTGCTATAATTCTTGATGTCTGATTTGTGTCCATTTATTCTTTTACGTAGAGACTGTCCAGTTTGGCCAATGTACATGGCAGAGGGGCATTGCTGGCACATGATGGCATATGTCACATTGGTAGATGTGCAGGTGAATGAGACTCTGATAATGTGGCTGATGTGATTAGGTCCTCTGATGGTGTCCCCTGAATAGATATGTGGACAGAGTTGGCAACGGGGTTTGTTGCAAGGATAGGTTCCTGGGTTAGTGTTTTTGTTGTGTGGTTGCTGGTAAGTATTTGCTTCAAGTTGGGGGGCTGTCTGTAAGCAAGTACTGGCCTGTCTCCCAAGATCTGAGACTGAAGGATCGTCCTTCAGGATAGGTCCTTGATGATGCGCTGGAGAGGTTTTAGTTGGGGGCTGAAGGTGATGGCTAGTGGCGTTCTGTTACTTTCTTTGCTGGGCCTGTCCTGTAGTAGGTGACTTCTGGGTACTCTTCTGGCTCTGTCAATCCGTTTCTTCACTTCAGCAGGTGGGTACTGTAGTTATAAGAACGCTTGATAGAGATCTTGTAGGTGTTTGTCTTTGTCTGAGGGGTTGGAGCAAATGTGATTGTATCTTAGAGGTTGGCTGTAGACAATGGATTGTGTGATGTGGTCTGAGTGAAAGCTGGAGGCATGTAGGTAAGTATAGTGGTCAGTAGGCTTCCAGTATAAGGTGGTGTTTCTGTGACCATCGCTTATTAGCATTGTAGTGTCCAGGAAGTGGATCTCTTGTGTGGACTGGTCCAGGCTGAGGTTGATGGTGGGATGGAAATTGCAGAAATCATGGTGGAATTCCTCAAGGGCTTCTTTTCCATGGGTCCAGATGATGAAGATGTCATCAGTGTAGCACAAGTAGAGTAGAGATGTTAGGGGACAAGAGCTGAGGAAGCATTGTTCTAAGTCAGCCATAAAAATGTTGGCATACTGTGGGGTCATGTGAATACCCATAGCAGTGCCGCTGATTTGAAGGTATACATAGTCCCCAAACGTGAAATAGTTATGGGTGAGGACAAAGTCACAAAGTTCAGGCACCAGGTTTGCCATTACATTATCGGGGATACTGTTCCTGATGGCTTGTAGTCCATCTTTGTGTGGAATGTTGGTGTAGAGGGCTTCTACCTCCATAGTGACCAGGATGGTGTTTTCTAGAGTGTTATATCCTTGGGGGCAGCCGGTTTAGGAAGAAATCACTTGAGGCCAGAGAGCAGACAGCTA
>ML123438.1:90949-118892 GCA_003846335.1 Cuora mccordi | reverse complement strand
TAAGAATATTGGCACCTTCTTCGCTTCTGTAATGTCATTTGCAATAACAAAAAGCTCAAAACGCTCAGTATACACATGCCATTGCTCTATATTTTTATCAAAAGGTTCCAGTGGCCTGGTCAGAGTAGCCATGATTTTTAGTTTCACTTTTACAGTCAGTGCAAACAAGCAGGTTTTTTGTTTGTTTGTTCTTTACCTTGACTTCTACTTCCTTCTGTTACTGGAGCAGCACCGGAATCCCATCCATCGTCGCCACTTGTTATATCCTTGGGGGCAGCCGGTTTAGGAAGAAATCACTCGAGGCCAGACAGCAGACAGCTAACAAAACTACCATTTTATTTACAGACACAGAGCTCACCCCAACTGGCCGAAGCTGGCTGGGCTATCCCCTAATAATCTAACTCAGTTGCCATAGGAACAAAAACCATGACAACCAAATACACAACATGGAGAATCACCAATATATTTTAGTTTCCTCAGGAAGTCAGTGGGTCTCGAAGATAGCTAGGAGTGCTGGTAGCGTAGGGCCTGAGGAGGGAGTCTACATAGCCAGACAATCCTGCTATCAGGGTGCCAATGCCTGAGATGATGGGACATCCAAGATTTCCAGATTTATGGATCTTGGGTAGCAGATAGAATATCCCTGGTTGGGGTTCTAGACTGTCTTATTGCCAAGGGCTGGAGAAAATCAACCAGCAGCAAGGGGTGCAGAACACCCCACTAGTGTGGGGGTGACAGCGCCTCCGGGATCCTGACATCCCAACACTTTACACACCTTCCTAGAGCCTCCCAACCCCCCTGGGCTGTCGGGACTGCGACCCCAACCCTACTGATGAGAAACAGGTTTGGGGAGGGAAAGCTACTGGCTCAGGGTCACACAGGGGTGAAAGTAATTTAAAGGACTTATCGGTACTCCAGAGTCCTGCGGAGGGGGAGGGGCCTAAACCGAAAGAGGCGTGACCTCTATCGGAAGAGGTGGGGCCTTTAACTCCCGGGGCTTTTAAATCAGGATTTAAAGGGCTCCGAGATTCGGCTGAAGCTAGGAGCCGGGTCCTTTAAATCAGCCCCAGAGCTACCAGCTGCAGAGGTGGCTGGGAGCCCTGGGGTTTGGGCAAGGGTGAAAGTAATTTACATTTCTTACCCATATGGTCCAATCGCAAGCAACCCACCTCTCCTACATACTTCATGGATCCCTCTCATTGCATGACATAGATAGAGAAAATAAAGCTACTATTACTACTACCAGTACTGTCTGTAATACAACTTTACTATTGGAATAAGCCTGAAAAAGTGAAAACTCACTGTCACATTTTTCTCCGTGTCTTTCCTCCTCCTCCAGCCAGGCTGCAGACACTAGGCTCTGTGCTTTCTCCCTGCCTGGCACTCAGCAGCAGCTGCAGGGGCTTCCCTCTAGCTTGCAGCAGGGAGCAGGGAGACTGGCTGAGGGAGGGAGAAGCCTGCCTCCTGCATAAGAGCAGTTTAAACTCAGCTGTTCCCTGCATGGTTCAGTAACATTTCAAAGAGGATCTGCAAGCAGTTTAGACATCACAACCATGATCCTCTGCTGGGGAGGGAATGGGATAGATTTGAACTTGGAAATGGTTCCTGATTTTGATTGTGTTTTTTGTGTATAGGAGATCCCCTCATCCCCGGGGCAGAAAAGAACTGCCCCTGCCATGATCTCACACACCCTCCGCCACCCCAACAACAACTGGGAGTAAAATTAACAAGGATGCCAGAAATGGCTCCTAATGCTGGTGGCTGAACTGCGCAGGGAACAGCTGAGTTTAAACTGTTCTTATGCAGGCAGGAGCAGCAGGCATTTCAGCCAGTCTTCCTACTGCAAGCTAGAGCCTAGAGGAGAACCCCTGCTGGGGGTGGGGGATGGGAGGAATGCAGAGCCTTGTCTGCCGCCTGGCTGGAGGAGGGGGAGGGAGGAGACAAGAAACCAATGTGACAGTGAGTTTTCCCCTTCCACCTGCTTTTATTAGCTCTGGATTTAAGTTGTGCAGCCAAATGCTTGTATTTGTTGTGTATATTAGTATTGGAGAGATCCCCTCATCCCAGGGGCAGACAAAGGCTGCCACTGCCATGGTCAAACACACCCTCCCCCAGCTACTGTGAGTGAAATTAACAAGGATGCCAGAAACCACTCCTAACCCCGGGAGGCTGAACCGCTCAGGAAACAGATGAGTTTAACCTATTCTTATGCAGGGGGCAGGCTTCTCCCTCCCTCAGGCAGTCTCCTTTTCTTACCAGTCCTCCGTACCGGCCCGTACCGGCTTACTTTCACCTTTGTCTAGATGTCACGGTGACCAGGGATCCTTTCTAGCTCCTGGGGGGGGATGGGGAGGAAGGAGATGAAATGTGGGCTACAAAGATGGAGGATTTGTCTCAGTGCAAGTTGATGAGGTTTTGGGAAGAAGTGTCCCTCCTGTTGGTGATGTACAGCTCACCCCGGCCCTGATCCCTCCTCCCTTCCTGGGATAAATGAACTTCCCATCACTCACCACAAGAGATCTTGTGTTCTGGTAAATAACTCTGCCACCTGCTCCAAGGCGCATTTATGATTTTCCCCAGTTACCAAGCAGATGAATTTCAATGTTGATAAATGTAAAATAAGGTACATTGGAAAAGATAATATCAAATACACATAGAGTGATGGGGTCTAAATTAGCTGTTACCACTCAAGAACGAGATTTTGGAGTCACTGTGGATAGTTCTCTGGAAACATCCACTCAGTGTGCAGCAGCCGTCAAAAAAGGAAACGGAATGTTGGGAATCATTAAGAAAGGGATAGATAATGAAACAGAAAATATCCTATTGCTTCTAAATAAATCCATGGTACGTCCACATCTTGAATTCTGCGTGCAGATCTGGTCACCTGATCTCAAAAAAAATACATGGAATTGGAAAAAGCACAGAGAAGGTCAACAAAATGATGAAGAGTGCAGAACAGCTGCTGTGTGAGGAGAGATTAATAAGACTGGGGCTATTGCTACTCTCCGCAGCTTTTAGCGACACAGCTGTGCCGCTACAGCCAGGGCCGGCTCTAGACCCCAGCGCGCCAAGTAGGCGCGTGGGGCGGCCGTTCCCTGGGGGGCGGCATTTGGCTCCGGTGGACCTGCCGCAGGCATGCCTGCGGGAGCTCAGCCGGAGCCGCGGGAAGAGGGGACCCGCCGCGGGACCGGGTAAGGGGCGGCGCTGCGCACGGCTGCTTGGGGCAGCCGATTTTCTAGAGCCGCCCCTGGCTACAGCCATGCTGCTAACAGGCGCACAATGTAGCTGCTGTTTGTCAGCAGGAGAGAAGTGCCAGTGTAGACAAAGCCTGAGACTACTATTCAGCTTGGAGAAGAGACGACTAAGGGGGAATATGGTAGAGGTCTATAAAGTCATGACTTGTGTGGCAAAAGTAAATAAGGAAGTGTTATTTCCTCCTCATAACACAATAACTAGGGGTGACCCAGTGAAATGAATAGGCAGCAGGTTTAAAACAAACAAAAGGAAGTATTTCTTCACACAACGCACAGTCAACCTGTGAAATCCCTTGCCAGAGGATGTTGTGAAGGCCAAGACACTTAACGGGGTTCAAAAAAGAACTAGAGAAGTGCATGGAGGATAGGTCCATTAGTGGCTATTAGCCAGGATGGGCAGGGAGGGTGTCCCTAGCCTCTGTTTGCCAGAAGCTGGGAATGGGCAACAGGGGATGGATCACTTGATGATTCCCTGTTCTGTTCATTCCCTCTGGGCACCTGGCATTGGCCACTGTCAGAAGACAGGGTACTGGGCTAGATGGACCTTTGGTCTGACCCAGTCTGGCCGTTCTTATGTTCTATGTTCCCCTGTTACTGAGCCGCCCTCTCCCTGTTGCAGAAACAGATGGAAGCTGAGAGGCAGAAGATTGTCTGGGAGTGGCAGGAGCTGCGAGGGTTTCTGGAGGAGCAGGAGCAGCGGCTGCTGTCCCGGCTGGAAGAGCTAGAGAGAGCCATTGTCCAGAGAAGGGATGAGGGCGTCTGCAGCCTGTCCTGGGAGATTTCCCTGTTCAGCGAGAGGGGAGGAGAGAAGGGGCAGCAGCTGCTGAACCAACCCCTGCAGGTCAGGCTGTCATTGCAATGATCATACACAGCATTTCTATAGGTGCTTCTGAGCCCTAGACCCCAAAGCACTTTACAGAGTGGGGTTGGGGCATTATCCCTCTGGGACAAATGGGGAAAGTGAGGCAGAGGGAGGGGCAGAGCCCTGGCCCAGGTCACACAATGAGTCTGGCAGCAGCACCAGGGATGGGTCCTGGGAGTCCTGGATGCTGCAGCCCCAAGACCTTCTCTCCTGGAAATGTCTGTTTGCATTTGCACTTGAAGGGTGAAATCCTCTCCCCCACCATGCTGAGGTCCCGAGCCAGGCCTAAGGCCTCTCTCACCGCAGGTTAATGGGTTTAGTGGGGCCAGGGGCCTTCTGGGTCTCTCAGCACTGGGGGGAATTTGATTCTCAATGCAGAGAAACATCTTCTGCCTGTAAAGTGCCTGGGGAGAAGATTTCCGCAGTGGCGACCTGCCCGCAGGGATTGCTGGGGCTGCATAGGAGAAAGTCCCTGGTAGGGGGGCAGGTGCTCTGGGAATGTAAACCTGAAATTCACCTACTGCCCGAGGCTTCAATGGTGACCCCTGCAGAGCAGGAGGCCTCCCCACCCAGGGACACTCCCCCTGATGGCCTCCTCTCTCCCTCTTTAGGGTGCTGGGAGCACTGGGGGCAGGTAAGTCCTGGCCTCCATTTCCCTCCCCCCTCATGGAGCATTAGGTTTGATAATTGCACTGAATAGGAAGCTGCCCCCTGCCCTTGCAGCGTGTGATTCTGTCTCCCCTAGTGGCTGTCTCAGGTAGGAGAAGAGCCAGTTACTGTCTGATCGCTAATGAGGTCACAGCAGGGCTGCTAGACACAGGGCCGATGGGACAGACCAGGCCTGTCTCCTGGACTGACGTGGCCGCATCACATATTCAGAGGGCGCAGAATCTCAGCTTTCACATTTGTTTAAGTGAGTTGTTGGCCCTCAGCACCTCCCCAGTGCAAACGGAGAAGCGTTGCCTTGCTGGGGCTGCCAGCAGCCTGAAGCCTTAGCTCAGAGAGCGTGAACTCTCCTGTCCTGTTAATGTCATCGGGGTGTCAACTGAAATGCCAACACTTTGATGTCAACATTCAATGTTCCCTGGCTGATCACTCGAGCAGGTGGAACGGGGAGGGGGCGGGAGTGAAGCCTTTGTGGGGTGGAAATAGGGGGTTGCTGTAGGGAGGGAAGAACAGAGGAGAGAGACAACGACAAGGAAGCAGGAGAGAAATGGAGAAAGGAGGGTGGGAAAGGAAGGAAAACACAGGGAAAAACTAGCAGGGGCCCTACAGGGTGTCCGGGAAGGGGCTCTTTTCCTCCTGAGTGACACTGAGTGTGACAGACAAAGACTTAGCAAAATACTAAGAACTAAAATTTTATTTCCGATACGAAGGGCAGATTCTCCCCTTGTTCCTTGTATGTGGGTGTCCCATGGAGAGCAGTGGGTGTTCTGCTGTGAATGGAGCAGGGCACAGAGTCCTAACCTGATGCCCTAGGCCACTGACCATAATGGACAGGGCAATGTGGCCCTCTCTGCCAAATGAGCTGGATGCCCCAGGGTTACTGCTTCAGCTGAAGGGCTTGGGGGATTTGGCATTAAAGGGCCCACGTTCATTCCCTACTGGATCCCTGGGCTCTGTCTGTGGCCACTGTCAGCATGTAGGACCTGCCCACTCTCTGGTCTGTGTCTCCTCCCTTTCCACATAATCTCAGTGCTGGTGCCCCTTGTTACTGCAGTAAACCAGCGTAGGGGGTGGCTCTGCACCCCACAGAACCAGAGCATCCCTGAGAAAACTCCTGAACAATGTCTCCGTTCTTTGCTCTAGTGATTCCCCACTTCCCATCTCACGGGAAGCACATGGTTGATGTGACTCACCATGACAATGACCATCTCAGGCTACAAAGCTCAGATCCAGGTTTCCTGGAGTTTAGGGGTTGCTGGGCTCAGGGTCTGGGACTCAGGCCTATTTCTCACCCCTCCTCCTTTCCCCAGCAGGGAGGATGGGATGTTTCGGAAGCCAGAGCCATCGTTTGCAGAGCTGGAGAAAAGACTCAGCGATTTCGCTCTGAAAAGTGCCATGCTGCAGGAGGTGCTGCTGGGATTCAAAGGTGAATTGGAGTCTGGGGGTGGCGTCTCCTCTGGTTAGAGCAACCCTTGCCCTGGGGAGGAGTCGGGGACTCTAGTGATGTCACTGATCCTCGGCTCCATCTCACAGCCCAGCTCAGCGAGTCGTCCTTCTCCATGGGGCAGCCCTGTGGGGCTGGCTCTGTCTGCAGTGGCTGCGTTATCAGCCTCTGATCTCTGTCACCATCTCATAGTTAACAGCAGTTACATTAATAAGCAATGGGGATTTCTCCACAAATGCGAGGGCCTGAATTCTCACCTCTCCCATCTTCTCCTTCTCCTAGAGACTCTGCGATGGGGGCTGGGGAGCGACACAGGTACGTGTCTGTCTCTGACTGGCCATGTGGAGATTTCAGACCAATAACCATGTTAACGACAGGAGATTGCAGCCTCCAGCACCTGGAAGCTGTGTAAAAATGTGATGGGATGTTACTTTGTTCTTGCACCACTATATTTTCAACTGACTTGTCTCTTAAATATTTTAGCTCATCAGTATCACGTAAGCATTTCAAGTGTTTTGCAGTCTTTTAGTACTCATTAATTTTTTTTGCCTTTACTTTCTTTAATTATTGCATTTTTTACTGACTTCATTAATTTTAATAATTTTATTTTGCAATTTTAATTGCAGTAATATTAATAGTGTTTTAATTAAGTTTACATAGTCTGATTTTAAAGCATTTTTTTTAAAGACCACTAAGGTCTTTGACAACTTTTCCTGTGTTTGAGTGGCTGCTTGATACTTTTTAAAAAAAAATACAAAGCCTGAGCTTTTTTTAAAACATATTTATTTGAAAGTTTGTTAGTATAGTTAGTTTTTTGGCTTTTTAAAAAATATATAGACTTTTTTGTTGTGACTCTTTAAATTGGTAATGTATTCACCTTTTTAACTTATAATTATTTTAGTGCACTATTTACCTCTTGTGACACAGGTTATAGCTGATTTTTACACTTTAAATAAATAAAACAGCTATTAGAATCTAATTTGGTTAAAACAGCAATTCAATATTTCTTTTTTGCATAACCTGCACTTCTTTAAGAATGCAACTTTTGTTTGGTTCTTTTAATTAACTTTTTAATCTAAACTTTTTTTTTATGCTTACATTATGCCTTAAATTAATTTATATTTCTTGGAATGAGTTTATTCATTTAAGATAGAATCTTAATTTTTTTCCCCCAATACATTCCTAGCTATCCCAATGATGATTCATTTCTGGGAAACATCCTCAGTAGAATTATTTGAAGGTGTTGCACCGTAGAGTAAAGGCACAGAGGCAGTGGCTTGTGGGAACGAGGGTAAGTTTCATTACTAATCCTGCTCGTAAAAAGAGGGGTCTTTTTAGAAAAATAGTTTAACTTACAAGCACTGAGAGACTTTGAGAAAGTCACTAATCACGGGAGCAATGGGTCTCTTTGGAACATATTTTAACTGACAAGCCCTTAGAGCCTTTCTGAGAAACAGGATACAACTATGGCCAAAATGAAGTGCAAATTAAGGATTGTGCATCATGAGGAGAAAGTGGAGGGAATACAAGTTAAAATATAATGAAAACAAAGCCTCTCAGAAAGGAAATGTAGCAGTTTAGTAGCAGTGTTGCCATGTCAGGGGTGAGGTGGGAGATGATTTTTTTTCTCACCCCCAAAATCTCTTTTTAAAAGTCCCAAAAGGAATACAAGTGGGTGGCATCGTTTATTTTTTATTATTTTGTTTACTAATTAAATCCATGTCCCTAAGGCCAAATTTGGCCCTAGGTAACTTTGTTCCCAAGTTTTCTTGTTCACCAAGCATAGAGCTTAGTACTGCCCCTGAACGACATCATTAGCCCCCTTTTGTTTGTCGCTGGTCTCCTTGCACCTGTGCATGGCCTTCATGGCTGAAAAGAATGTAACCTACTTTTCATCAACTTGTTGTTAGAGGGTATTGTAAGATCTTATGAACTTTCGTCTTCTTTTTACAGTGAAGTGAGGCAGAGAGTTCAAAACGTGGGTGTTATTGGAATTAACAGTTCCCAGGGTTGGTCCATACATGCCATTGCACTGGGCTCATTCAGGCTTTGTCCGGATACAATGTAGCACTCACTTCCCATGCGTAGTCAATGCTGATACAAAAGAAAGATCTAGGCTGGTGTTTCTCAGCTGGTGGTTTACGACCCCCAGGGGCTCAGGAAAGGCAGTCAGGAGGCTGTGAGATGTTGAGTGTTTCATTATGATCTAAAGCAAAGAAAATCTCACTCCCACACTCCTGCACTCCCCTGTTCATAGTGGTCAAGCGTTCTCTGTCAGCCTCTTGAAATATACAAGTTATATATAGACTCAGCACAGATACATGTTTTATTCTTACTTTTTTAGTAAATGTTCAGGGGTCACAAAAAATTTGACTTCCAATAAATGGTACTTGCTTACTTATGTCAGCTGTGAAATTAGGCAGTTTGCAGCTGTGCAGAGTAACCCTTTCATTGCCTGTATCCCGGCCAGCGAGACTGAAACCCCTGCGGTGGTTAGTAGAGATGGGGACGAGGCAGAAAGTTTGGATCCAAACCGGCATTGAGTGCTGTCAGCGATCGCAGGAGAGCAAAGGAACCCAGGGATCGTTGGTCACTAAGTCTCCCAGGCAGAGGGAGGGGAGAGGGGGAAACAGAAGTCAGAAAATGAAGGAGAAATAAGTGTGTGGGGGGGGAGCGCGGAGGTCACAAGCTCCCAAACATCCCCACATCCAGTCATAGAGTCATAAAGTCTAAGGCCAGAAGGCATCACTGGATCATCTGGTCTGACCTCCTGTCTAGCACTGGCTGCCAACACCCCCTAGCACCCGCCCACTAAACCTAACAGCTGGAGTGAGACCAAAGTCTTGCAGCCCCCAGGAGACTAGACTCTTACATGCCCTAGGCAGAGAATAGGAGGGACTGAGGTGCACCAATGCCCCAGACCCCTGCAGTGGCAGTCCCTCACCAAAGGCTCTTACGTAAATTAAGCTGTCATGGGATAAAAGGGAAGGTCCTTTCATGGATTGAGAACTGGTTAAAAGACAGGGAACAAAGGGTAGGAATTAATGGTAAATTCTCAGAATGGAGAGGGATAACTAGTGGTGTTCCCCAAGGGTCAGTCCTAGAACCAATCCTATTCAATTTATTCATAAACGATCTGGAGAAAGGGGTAAACAGTGAGGTGGCAAAGTTTGCAGATGATACTAAACTGCTCAAGATAGTTAGCTCAAAGGGGAGACTGTGAAGAACTTCAAAAAAAGCTCACAAAACTAAGTGATTGGGCAACAAAATGGCAAATGAAATTTAATGTGGATAAATGTAAAGTAATGCACATTGGAAAAAATAACCCCAACTATACATACAATATGATGGGGGCTAATTTAGCTACAATGAGTCAGGAAAAAGATCTTGGAGTCATCGTGGATAGTTCTCTGAAGATGTCCACACAGTGTGCAGTGGCAGTCAAAAAAGCAAACAGGATGTTAGGAATCATTAAAAAGAGGATAGAGAATAAGACTGAGAATATATTATTGCCCTTATATAAATCCATGGTATGCCCACATCTCGAATACTGTGTACAGATTTTTGTGGTCTCCTCACCTCAAAAAAGATATACTGGATCTAGAAAAGGTTCAGAAAAGGGCAACTGAAATGATTAGGGGTTTGGAGAGGGTCCCATATGAGGAAAGATTACAGAGGCTAGAACTCTCTAGCTTGGAAAAGAGGAGACTAGGGGGATATGATAGAGGTATATAAAATCATGAATGATGTGGAGAAAGTGGATAAGGTAAAGTTATTTACTTATTCCCATAATACAAGAACTAGGGATCACCAAATGAAATTAATAGGCAGCAGGTTTAAAACAAATAAAAGGAAGTTCTTCTTCACGCAGCGCACAGTCAACTTGTGGAACTCCTTACCTGAGGAGGTTGTGAAGGCTAGGACTATAAGAGCGTTTAAAAGAGAACTGGATAAATTCATGGTGGTTAAGTCCATTAATGACTATTAGCCAGGATGGGTAAGGAATGGTGTCCCTAGCCTCTGTTTGTCAGAGGATGGAGATGGATGGCAGGAGAGAGATCACTTGATCATTGCCTGTTAGGTTCGCTCCCTCTGGGGCACCTGGAATTGGCCACTGTCGGTAGACAGATACTGGGCTAGATGGACCTTTGGTCTGACCTGGTACATCCGTTCTTATGTTTTTATGAATGAATGAGGTGTGAATGAGGAAGGCGTGGAAGGCAGCGCCTCCAGACAGCTGCAACCTTTGGACAGGGGCTGGGAGCCCAACCAAGGATAATCAGACTTGTCAAGTGGGCTGACTAGAGAAGAGCAGACATACTGACAGCCTCGGGGGTTAGAAGCAAGCACCTTCCTTTGGGAACACTCTCTTTGCATCATTGGGACAACCCCCAGCCCAGAGAAAAGCAGCAAAAATGACCAACAGACACAGTCCCAGATTTTGAATCTGGGAGATTTGCCCCTCTCCATCCACCAACTCGCCACTCATCTCCTCACCACCCCCCCCCCAAGTATAAAACCTCATTCAAAGACTCAAGGGGTCAATATATTACTGCACAGAGCCCCCCCCCCCAAACTCTGCCCCCCACCTGCCTAAGACTCTGTAAGGGTGTTGGGTGGGGGGAGGAGGTCTGGGGTGCAGGCCCTGGGTTGGGGCAGGGGATTGGGGTATAGGATGGTTGAGAGGTTGGGCTCTGGGATGGAGTCAGGTGCGGGCTCTGGAATGGAGTTTGGATGCTGGGTGCAGGCTCTGGGCTGGGGCACAGGGTGGGGGTGCAGGATGGGTGGAGGCAGGGGTAGCTCTAGGCACCAACAAAGCAAGCAGGTTTTGGAGCGGCAGCTGGCAGGGATTCAGCCTGGGAGCTGAGAACCAACAGGGGACCCTGGGCGCTGTAGTTCCTTGGTTAGCTCCCTGCGTATAGAGCCAGCCCTGGAGCAGGGAAAGAACTACATTTCCCAGCATTCCCTTGGCTACTATCAACAGGAAAGGGAGGGGGAGGGAGTATGGTAGCTGAAACCTCATGCTGCAGCTTGCTGTGAATGGAGAGCTCACTGCTAGAGCGGGGTGGCACTGTGAATGGGGAACAAGTGTGCCCACGGAGTAGAAGGCTTTGGCCCAGATATCCCCTTCAGAAGACATCCCCAGACTGTATTAGGGACACTGGTGTGACCTCACCTTGCAGCCCCCAAAGAAGGAATTGGGTGGACTAAGTGGACAGTGCCCCTCTCTATCTGAAGCCTAGCAAGGAAGGCATGTGGATCCCACTAGAATTTAAAATGAAAAGTAAGGGAGGGGAGGCTCTACTGGACCTGGGCAGCTTTAGATACAGTACCAGGCACGTTGGAGGATTTCCACTTCTGAGCCATGGAAGCAGAAATTGACTTTTCCTTTCCAGATTTAGTTAATATTCAGAAAAGGAATCTAGCACCTGCCTTCCAGATTTGAACATCTCAAAATTCAGGAGTGCTCAAACTCAATTTGGGCCACTGTTACTTCATTTCTCCCAAATCAAATATACTGATCCACTGTAAGTTGCTGTAGAAAAAGTAGGATAAAATTGAGCAATAAATGCTTCCCAGAGGTTTTTAGGACTGGAATTGCTATTTTCAACAGCCATTGCCTTTTTTTTTAGTTTTATTTGTTTGAAAGGAAGACAGTGATGTTACATTGGCAAATCCCCCATAGAAACAAAGAGTGGAAAAAAAGAATAATAAAGGCACCTCAGCTTTTCCTCATTTATGGAGGACAGTCTTATAATATGCTGGGGCGGCAGGGTGTGTGTGGGTGGGGGAACACTGGTGGGGGAGAAGGGGAGAGCCCAGAACTGGGACAGCACGGGGTGTGTGGGGGGGAGAGCCCAGGGCTGGGACTGCAGGGGGATACAGGTCGGGGGAGGTCCAGATCTGGGGCGGCAGGGGGTGGGGGGGGGAGAGCCCAGGACTGGGGCAGCAGGGGGGGGGCAGGGCTGGGGTGAGGGCAGCCAAAATTTTTTTTGCTTGGGCCAGCAAAAAACCTAGAGCCGGCCCTGCCTCCACACACCGTGAGGTAGGTAGGAGTGGATCATTATTATCCCTACTCGAAAGAGGGAGAAGCTAAGGCTGAGAAAGGAGAATTGGCTTGTCTTAGGTCACACAGCCAGTCAGTGACAGAGTTGGGAATAGGACCCAAGAGCCCTGATTTTCAAACTAACCATCAGATCTTCAGTTTCAGACATTGAATGACCTGAATAAAGTGCTCTCAGATGAGCTCCAGATTAACAACAGTGCACAGTAATTATTCAGCAAGTATTTTAGGAGAACTGGAATGTTAGAGAGAATCATGAACTGCTCAGAGACCATTAATGCAGAGAAGCAGCAAAATTTGTCAAACATATGACTGGTTATGACTTATTTACTTGGTCTTAAAAGAGAACAACAAGGACCTGAGTCTCCTCCCTGTCAATAACCCCCTGCTCAGACAATCAGGATAGAGACTGAGGATGGGAGGCTGAGGGTTCTCACCAGAGAGCCCAAAGGATGGCCCAGGTCACTGGTGGGGACCACTGCCCAAGCACTATTTCAGCCCCACATTTTTGGGTGGAGCTCCCACAGTGGGAGCTGCAGAGCACTCCCCCGCAACACACACACCTCCTGGTATTGGGAGGGGAACGGGAGAAAGGACAAAAGAAGCAAGAGAAGAAGAGAAAGGAGGGAAGAATGGATGGAGGAAAAGGTGAAACAAAAAGGACAAACCCTAATGTCCCCAGTGATTCTAAGGGACAAAATCCCAGGTGTGGAATAAAATTCTGCCTCCTTAAGCTCATGTTTTCCATGCCTAGAATTTAACTGTCACCAGATGGATCAGACTGAACAGGTTTCAAACCTCGAGGAGGCTCTTACCTTCTAAACAGGGATGTCTGTTTTCTAGTAAAGTCACTAAAAGGGAAGGAGAAAACTCGAAAGAGGTTCCCCCTGGCGCTCACGTACGTGAACCCGAATACTCTCTCAGTCCTCAAAGAGAGACCTGGAGAAGGAGACTTTCTGAAGCAAAGCCACAGGGGTCTCTGAGGTTTCCCTGGTCCCTCGCCCCTGTCCTGCCTGGCTGATGTCAGCATCTCTCTGTGAGGTCACCACCTCCCCACCACCTTTGACCAATAGTCTGAGGTCCTGCAAAAGGCCTTTGTGATGTCACTGCCACACCCCTCCCTTGCTGGGCTAATGTCTTGCCCCTGGCCAGGCACTTTGGAGGTTTGAGCTACTCCCTGTGGATCACCCCACTCAAGGAGCGTTCGTTCTAGGAAGCACGCTGGCTAGACAGGAAAACATCAGATGCTGCTCCCAATGCTACACTCAGTTTTTCAGAAATTAGTTGACTTTATGGCCAGAAGAGACCTTTAGAGCATCTAATCTGACCCCCTGCATCTCACCGGCCTCATGTATGACACAAGAGCTACTTTTGGGGCAAACACATTCCAGAAAGGCATCTAATCTTCATGAATGACATCAGGAGATGGAGAATCCACCACTTTCCTTGGTAGCTTGTTCCTGTGGTGAATCATCCTCGCTGTTGAATATTTGTGCCTTAGTTGTAATATGAATTTGTTTCTTTTCACCTTCCAGCCATTGGGTCTTGTTATGCCTTTCTCTGCTAGATTAAAGAGCCCTTTAATAGCCAATCTTTTCTCTGCATTAAGGCCCTTCAACACTTCAATGAAGTCACCTTTCAATCTTCTTTTGATAAGCTAAACAGGTTGAGCTCTTTCAATAGCTCACTAGAAAGCATTTTTCTCCAGAACATTTGGTGGCTCTTTGCTGCCCCAGCTCCAGTTTCACAACATCTTTTTCAAATGAGGACACCAAAACCGGAGGCAGTTTTCCAATATCAGTCTCACTGATGCCGTGTCACCTCCTGTGACGTTATTGACATAATCTGTAACTGTATAGATCACCGTTGCGACCATTGTTCTATATTTGCAGCCAATATTGTAGAAAGGTTGTCATGAAAGTGGTCTGTGGAGAGGTTCTGATTGGCTGATTATAATGATGCTATCTCTAGATGTGTATCATTTTTGTAGTTGACGTCATGAATATTGGCTCTATGCTGTCCGTATTTCAAACTATGCAATGTGCTATGCTTCCAGGAAACACCCCGGACAAGTTGGTGTCAGTTCTGCCTAGCTGCTTGATGGCCCATTAAGGACCACAGCTATACAATCGACCCATTGAGAGAAGTCAGATACACCTTGTGACTCAGCAAGGTATGCAGGGACCTGCCTATGGACAGAACTCTAAGCTTTTTCTATGCCACGTGCTGGATAGAGTGTCCTTGGGGCAAAGAAAGCAAAGACCACATGGCAAGAGACTATAAAAGGCTGATGCCTCATCTCCATCTTGTCTTCAATCATGCTTCATACCTCTGGAGGGACTTTGCTACAAACTGAAGCTCTATACAAAGGACTGAATGACCCATCCCAGCTGTGGATGGACTCCAGAGACTTGATTTGAACCTGCAGTTTATTCCATCACTGCTACAAGCCTGAACCAAGATCTTTGCTATTACTCCATGTGAAGGGTTAAAATCCATGTGCATTTTATATAACAACCTGGTATATGGATTGTGCCAGCTCTTTTCCAGACCCAAAGTCCAGAGTATGGTCAAGAGACCAGAGGCCTAGCAGATAGTGATCAGCTAAGAGAAAGCTGCGGTAAACAGAAAGCCTTGCTTGCTAAGATAGGCCTGGTCAGCAAATTGCCAGGCATTGGAGCTAAGAACTAAATCATTGTGTCTTATTCAGAGTTTCATATTGAACAAAGAATCCCTGTTCCTATTGTGTTAGTCTCTTCTGTAGGGAGACGTTCTTCCGACAGATCCAACCTTGAGTTTATGAAAAGTTGGCACATGTCAGTATAAGATATGGCATCCTTCCACCTCCCTTCCCAGGGACCAATGCCTTGCCTTTAGACACACAGAAAACAATCTTTATTGCCATATACTTTCACTGTTTCTTTGCTTTAACCCCTAGGAATGTACCTGTTGGACAATCAGAGGAGTTGCTCCATTCCTATGGACCCCAAATCAGAATTCAACATAGATATTTTATACTAATAAAATTTATCAAAGTATTCATTAAGTGTTAACTTGCTAACTTAAGACCATGGGCGGAGACATTATGTAACCTGTTAACCACTGGCTAATGTGTTTATCTTGTCTTGCTGCAAAACCTGTCCCAGGGTGTGGAACTATCTACCCCGTCACTTTCCCCCACCCATGGAAAATCTATATATTCTATTGTAATCAATTGATTGACATTCTCTCTGAACCTAATAAGCAAGGTGACACTCCGCCAGCGCTGTGTGTAATAAACTCCTGTGACGTTATGATTGTGATATAATATCTCATTGGAAGGTGACAAGGCCAGAAAGAGTTAATTAACTCACAGACTGACCTGACCCGTGGGTGAACCTTAAGGACTGGTTAGGAAGATATGTAAATGAATAGAGCTTTGAAATGTAAATCTGCATTGTTAGAGATCTCAAGGATAGATGTTTGCTCAGGACTTGTGATGTAAGCAAAGAAGTCTTGTCTATTGCTATAACTTTAATTCAAAGATCAAAAAAGGAATATTAACATTTGTGATGATACTTGAGTGAAATAGTATTATTGTGTCTCTTTGAAGGTTGTGATAACCTGTATCTGAACTGTTTAATGGATAAATTACCCTGTGTTAATTTCCAGGATGGAAAGTTAAGGAGAGTTAAGCCTATTGTTTTCTCAGGCCAAAAGGCTGCTGGAAATGTATAAGAACCCTGAGACAGGATCCTACTTCATCTCAGATCTGTTTTGGGTTTCAAGCGGGGGAAACTTTAAGCCACAAGGATTGAGATCCCCAGTCATTGACTGGAGCCGCCCTGAATATGGACATTGGACTGTAATCTATGGACTATTTCTAAAAGGTCTTTTGGCAACTACAAGCTCACCTCTACTATGTATCTGAACCTCAAGAATTGAATTCAAGTCTGTATGTATATTGATCTTTTAACCCACACACTCTCTCTTTTCTTTTTTAATAAATTTTAGCTTAGTTGTAATTGAACCTGGGTATGTGGCTGATCCTTTGGGATTGGAAGAACCTTTTCTTTTATATGATGAGATAAGAGTTTCAGGAATCAGCATCATATCTGACAGGTGTGTCTGGATGGAGGCCTGAGGCTGGGTACTTTAAGGGAACTGTGTGGTTTGGACTTCTAAGTAACCAGTGAGGTGCTAGAGAAGCTGTTTTGTGCTGGCTTGGTAAATCTAAGTATTGGAAGATCCACCAGCTTTTGGGGTTTGTCTGCCTCGTTTTGTTTACAGTTCACCCTAATTGAGTGACCTCATCTGGCTCCCACGGGCAGCACCGTCACAACTCCTATGCTTGACCTCTACAGGCTGTGGATTTATGTCCTTCACTGGTGAAGCTAGTAGTTTATAAACCATAATAGCTTTACAAGTCGCTGTGTTTGTCTTCAGTACAAGTTACCATCAAGTTTAGCATTAAAGTAAATCAAAGTTGATAAGTTGTTATATAAGGTTATAGGTAGGTTAAGGTTAGTAAAATATAGTTAATTAATGTATTAGTATGACATATAGAATTGTATTTGTTGGGGGTGGTTACAGTACATGTAAAGTTGCTGGGCAATCAGTAATCGTAGCGTTGCACGTGCTTGTGACTATTTTCAATGTTATTTACCTTTTATATGTGCATTTATAGGAATAGGTAGTTAATGCATAATATTACTTGTACTTGTGCTTGTCTCCAGTATAACTTGCCATTTGTACTAATCCTCTCTCAGTGTTGGTCTTTAATTCTTTTTTTCTTATTCTGTCTGTGTTGACTTTATAGTCGTAAGTCATTAAAAACCTTTCTTGAGGAATAATTAGCTGTTTAGTTTCTCTTTTGCAGACACTACTTAACCTCATTACATCTGTGTTGGGTGGTGGGAAGCAGTGATCACCCAGAGCCCCCCTAGGGCCCTGACGTGAGCCCCCCTAGGGCTCTGACGTGTGCCTCCTCCTTCCATTAATCTCCACAACCACATTCTAGACATGAGCATGGTGACCTCCCTGGGGATCTTGACAGCTTTAGCCAGCTTCTTGGTGGCTATTTTCCTGCTCACAGCCACTGGCTTCTTCTCATGCCTTGTCCTGGGGGCCCAGCTGCTGGTTGAATGTGAAGGAGCCACGGTGCTGGTGACTTTAGCCTGCACCAAGTTGTCTTTGCTCATCAGACTCCTGAACCACAACTGGATGTGGTTCTTGTTCTTCTGCACAACACAGCCCCTGGAGAAGAGGGATTTGCAAATGTACATGCATATGATACCTTCTTTGTTTAATTGATGAAAACATAAACTAGACACTTAGAGGATTGGAACTGATTTCAGATGATGGACAGGTTTGCTAGGTTTTTATGCATTTCGACAGCGAAATGTTGTGTTTACATTCATTTCAAGCATCCCTGTATAGTGGAGCTCCTGAACATAATGGAGAATGGAAATGCATTCCATCAGCATAGAGCAGCAGTTCTCAAACTTTGGGTCAGGACCCCAAAGTGTCTCTGTGAAACTGAGGAGTGAAACAAAATGCCCACACGGTGGCGCAGTGCCCTAAGGCAGGAGGCTGAAGGAATCAGGCTGAGGAATGACTGAAGTGGACTCAGCTGGGATTGAAATGACATTTGTTTCTGTCAGGCAGTGAGAAATGTGACATTAATTCAGATGCAGGGTTGAGGCTTCTTTAGCTCCTTCTAAAACTTGAACTTGATTTCCCAGAAGGGAGAAAGGTAAAGTCTGGGGCTGCCTTGAGTCCCTGGCTGGGGTCTCCTGGGCAGTGGAAAACATCCCTTGTTTGGTGCTGCCAAGGGGATCGTGGAGAGCTGAGACGTCCCTCGGCTTGGATCAAAGGCGGACGTTGGATGGAATTTATCACACAACCCTCCCTGCTCCCCAGAGCCCCACGGGGAGAATCTAGAGAAGGGGAAGTCATTCCTCCCCTGCGTTCCCAGAAGAGCTGCTAGGACTCTTTCCTGCCAGCTACTTGCCCCTGGATTCATCCTCTGCTCCTGGGATCTTTCTGCTGCAAAGGCTCCAGAGTTCTGTGGTGGGGAGGGCATCACCGAACAGTCTGAAATACAAGGGAGGTTTCTGGAATTGAAGGAAGGAGCAGAAAATGGAGAGGAAAGAAACGGAGAGAAAATGCCTCATCTCTCTCCCCTCCCACTCCCCATCACAGCAAGTAATGTTACCAAGGACCAGCGTTAGGGGAAATGGTGCCCTGGGCAAAACTTGTACTTTGGCACTTCCCCATTGCCCCTGGACGATCCCCACTCCCCCTTTACTGCTAGCTCCTGCACTCCCAACCCTTGCACCTCCTTCACCCCTAACTCTTGCCCCCTAACCCCTACACTGTGTTCCCTTTGCCCTTAACTCCCGCACTCCCCTCCTGTGCCCCCAGCCCCTGCCCCTCTCCTGCACCGCCTTCACCCCTAACCCCTGAACCCCCTCCTGCACCCACATGGGGACACTGACCTGTGTGCATGGAGCAGTTGGCATTGCTGCCCGCTCCTTCCTGGAATGCTGCTCCTCCGGGCACCCCTAGGGGCAGCGGGGGGGGGAAGCGACATCATCCGGGCTCCCTGCATCCAGGTCACTTTCCTCAGCCGGGCTGCATCAGGGGAGGGCAGAGAGCAGCAGCTTCTGATGCTCCCCTCACAGCACAGCCCAGGTGGGGAAAGTGACCAGGACGCATGGAGCCCATAGTGTTGCTCCTCGCTCCCCTCAGCCCTCTCTGGAGCCATGGAGGAGCATTGGGGCAGGGGAGAGCAGTGAGCACCTTTGCACTGCCACACGGTACCCTTTGACCCCCTGGAGCCCTGGGCGGCTGCCGGGGGACCCCACCCCTAGGGCTGGCCAGGCTCCCCAGCACGAACAGCAGAGAACACACAGAGAGACTGGCCACACACCAAGCAGTGGTAGCCTGGGCGGCTCGTAATGGAGGCTCGGGGCAGGGGGTCAGCCTCCCCAAATCTTGCATGCCAGTCATACATTTTAACGTTTTTAGAAGGTCCCTTTCTATAAGTCTATAATGTATAACTAAACTATTGTTGTATATAAAGTAAATAAGGTTTTTGAAATGTTTAAGAAACTTCATTTAAAATTAAATTAAAATGCAGAGCCCCCCGGACCGGTGGCCAGGACCCGGGTAGTGTGTATGCCACTGAAAATCAGCTCGCGTGCCACCTTTGGCTCTCCTGCCATAGGTTGCCTACCCCTGGTCTAGGCCAAGCTGTTCTGAAGGAGGCAACTCCAACATTTCCTCCCTGCTTCCCTTGGCAAAGTCTGACTGGGAAAACAAAATTCCCCAAACTGAAAATTTTCTGCTGAAAAAACAGTAATAGTCTGTTTGGGGACTTCGATTTGAATGTATTATTATTATTTTCTTCTGATTTCTGAATTATTTCAGTTCAGTGTTTGTCCTCCAGATGTGTTTACAGGTGTTGAGTTGTGGGGGAGAGAGGCCAAGTCATAATGTCTCAACCCCCCTTTTATAGTTTCTTTCAACTTGCTAGGAAGTACCTTTGCTACGATGTGAGTCAAGCAGTGTCCATTGTTGCTGTGCTATCTCGGAGAAGTCTGCATTGTACACGGTTCCTGGGATAGTCCTTGGGAGTGTGGATCCCTTTAATGGGCCAGCAGCGAGTCTGGCTCCTCCATTTTTGCACCTGAAAGGCTGCTGGTGGGCATTTCCCAAACTCATAACATATTTCAGTAACACACACAGAGCAAAACTTCATAACTTACCAACCAATGCGAGCACATAGAATGCAAGAAGACATTAATTTTCAACAGATGAACAATTCAAGATTTTTTAAATGATACCTCACCAGGCAGACTTTGTTCAAAACATATCACTATATGACAGTGGTGAATATGGGGCTGCCAGGGTGCTGCTTTGAGCACAGCGTGCCATACCTGAGCTTACATTGCAGTGGAGACGTACCCTTAGAGTCCATCTCTCCTGGGATAAAGATGGCAGCATGGCTGGCCTGGGTCATATGACTTGGGCTCATGGAGCTAAAGCTGGTGCTAAAAACTGTGGTGCAGATATTTGTGTTCACACTGAAGCCTGTGTTCGGAAACCCTCACCCCTCGTGGGGTCTCAGAGCTTGGGCTCAAGCCCATATGTCTGTACTGTAATTCTATAGTCTTGCATCCCAAGCCCCATAACCCTGAGACAGCTGACCCGGGCTTTGAGACAGGTGCCCTGGGTGTGTTAATCATTGTGTAGACATAATGTTAGGGTATGTCTACAGTGCAATGAAACACCCAGGGCAGGCCTGTGTCGGATTAATCAGGGTCATACGGCTTGGGCTGTAAAGTTGCAGTGAATGTGTCTCTGCTCAGGCTCAGTACCCTGCTCTAGGAGCCCAGAAGGTTGGGAGGGAGTTTAGAAAGTGGAAATGGTAAAACGGCAGTGAAGTATTACCCTGGACTCATGGCATTTCTCCATTGGTCTGTCTGTTTTGGGGCAGGGACAATAACTCCCAGTGGTGCCTTGTTGAGTGGCTTTTGGGGCACCTGCTATTGGCTGCTGTCAGAAGACAAGATTCAGAGCTAAATAGCCCAGTGTGGTTTTTCTTATGGTTTAAATTACACTCACAGGCAGTGATAACAGAGTTACTGAAAGTTTGGGAGTTAGGAGCTGGTAGGTCAGTGTTCCAGTCCCCTTGCAGATGACCCCCTCCCTCTGGGACAGGGGCAGGTCTGAGCTCTCACACCAAATGCTCATTGTGGCTGCCAGAATCTGTGGGCAGCTCGTTTAGTTTGCACCGAGGGTTGAGTCCTGCTTCGTGCACCATGCCTGAGAATGAAAATCCTAGACCACCCTTTGAAATAACAAATGCAGCAGGATGTGTTATTGTCCCTGCCCCAAAGCAGACAGATCAATGGAGAAATGTCATGAGTCCAGGGTAATACTCCACTGCCATTTTACCTTTTTTGCTTGCTAAATTCCCTCCCAACCTTGTGAGGTCCCAGATCCTGGTATTGAGCCTGAGCCGAGATGTCTAGACTGCAAATTTACCACCCCACGGCCCAAGCCCCAGGAGCCTGAGTTGGCATGGGGCAGCCGTGGGTGTTTCATAGCAGTGTGGACATAGCCTAGCATTATGTCTACACTGCCATTAACACACCGAAGTCACTATTCTCAAACCCTGGGTCAGTTGATTCAGGCTTGTGGGGCTTGTGCTGCAGGGTTATAACATTACAGTGTAGACACTTGGACTTGAGCCCAGCCTCCGAGACCCCATGAGGGGTGAGTGTCTCTGAGCCTGGGCTCCAGTCTGAGCCCAAATGTCTACGCTGCAGTTTTTAGCCTCACAACCTGAGCCCCAGGAGCCCAAATCAGATGATCCAGGCCAGCCGGGCCACAGGGCTTTTGTCACAGTATAGATGTGCTCTCAGGGTATGTCTCCATTGCAGTGTAAGCCCAGGGTTAGTAGAAGTCATGTCAGTAGCTCCAACACATAAACATAAAACATGAGGAAAAGACCCACCCCGAAATAAGCTGGGCAGTGTCCTTTTCCCTCAGGTTTTTAAGTCCAGCAACCAAAAGTCCTTTAACATGAGCCATCTCCTCTCTGCACCCCACTCACAGCTGTTGTCCTTAGTCAGTGCAAGCCCAGAGGTGCATCTGTAGAGTTCATCTGCCATTCTGGGTAGAAAAGGGGAAAAATAAGAAGGCACCGTACTCACTATGTTGTCTAGGGACTCACTCATCCCTCCACAGCCACCCTGTCCTAACATTGAACTAACCCCTAAATTTTAGTATTAGAACCCAGGACCTAGCCCACTTGGCTTTGGAACCCATGTCCCCTGCCTAGCAAGTGCTATTGAATTGAGAGTGAGTCCCTCAGTCGGGGTCTGCCAAGCACAGTTCTGCTGCCCTGGAGTCACACAACAGGGATAACAGCCCTTTATTTCTCCTGCCCCTATAACAAGGAGACGGAATCCAACACCAGCCAAAAGTGATCATTTCGGCAAGCAATCCAACATATTTCCAACATACTGTAAAATCCACATGCAGACTCATACATGAAACCTTGCAAGAAAATCTTCCTGAGGGGGTCTGAAGCACCTGCTGCTGGAGGGAAGGAGGGAGCCCTGGGTTGGGATTGAGGAGCACTAGGAATAGGAGGGGGCTGTGGGTTGGGACAGAGGAGAAAAGTGAAGAGGAGTAGGCTCTGGCTGGGAGTGAGGAACAGTGAGCATAGGAGGGGCTGTGGGTTGGGATTGAGGGGCACTGGGAAAAGAGGGGACATGGGATCAGGCTGAAGAGCATCCTCATTTGGGGATCCAGCAGGACAGGGGAAGGCAGCAGGTGATTCTCATTCCTTAGGGATATTCTGGTGGGTGTGTGTGTGTGCAGGGGAGGAACAAGCTATATGCCGAGAGGCCTTTATGCCTCCAGGCTGCGAGGACAGAGGGGATGTCAGGAAGTTGCCCCTTCAATCCCCCCCGGCCCTTCTTAGCAAAGGCAAAATCCTGTAGAGAAAAAGTAACATCAAAGAGGACTCTAGGAAGACAGGTTAAAATCTTTATTTTAATCACCTGACCAAGGACTTGAACCTTAGACCAAGAATCTGAGGTGCTACCAACTGAGCTAACCAAGCTTACAAAGAGCAAGAGCAAGTTGGTGCAGAGGAGAAATTGGTCAAGAAAAAGAGAGCAGGAAACAATAGGGGAAACCTGCTGCTCTCTCTCTCTTCCCAGCCCTGGCCTGGCCTGGTATTAGTGCTGGGTAAAAAGAGGGGAAAATATCGGCATCTATCAGCCTTTCATAGCTGTACAAGAATCAGGCACAATACAGAGGTGCCCATCTGCAAGTGTCGAATGGTTGGATTGGCTAATGCAGCCTGTAGATGTCCAGGGCACACTGGGATATAGAGCCAAGTGTCCATCACCATCATTATTTCAAAGGGATAATGATAATGAGAGGAAGGTTCACAATTGACTCAGTAGTTGCATACAAAGGTGCACGTTTAGCAGTTACATTGGGAAATTCTGGCTCCTTCTCAGGCTCAGGTTGGCCACCCTGGTCTAGATGTAGAAGTTACAACATTTAAACTTGAAAGAGGGGCCAATTTCCCCATCATTTCACACCTTTACATCCACACATGATGACTTTCTGAATGAACCCTCCTTGTTCAGCCAGAAGGTCTTGGGGTGGATGTAGGAGCAGGGGTGGCTCTAGATATTTTGCCGCTCCAAGCACGGCAGACAGGCTGCCTTCGATGGCTTGCCTGCGGGAGGTCCCCGGTCCCGCGTATTCGGCGTCACACCTGCGGGAGGTCCGCCGAAGTCGCGGGACCAGCGGACCCTCCGCAGGCTTGCCGCCGAAGGCAACCTGCCTGCCGCCCTCGTGGCAACCGGCAGAGCGCCCCACGTGGCTTGCCGCCCCAGGCAGGCGCTTGGCGTGCTGGTGCCTGGAGCTGCCCCTGTGTAGGAGTCACTGGGTAAAATTCTCTGGACTCTGTTCTGAATCAGGTCAGAGCAGAGGTACCTACTGATCTAGTCTGGCTGTAAAATCTACATATCAGCACCAAATATGGTGTGAAATTAATCCTCAGAAACGGCTGTTCCCCATCCAGACCCCAGCAAAGAGCTCTCCAAGGAAGGGGGCTGTTGAGGAAGGAAAGAAGAAAGATGTCCTTCTCTCCCTGGAGGAATTGGGCTCTGTGCTTTGGACAGAAAGGAGGGGAAGGAAATGGCCACACGACAGCAGCAGAACCTAAGAAATGAAACACAACAGGCTTCTGTGCACATTGATTCTGAACAGTGAACAAACCTGACTCCCGTATCATGAAAAGCCAAAAAGCCATTTCTTTCTATGACCAGGAGAAAAGAGTTCCAATAATTCCTGCCTGTTTACTTTTGAATTATTTTACATTATAAAGAAAATTGTAACAAAATTAGTCTGAACTTGAGCTGCCTGTTATTAAAAGCTGGTTCCCCAATTCAGTTCCAACTGCTCTGCTAGAAACACCCCCAGGTCCCTGCTCACCCCAGGAAGAGAGAAAAAAAGAACCCCCCACTGGGCACTGCCCTTGGGTCCAGGCTGCTGTCCTGGGGTGTGGGTGGGGACTGATTGTTTGCTGCTGAGAAGGGAGTCAGTATTGGCCTCTGGTGCTCTGGTCCTAGCATCTGCCCAGTCCAGGCTGTTATCTGCCTCAGCTGCTGCTCCCTGCCTGCTCTAGAGTCAAACATGCAGGGCCCCCAGGGGGACAGAGACTGGGACAGGGCAGCAGCCTGGATGGAGCTGGGAAGATGCTGGGAGTTCTCATTCCCTGAGAACTGGCCTGGCTCCCTTCTCAACAGTAAACAAATCAATTCCACGTCCCCTCCCCAGAAAAATCAGCCTGGAGCCAAGGGCAGCAGGGGATGATTCCCTTTAGTTCCCACCGAGGCAGGAGAGAAGCCAGGGTGTTTCTAGCAGAGCTTATGGAACTGATATGGGGAAACCAGCCTTTAATAACAGGCAGTTCCAGTTTAAGCTAAGTGTTTTTAACAATTTTTACATTAAATAACCCTTCAATCGTAGTGTCACCATCCATAAAATTGCTTCAGCCTTATAGATTCCCAAGTGCAAAACTAAACAAGTCCTCCAATACAAGAGAGTGGAGCTCAGTCAGTGTTCAGAGTCATCCCACATAAAAGAACCATGTTGTGGTACATACTGGCCCCATTATGTGGCCATCACCTTTCCCTCCTGTCTGTTAAAATTTTTGGTATTTTGCACAGAAACTTTCTTCCCTCAGGAGAGACCTGGGAACCAGGGCTGCCAGCCAGACAAACACCTTTAAGAAGAGGCGTAACCTGTCAAAAAATCATCTCCCTACTTCAGTTCAATGACAGGCTGAAATGTTACTTATCCCGGCAGAGCCAGAGGGCTGAAAGCAGCTACATCAAACCCCTGTGTGGCTAACAGGAATGAACACAAACACACCCTCGTATCTGAAGAGATGTTTAGTTTTACCCTGGGTAAACTACAAGACTAAAGGGAAAGAAGGTGGTGCCAGATATAAAATGTGAAACACGAAACAATCATCATAGTTATGCCCATAGTGACTGCAAAATCATTCTATATTCTTCTTATTATCATCAGTGTATTATTTTCTCTGGAGTCTAGATATTGACTAGACCTTGACCAAGAAATTTGGCTCATGATAAAATAATCGACTACCCCTGGTTAACCCACTCGGGTGCCCCTACACAGGTTCAAGTACTAACAACAGTGGCTGTCTTTTAGCCATAGCTTTTAATCAGGGCAATTCATTGATATGAACTCCTGTAAAATCATTTCCCAGCCCGAGTCCTTCACCCACATTCCTTAGGGCACTGGGCCACCATGTGGACGTTTCATTTCCCTCCTCAATTTCACACGGAGACACAATTTCCTTTGCACAGATCCATGAACAGCAAAACCTCTCTGTCTCTTGTCTGAGCCAGGGCATTCAATTCCACTGAAACCTTCTCTTCTGCAATGGCAATGGTCAGGCAGAGGGGACGTGGTCACCTTCACCTCTGACAGTGAGATATTGGCTCTGCTCTTTCTTTATGCTGCTGTTGTTAGTCCATGAAACATCAGGGATGGAATGCAAGGCTGAGTTCACGCACCAACCCCAGAGAAATCCTGACCTCGGCTATTGGAATGATATGGTGGAGATTCGAATAGGAACCGGACTGTCTGAATTGTCAATGTGGGGAATGAACAACAATCTATAGCACTGTCGTTAACCACAAACACACTCTCATCATGCTCCAGCCGGAAGGGAAATGGGCAGGAACTCTTGCTGTTCAGCCATGGACACACTCACACTAATGCACAGCCATGAGTGTGCAGGGGAAGCTGGTCTGAGCAATTTGAAGTGACAATTCTGTGAGAACAGAATCATTGTGTAGTAAAGCAGCTGTATATCAAGTAGTTGTGGCTGAGCGGTTAGGTGATGGGCTAGAAATCCATTGGGGGCTCCCCATGCAGGTTTGAATCCTGCCAACTACAGAAGCATTAATGTATTATCACTGTTGTTGTCTTAGTGCCTGAGCAGCCACAGAGCTAAACTGAAGCCAGATGTGGTCTCATTCTGAGGCTAGCTACACTTAAAATGCTGCTGTGACACTGCTACAGCACTGTGGAGTAGACAGTTGCTACAATGACTGGAGGGGGTTCCATCCCTGTAATAGCTACATTAACAGAACAATCTTTCCTTTGGTCTAGCACTATCTAACCACGGCTTAGGTCAGGCTTAGTTATACTGGTGTTGGTGTCACTAGGCATCACCCTAGGTAACTCGGGGGGGGTGGAAGACCACGAGTGTCGATGAAGCCCTCCTGCTCTAGGCCAAAGTGAACCAAAGCTCCTCCATGTTGAACTTTAACCGACCTAAAATGCCAGCAGCTGAAAAACAGGATGTGTAACAGTCAGCTATCAGTTGCAACACAGCTCAAACTGGTCTAAAGCAGTAGTGATAAGGGGGCCTACATGCCTCCAGCTGAAGGACAAGATAACTTGCAGAAGGGAAAATTACTAACAAGCTACAATTGCAGCAGCCAAGATTGCTTAATGTAACTGCTACAGGGGGAGGAAGGGGGAAACTAAGCTAAAGTAAACAACTTGGGTATAAAAAGGGAAAAACTGCTTGTATCGGCGCGCTTGATTTGAGACATGCTGCTCTCCTAGTGCCTTTTTGGAGATCTCGAATAAACTATATCTGCTTCTCCACCCTGGTGTGTTCATTGGCGCGACGCACACCGGGCAACGAACCCCGCTGTTGCCCCCTCGGGCCCTCTGTGCCGGCAACACTGGTTCCGGGTTTTTTCACACCCTGAAAGACATACTTATTAGAGGGTTTATCCCATCACCCTCTGTGACGTTATGAGTATAATATAATATCTCATTGAAAGGTGACAGGGCCAGAAAGAGTTAATTAACTCATAGACTGACCTGACCCATGGGTGAACCTTGAGGACTGGTTAGGAAGATATGTAAATGACTAGAGCTTTGAAATGCAAGTCTGCATTGTTAGAGGTAGAAGGGGAGATGTTTGCTCAGGTCTTGTGATGTCAGCAAACAAGTCTTGTCTATTGCAATAGTTTTAATTCAAAGATCAAAAAAGGAATATTAACATTTATGATGATACTTGAGTGAAATAGTATTATTGTCTATGTGTCTCTTTGAAGGTTGTGCTAACCTGTATCTTGTTGTGTATTTGGTTGTCATGGGTTTTGTTACTATGGCAACTGAGTTAGACTATTAAGGGATAGCTCAGCCGGTTTCAACCGGCTGAGTGAGCTCTCTGTTCTGTAAATAAAAATGGTGGTTTGTTAGCTGTCAGCTCTCTGGCCTCAAGTGATTTCTTCCTAAACCGGCTGCCCCCAAGGATATAACAAGTGGCGACGAGGGTGAGACTCCGGTGCTGCTCCAGTAACAGAAGGGAGTAGAAGTTAAGGTAAAGAACAAACAAACAAAAAAAGCTGCTTGTTTGCACTGACTGTGAAAGTGAAACTAAAATCATGGCTACTCTGACCAGGCCTCTGGAATCTTTTGAGGAGAATATAGACCAGTGGCATGTGTATACTGAGCGTTTTGAGCTTTTTTTTATTGCAAATGACATTACAGAAGCGAAGAAGGTGCCAATATTCTTA
>ML123438.1:52658-90549 GCA_003846335.1 Cuora mccordi | reverse complement strand
GCTGAGATACCCCTTTGCCCAGCACGAGCTGATACCACCTCCTCACCTATTCGTGCTGCGGACCCTGAGCCCCTAGTACTTTCGGGTGCAACAACACCAGAAGTTCGCCGTAATCCACCTAGAGACAGAAGGCCTCCTCATCGGCTGGATCTTTAGTTAGGGCGAACCCACGGTTATGGGGCAAAATAATCCCCAGGGTTTAGCCGGGAATGGAGGCAGGCTACCCTCCTTCTCTAGTTTAGTGTGTGTTTTATTTAGGGGATGTTCTTATTAGGGGGGGAGGAATATGTTGTGTATTTGGTTGTCATGGGTTTTGTTACTATGGCAACTGAGTTAGACTATTAAGGGATAGCTCAGCCGGTTTCAACCGGCTGAGTGAGCTCTCTGTTCTGTAAATAAAAATGGTGGTTTGTTAGCTGTCAGCTCTCTGGCCTCAAGTGATTTCTTCCTAAACCGTCTGCCCCCAAGGATATAACATATCTGAACTGTTTAATGGATAAATTACTCTGTGCTAATTGCCAGGATGTTTGGGAGAAGGAGTTGAGCCTATTGTTTTCTCAGGCTGAAAGGCTGCTGGAAATGTATAAGAAGCCTGGGACACGATCCTTCTTCATCTCAGATCTGCTTTGGGTTTCAAGAGGGGGAAACCCTAAGCCATAAGGATTGAGATCCCCAGTCATTGACTGGAGCCACCCTGAATATGGAAGTTGGACTATAACCTATGGACTATTTCTAAAAGGACTTTTGGCAACTACAAGCTCATCTCTACTGTGTATCTGAACCTCAAGAATTGAATTCAAGTCTGTCTGTGTATTGATCTTTTAACCAACACTCTCTCTTTTCTTTTTTAATAAATTTTAGCTTAGTTAAATAAGAATTGGCTATAGCGTGTATTTTGGGTAAGATCTAAGTTATAATTGGACCTGGGTATGTGGCTGATCCTTTGGGATTGGAAGAACCTTTTCTTTTATACGATGAAGTAAGATTCTCAGGAATCATCATCATATCTGACAGGTGTGTCTGGACAGAGGCCTGAGGCTGGGCACTTTAAGGGAACTGCGTGGTTTGGACTTCTAAGTGACGAGTGAGGTACTATAGAAGCTGTCTTTTGCTGGTTGGTAAATCTAAGTATTGGAATAACCACCAGCGTTTGGGGTTTGTCTGCCCCGTTTGGTTTGCAGTTCACCCTAATTGAGTGACCTCAGCTGGCTCCCACGGGCAGCACCGTCACACCCTCCCATTCCCTGGTCCTTATCGCGTGACCAGAGAGCAGCAATACATGAAGTTCAAAGGTGCAAACAATTCGATGTTTTTTGGGGTAAACTTCCAGCAAGCAATGATTCCAATTTCCTTCCTCAGTATCCCCCTTCCCAGCTCTGACTCCACAGAGTCTTGCCTGTGTCCCTGTTCCCATTCCCTGTTCCTATTCCCCACCTTAGCAAAACATAATTCCAATTCTCCTACCCTCATTCCCATTCCCCCCCCCCCCTTACTTCCTGATTGACTGCAGACTATATAGTAAAACTGGAGTTCTGCTTAGCTATACTTTAACCAATCATTTTACTGAAATGTAACTAACCAGTCCTAACATACTGTAACATGATTATCTAACCAATTATATCCCACCACCTTAATTGGTTTACACCCAACAAATTAATTATACAGTAGACTGAAACAATCACAGACCCAGACAGAGATTACACAGACAAGCAATAGGAAAGCGGGGACTACAGTGATGGAACAACAAAGACACGAGGATTTCACACCCCCAGCTGTTGATAAGTGAGTTGTTCCCCAACAGGATGCTATCATGGTAGAGGTTGTGGGTGCTGGTTGCTTAACTGTCTGGCCCACAGGGCAGGATTTTGAGGGTCACCATTCTCAGAATACCAGCAACCATCTTTTGTTCACTTAAAACGTGAGCAGGGGGATTCCAACACTGCAGAACTCATGGAGCACCAGGAAACGTGTAACTTTAGGTCTGGGTGAGTGTGTCTAAAAATCAGCTGTGCTGTAGAAGGTCTCTAGGAGTTGAAAGAGATGTGCCATCTCGACCTCCCTAAAGAGTGTCATCAAATATTAATGAAAACTAGGGTTGATAAGTTATGTTCTTTGTAGCATTAGGATTGTTACCGAAATGTCGGGTCTGCCTAGCTGAGAGCCAATAACAGCCAAACAGGGATAAGGAAAAGTTGCTTTATTCTGCAGAAGAAAGGAGAGAGTTTTGCACTTTGGTACAAAACTCTACTGGATACAAAAAGCCAAGGATCTTTATACACCTCTACAAGCAAGCTTCAGACGTATTATCATTTAATTGGTGATTAACAAACTTGTGCAGGAACAGTATTTTTGCAATCTTTGCCAGCAAAAACTAGTCTGGGACCGGTTTCAATAGCTTTGAGGCTGCCAAGGTAAGACAGTTCAAAAGTTCAGGCTGCTGTGTACGGGGGGTGGGGGGTGTATCAGTTTTCTCATAATGGCTGCTGGCTGCCATAAAGGCTACCAGCTGCTCGGGTCCAACCGTCGCCTGTTACAGCCCCCTCTTCGGGCCTGATAATCCCATTTTACGATCTAGCTCAAGGGAGAGATACTCTTTTTTCTTAGCCTCAGTAGAGCCCTTAGTAATCACACTATACAAACATTTTGTACATTGCAGCATTACCCAAACAGCACATAGGAAAAAGAGGAAGAAAATAATCCATTTGACAATTGTACGGAAGAGCCCCGTAAACCATGACCCAAGGTCTGGGAGGAGGTCCTCAAAACTAAAGGTATGCTCAAGAGATACAGCATGAAAAACAACAGCAGCATTCTTAATAGCTTGCAAATCCTTCTCAATTAAGCCAGAGCGATTAATATAAAAACAGAATTTTTCCCCAATGCAAGTACAAGCACCCCCTATTTCAGCATTCATTGCATCTAACACACGCCTATTTTGCAATGCTACTTCAGCTATTTCATCGATTTCTTGTTATAACTTCTGGAAGGCGTCCAAGGAAGCATTAGCTGCCTTTTCAAGCTCAACAGAAATATTTACTACCGCCCTCTCCAGCTCTACTATACCCAGTCCAGGAATAAGGCCACGTATAAAGGAATGAAATCCTGTTTGTCTGATCACTAGGGGGTTTTCGGCATGTCTGAACTGGGTTCTTCTCAAGGGTGTTAAGAGCTTGTGAGAATAAGTCCCTAGATTGAGGATTTGCCATGAGTCCAGTGTGGCGTTTACCTGAATGTCCGGTAATACCCTGGCCACGCCACATCGGCCATGCCAACCTGGCGGGACAGCTTTGTAAGCTTTATGGCTGCAGACGAAATACAGGCCGGGCGTCTGCAAAAAAAGAGTGAGGGTATTTCCTGCTAATCGATGACGCCAGCCTATACTGACATCTGCATGAAAGGAGTTGCCGGCACCGCCAATGGGATGTATTCAGGCGTCCCAGGGCATGAGTGTTATTTAAAATGCCCCCACAGTAGGTAACAGCAAAAAGCTGTGACATAAAGCTTACTAGTGCCCCCTGGCATTCAGAGATATTTACATGGGATGATCGGGGTGATAAGATGCCAGAGTAGGTGTCCATATAATATGTGTGTGTCTCATTTATGGGACCCAACGGTAAATATGAGGGAAACCACTCCCCTTGATAGTGTTCTACTGAATTTGCAATATAGGCCTTTTGAAACTTGCAGGGAGGTTTCTGAGTGTCCGCAATAGTTTTTAGGGGGTAAAAGATTCCATTCCCAACACTAAATCTGAGGGTTTGATTACAGGCCTCCAAAGGGAGGTAACCCATTTCCCTCCCGGTCCCATCAGTAGCCTCAAAACATAAGGCCAATTTATACCCAATCCCAAGGATATCGAAAAGAGGGACCCCTTGGGCTTCCCAAGTATGATACCAAACCTCAGATGTTTTCCCATACACATCGGACTGGTACTCTCCTTTCCACCGCCATTCTGCTTTTTGCACTACTTGTAAGGAAAGAGTTTCAGAGAGGTTTAGCGGTATAGCCCACAGACCTATTCCTTCTTCGGAGTGAGTTTGGTGACATAGCCAACAGTCAGATAGGTTTCCTAAAGTGGCCAACTGTTGAAGAGGTCTAGCTGCTGGATGTGGGTTGGCTTGCACAAGGGACAAACCCAAAAATAGTAGCCACCGTAGTATTGTCTGAGAATCCATAGCCATAAAGTCTCAGGTCTTTGTTCGCCGGAACAAAAGTTTTAGTCCGTCGAGAGGTTCAGCTTTCCAGGTGTCGTCTGCTTCTGGCTCTTCCGGTTCGCGGTGGGAAGAGCTGGTGGTGCTCCCTCGAAGTCCGATGTCGTCTGCTTCTGGCCCCGGCCTAGGGGCTAGCTTGATCCAGGTGTGGTGAACCCAGGTATCCTTTTCCCTTACTTGTATTGCAGTGTGGGAGGTAAGAAGGACTTGATAAGGGCCAGTCCACCAGGGTTGGAGAGGCTCGTGTTTCCACTCTTTTACATATACCCAATCCCCTGGCTGGATCCGGTGAGCAGGTACATCAGCGGGTAAGGACTGAAATTGTGCTGCATACCTGTGGAGAGATATGAGAGTATTTTGGAGGGAAACAACGTATCTGGTCAGCTCCTTGTCCCCCCAAGTGGCCAAGTCAGTCACAGATCCTGGGTCAGCAAATCCAGTATATGGCCTGCCAAATAAAAGTTCAAAAGGTGAGAGACCAAGCCGACCCCGAGGGGCAGTTCGGACTGCCAAGAGGGCCAAAGGTAAAGCCTGAAGCCATTTTAACCCAGTCTGTGCACATATTTTGGAGAGCTTAATCTTTAAAGTCTGATTCATTCTTTCCACTTGCCCAGAAGATGGTGGCCTCCAAGGGGTATGTAGAAGCCAGGTAATACCTAGGGCCTTTGTAATGTGCTGAATAACCTGGGCAGTAAAATGAGTCCCTTGATCAGAGTCAATAGACCTAGGAGGACCAAACCTAGGGATGACAGGGTTTAATAAGGCCTTTCCTACTTCCAAGGCAGTTGCTCGTCTAGTCGGGAATGCTTCGGTCCAGCCAGTCAGTTGGCATACAATTACAAGAAGGTACTTGTAGCCCTGGCACTTGGGCACCTCTGAGTAGTCAATTTGGAGCCATTCAAAGGGTATATATGCCCAAAGCCTTGCTCCAGGGGGGCCTTTCGGTTCGCCCCTTGGATTAAATTTTGCACAGATGGCACAGGTGGAAAGGACTCTTTTGGCTTCCTGGAATACCCCAGGGGCATACCATAGTCTATTCACAATAGCTGCCATGGCCTCCGCTCCGCCGTTTGTTTCTTGATGTAGTTTAAGTAGGGCAAAGCAGCCCGGGGCAAGGCTCTTCTCCCATCAGGTAGTTGCCACTCCCCCCTTGCTGTCTTAGTGGCCCCTGCATCCTCCCATCGACTAACCTCTGACGGTTCAGAGACAAGTGGGACCGATGTTGGTGAGGGAGAGGGTGTGAGCACCATTTGGTTGGCCATATAAGGTTGCAAAGAGGCTGCTTTTGATGCCGCATCGGCATCAGCCAATCGGTTACCACTGATGTTGGGATCGTTTCCCTTCTGATGGGCTCGAACATGAATGATGGCAACTTCGGATGGCAAGTGCACAGCCTTCAATAGTTCCAAAATTAGGGGCCCATGTGCTATTCTAGTGCCACCGGAGGTGATAAACCCACGCTCTGCCCAGAGTTGGCCGGTGGCATGGCAAACGCCAAAAGCGTATTTCGAATCAGTAAAGATGTTTACAGACTGACCTGCTGCCAGCTCACATGCTCGGGTGAGGGCTACTAACTCTGCCGCCTGGGCTGAGGTGGAGGGTCCCAAAGGCTCAGGTTGCAATACCTCAAACTAAGTGGTTACTGCAAATCCAGATATTCGTTGGCCCTCCATGACCCGGTCTGATCCATTGGTGTACAATTCCAGGTCAGAATTCGAAATGGGCACATCTGAAAGGTCTGGTTGGGGTTTTGCCTGATGATGCACTACTTGAATACAATCATGTGACGGTCTATGATCGTTGTCCGGGAAGGGTAAAAGGGTCGCAGGGTTCAAAGTATGGCATTGCTCAATTTTAAAATTAGTTCTGGACAATAAAGAAACCTCCAAATGGGTCAGTCTCTGAGAGGTTAAATGCCGAGTGCCCTTTTGGACTAGTAGTTGTTGGACCACATGTGGGGTCTGTAGGGTCATCAGATGGTCTAAAGTAACCTTCTCTGCTTGTGGTACCAGAAGGCCAGCAGCAATCACCGCCCGAAGGCAACCAGGAAAGCCTTGTGCCACCGGATCCAATTTTTGGGAATAGTAGGCCACAGGTCGTTCCTTGGGCCCAAAAGCCTGGGTGAGAATGCCAGAAGCCACCCCTAGTCGCTCATGTACATAGCCCTAGCTCTTGGGCTCCCTGATTATCGGAAGTCATTTGTCCTCTGAGGCCAAGGCTGTTTTAATTTCCTGAAAAGCTTTAACGGCTCCAGAACCCCAGTGCAGAGGCTCCTCGGCATCATGAGTTACTTGCTCATAAAGAGGTTTTGTTATTTCCCCAAAACCTGGGATCCAGGAATGGCAAAATCCTGCAAGGCCTAAAAATCCCTGCATTTCACATTCAGTCTCTGGCTGTGGGATGTTAAAGATTGACTGAATACTGTCACTAGACAGTGCTTGATGTCCCGGGGTCAGTACATGACTGAGGTAGGTTACCTAGTCCTTGGCAAACTGAAGCTTAGAAGGGGACACTTTATGTCCCTTATCTGCCAAGCAATTTAGCAAGTGAATAGTGTCCGTTTCGCATGTTACCTGATCAGGACAACAAACCAGGACGTCATCCACATACAAGAGATAAGTGGACTCACCAGGTAGCTTGAGATCAGCTAAGTCGCATGTCAGGATAGAGGAGAAAATGGTTGGTGATTCAACATATCCTTGCGGTAGCCGAGTCCAGGTCAGCTGCTCTGCTCTCCCAGTCTCTGGATCCGTCCGTGTGAATGCAAAAATATCCCAGCTGTCTTGATCTAGGGGAATACTCCTGTCTGAGTCGCTCGGGTAGGATCGGGTCCCCAGGCAGGATCGAGTCCTCTGAAGCCTGGGTCAGAGCAGCACACAGCTGGGGAAGTTGGTTTTGAGGTAACCGGAGGACTATCCTGTCATCTGAAAAGAAAATCTGAGCATGCAGTTTACACAACAGGTCTCTACCCAAAAGGTTAACTGGGGAATCCGGAGCTAGCAAAAAGGCCATTTGTTTAACATGTAATCCAAAGGACTATCCTTAGAGGGTTTCCTCTGAGACCCACCCATCACTTTCTGACACTCAAACAGAGAATTAAACAGAAAGACGGAGGGAATAATGGCCTAATCCAGAAAGTCCAAGCCCGCTATCTTTGCTCACACTGGTTGCTACAGGGGACGGGACAGAGGGATCTTAATTCAACCTTAGGGCTTCTTCGCACACCATGGTTTCCACCCTGAGGAATTACAAACAAGAAGCTCAGTTCCGCCCAAACACCTAACACCCAATTGTGCAAGACAGAAATACGTTAACCAGAACCAGGAACCAAATAACCAGAACCAGATAGTCCTTTTCTTTCCTTATCCTATTAGGGGCTCACCTTATCGGAGCACAAACCCCAGAGGCCATGGCAAAGTAAGGAAGAGGGGCTAAGTACCCCGGTGGCGCTGCTCCTAGTTCGCCGCTGCCGTCCAATGTCCGAGCTAGGAGGGTCCCATCCTGGGTCACCAGAAACTGTTACCGAAATGTCGGGTCCGCCTAGCTGAGAGCCAATAACAGCCAGACAGGGATAAGGAAAAGTTGCTTTATTCTGCAGAAGAAAGGAGAGTTTTGCACCTTGGTACAAAAACTCTACTGGATACAAAAAGCCAAGGATCTTTATACACCCCTACAAGCAAGCTTCAGCCATATTATCATTTAATTGGTGATTAACAAACTTGTGCAGGAACAGTATTTTTGCAATCTTTGCCAGCAAAAACTAGTCTGGGACCGGTTTCAATAGCTTTGAGGCTGCCAAGGTAAGACAGTTCAAAAGTCCAGGCCGCGGGTTATGGGGGGGGGGGGTATCGGTTTTCCCATAATGGCTGCTGGCTGCCATAAAGGCTACAAGCTGCTTGGGTCCAACCGTCACCTGTTACAGGATGGTGGATTGGTCTAACGTGCCAGTTTTAAGACTTTTTTCCCCCTATCTCTTGGATGTTCTGGTCTCTGCATAGAGACGTGGTTCCAAATCCCACTCCTGACATGACCATTTTCTTCTATCTGGAGAAAATGGACTCACTTTAATCTCCTTTGCAACAATAGAACACCATTTGCTTAGCTTTTCTATTCCAGTAGTTGTGAGAGAAGTTCCAACCCAGGGGGAAACAATGCCTTTTCTCTCGACCGATCAATTTTTGTCTTTCTTCATTCCAAGCCATTTTCTCAGATACATCTGTATTTCCCACACTTTTTTGTTTAGCGTTCTTTGCTTTTATGAAACTTTAGGGTCATCATTTAATTGCCACACAACTGTACTTATGAAATGAAGTGAAACACAATATTTTTTGGATATTCTTGCAGAAGAGTTTTGCTTTCTGACCTGGAATTGAACAGGGGCTACCCGAGGGGGACAATGCTTCTCCCTTTTCTTGCCTCATCCAAAAAACATACGTTCTTGATGCCCTTTGTTTCCCTGTTCTTCAAAGGGAAATCAGCTGGTTTAGCAGCTACTGAGAAAGCCTTAGAAAAAGGCCCCAGAACTGGCAGCAGCTGGTTTCTGTAGTGTAGTGGTTCTCATATTTGCCTAACATGCAAAAGGTTCCTGTTTAAAACCAGGCAGAAACACTGCTGCTTTCCCTCCTTTGGTCTTTTATCACTCCAAGTCCTTTCTCAAATACATCCATAGCTTCTATGCTTTCTTCCTCATTATTTTTTTCCTTTCATGGAGCTTTAAATTCAAAAGGAGAGGGTTAGCTGGCATTTTCAAGGAAGGAACAGACCATCATTTGGGAGACTGCCAGCTACATAACAAATCTGAGAGTAGAAGAATCCCAACCCTTTCTCCTGCATATTTAGCTCCCAGCCAGCAGTTTCCCCTTCACTTTTATTTATGCTGAGCTAACTACAAACAGCCTCGTGTATCCTTTTCATGTCAGAGAAATCTATTGACTGATAATCACATTTCCGCTACTTTCCCGGCTAGGCAGGGTTGGGGTGTGAGGAATCAGAACATAATAATTGGAACTCTCTTAACCCTCCTTTTAACATACAGCATCACATTCCCCTTTTTAAATAACATTTTCCCATCATATTTTTGAACACCCAACATCTTGTTTGTCTTCAAACGATGTAGTGGGAATTCTGTGAATGGCTAGCCAACTACAAAAGCAGTTTCTCCTCCCTTGGTGCTCACACCTCAACTGCTAGAAGAGGGCCTCATCCTCCCTGATTGAACTAACCTCCTTATCTCTAGACGGATTCTTACCTGCATATTTATACCCGCCCCTGCAAATTTCCACTACATTCATCTGACGAAGTGAGTATTCACCCATGAAAGCTTATGCTCCAATATGTCTGTTAGTCTGTAAGGTGCCACAGGACTCTTTGTCTTTTTGAGGTGAGTGCAGCTTGCTTGGGATGGTGCTGATGATGGATAGAAAAAAGGCTGGAGTCAATGACAGATGAGACCACAGAAGGGGAAGAGGAATGGCAGCCCCACAGAAGGTCCTGGGTGCTCAGATGCCCCAGTTATTGCACCCTGGCCTATCCTAGAGGGAGAAAAGACACAGAGGGACCCAGCCCCCCTACAGTGATCCCATGGACAAGAACCTGGTTGGGAGTGGGGTGAAGATTCCCTCTGGGCAAAGGGGAGCTGAAATCCCTCAGTGTCCTGGAATTTAAGTAATGGAAGCTTCAAACCCTGCACGGGTGTGAGCTGAGGTGTATCAGCAGAAGGTTGGGCTGGACAGGGGTGGCAGATTTGTATAATTTTGGTTGTTCCCAGAATGGGACCAAGTTCTGCCCCACCCCACACCTGTGTAAGGCTCTGGGAGGGAGTTTGGATGTGGGAGGGAGAGGGATTGGGCTCTGGGTGCAGGGTCTGAGCTCAGTCAGGGGGTTGTGCTGCAGGAGGGTGTGTGAGGGGCAGGCTCTTGGAGGGAGTTTGGGTGTGGATGTGGGGTCTGGGTTGGGACATTGGGTTGGGGGTGCAGGAGAGGGTGAGGGGTGCAGCATTTACCTCGGGCATCTCCTGAAAGCAACCTGCACCGCCCTCTGGCAGCAGCCTTACGCGGGAGGGCAGGGGGCGTCTCTGAGCATGGCTGCCTGTAGACTCCACCCCTGCAGCTCCCATTGCCACAGTTGTCAGAGTTGGCTCTCGGGGCAGGGGCAGCACATGGAGACCCCACCACCCCCACCCCAGGGGCCGCAGGGATGTGCCAGCCGCTTCCAGGAGTGGCGTGCCACATGGAGTGAGGGTGGGCAGGAAACTGCCTTAGCTCCCTTGTGCTGGTGGTGGTGGTGGAAGGGGTCCTTGGAAGGGGAGGAAGGAGGCAGGAGCCGGGAGAACAAAGAACTGGGAGCATCAGCCCCGGGCAGCTCCTGAGAGACCAGACGCTGTCGCCTCCATCGGGAGTTGGAAGCTGAGCAGCTGCTGCTTCCCCAGCGGGGTCTGTGCGGGGGGGAGCCCGGCATTAACCCCTCCGGGCCCGGCCGGGGGTGGCTTCTCTGGCTGTAGTGGAGCCAGCTCAGGTAGGGGTTATTGGGGGGTTGCTGGTGGGTTCCTGCTGGAGGGGGAGGGGCAGGAAATACTGAAGAGGTGGCAACTTCTGGGGAGTTAGGTCTGGAGGGGACAGGGAATACCCTGGGTGAGGAGAGGGGGACAGAGTGTGACAAACCTGCTGGGACTTGTTTAACGTGGGCCTAGAGCCTCAGAACAAACGCTAGGGTGTTGGGGGAGAAAATTCCCTAATTTGTGAAACAGGAAACAGACAAAGCAACCCCCTGGGCAGGGCTGGGAAAACTGACCAGACTTCCAGTGCTGAACCCTCAGCCTGCTAGCCAGAGGCTGGTGTGATGTGGAAAGGGGGCACCCACCAGGGAGGTGTAGGGAAGATGTCCCAGCCCCTCACATCCAGCTGCTGGCAATGGGGAGGGTGTTAGGGTTCTTACCATAGGGCTGTTCCTGGACCCTACCGAGGGCTCTGTCTCCTGTATCAGCCTCTGGCTAGTAGGTCTGTGGTGGATCTGCTGGGAGAGACAAAGGGCTCTCACTTTGTCCCCACACCCAGATGTCTCCTGGATGCTCTCAGCAGTGTGGGGATAGGACTCTTCTGACTGTCTCTCTCTCAGGCCTGGGCTACACTAGGAGTTTATGTCGAATTTAGCAGCGTTAATTCGAATTAACCCTCCACCCGTCCACACAACGAAGCTATTTAGTTCGACCTAAAGGTCTCTTTAGTTCGATTTCTGTACTCCTCTCCGACGAGGGGAGTAGCGCTAAATTCGACATGGCCATGTCGAATTAGGCTAGGTGTGGATGGAATTCGACGCTAGTAGCTCAGAGAGCTATCCCACAGTGCACCACTCTGTTGACGCTCTGGACAGCAGTCCGAGCTCGGATGCTCTGACCAGCCACACAGGAAAAGCCCCAGGGAAATTTGAATTCCTTTTCCTGTCTGGCCAGTTTGAATCTCATTTCCTGTTTGGACATCGTGGCGAGCTCAGCAGCACTGGCAGCGATGCAGAGCTCTCCAGCAGAGGAGTCCATGCAATCTCAGAATAGAAAGAGGGCCCCAGCATGGACTGACCGGGAAGTCTTGGATCTGATCGCTGTGTGGGGCAATGAGTCTGTGCTTTCGGAGCTGCGCTCCAAAAAACGGAATGCAAAGACCTACGAGAAGGTCTCCAAAGCCATGGCAGACAGAGGATACAGCCGGGATACAACGCAGTGCCGCATGAAAATCAAGGACCTGAGACAAGGCTACCAAAAAATCAAAGCGGCCAACGGTCGCTCCGGAGCCCAGCCCCAGACATGCCACTTCTATGAGGCACTGCATGCCATTCTCGGTGGGTCTGCCATCACTGCCCCACCAGTGACCGTGGACTCTGACGATGGGATACTGTCGACGGGCAGTTCCTTGGTGATGTTCGCGGACGGGGAAGATGAGGAAGGGTTTGAGGAGGACGAGGCAGGCGACAGCGTTTACAATGCTGATTTCCCCGACAGCCAGGATCTCTTCATCACTCTCACAGAGATCCCCTACCAACCCTCCCCGGCCGTTAACCCGGACTCTGAATCAGGGGAAGGATCAGTCGGTAAGTGCTATAAACATGTAAACATTTATTTTTGAAAGAACAGGAATGTTAACTATGTGAAAAGAAGGTCAATGTATATGGGGATAGAACAGAAATCCTCTTGGGAGATCTCCACGAAGCTCTCCTGGAGGTAATCGAAAAGCCTACGCATGAGGTTCCTGGGGAGCGCTGCCTTATTGGGTGCTCCGTGGTAGCACACTTTTCTGCGCCAGGCTGTCATCAGGTATTCTGGGAGCATTGCCTCCACGAGCATGGTAGCATAGGCCCCTGGTTTGTGCTGGCTTTCACGCAGCATGCGCTCTCTATCTGTCTCAGTGACCATCCTCAGGGTGATCTCGCTCGCGACTCCTGCATTTAATTAGGGGAATTAGTGTAATGTTAGTATTGGGAATGCTTCACTTTTCCTTTGCATAACAATAAGCGTCGGTTTACAGCCACGTGGTGGAGACTGCAGAGGGGCAGCATACAGGAATCTTTCCCGGGGACAGCCACGAGGGGGTGGAACAGGGGCAGAGTTTATGCTTTCCGGATTGCCTGCAGCAGGAGGGCACTGCTATACATTAAGTTTTAAGCAGCCTAAAGTCTACGGCTTACCATGCCTGGCTGCTTCACGGATTCTGCTGTCCTGAACTGCTTGTCTGATCTCTAGTGCAAGACCCCAGGCAATGAAAGCGAAGGCCGAAAATTCGAACTTGTCCTGAGTGCACATGAGATAGGTGCTGTGCATGGTCTTGTTCACAGAGACAGACTAGACTGTGTTCATTGTTCGCAAAAATGTATCTTTGCAAGGAATTCACTCCCTTTTTCCCATCACACAGCTGCGACTGTCTCCCGACCTGCCCCAGCATCCCCCTCACAGAGGCTGGCAAAGATTAGGCGGCGAAAGAAAAAGACACGGGACGAGATGTTCGCTGAACTTATGGGCTGCTCCCGAGCCGAGGCGGCCCAGCAGAGCCAGTGGAGGGAGAACCTCTCTCAGTACCAGCGCTCACACAGCGAACGGGAGGAGAGGTGGCGTGAGGAAGACACACAGGCGACTCAAACGCTGCTTGGACTAATGAGGGAGCAAACGGATACGCTCCGGCACCTTGTGGATGTTCTGCAGGACCGCAGGCAGGAGGACAGAGCCCCCCTGCAGTGTATCCGCAACCGCCCTCCCCCGCCACAAAGTCCCATACCCCCCTCACCCAAAATAACAAGAAGGAGGGGCGCCAGGGGCCGTGAAAACTGTCACTCCACCCCAGCAGAGTGCTCAATTACCCAAAAGCTCTCATTCCCTAAATTTTGAGAAGTCCTTCCCTTCCCCAATCCCAGTTTCATCCCCTAACTGTCTAGTTGATTATTAAAAATACTTTGCTGTTAATTACTGTTTCCGTCATGTTTTTGTACAGAAGACTGTGTTTGAAGGGGGGGGAAGGGGGTTGGTAATTGCATATGACAGTCACCTTTACCAGGGTACAGACACGGGGGCAGGATCAGCAGCAGCTCACACACACAGTGCAGTCAGTAGGCACCCTGGTCGGTATGGGAGGTGGTTTCCATGTTCTGTGTGGGTGGGTGGTACGTGACTTTGTAGCGGGGGAGGGCGGTTACAGATCTTATGCAGTGGTCCTTGTCCTGGACCACAGAGCCATGCAGCAGGGGAATCTGTAACCGTCCTCCCCCACCACAAGGTCACATAGCCCCCGCACACAGAGTCCCAAAAAGGAGGGATGGCAGGCTCCGTTGAAACAACCAGTCCGGCACTGCGGACCACTCTAGGAGCAGGACCCTGCCATTCCTCGAGTTTAGAAGCGGTCTTTACATCACTACACACCCTACCCAGCACAGTCTGCGTCCCAGTTTCAACCCTTTAACGCAAAGCCATTAATAAAGAAAATGTTGTTAAGTAACAATGAAACATGGATTTTTATTTTTACACGTGTGTTGGAAGGGGGGAAACGGGGTATGTAACTGCAGAGGATAGTCAACAGTAACCGGGTAAAGAAACAGGGGCAGGTTCAGCTTCTCTGTAAAGAAACTGAATAGTCACAGGTCACGCTGCTCGCTGAGGAACCTAGCTTTCAAAGCCTCCCGGATGCACAGCGCTTCCCGCTGGGCTCTTCTAATCGCACGGCTGTCTGGCTGAGCGTAATCAGCAGCCAGGCGATTTGCCTCAACCTCCCATCCCGCCATAAAGGTCTCCCCCTTGCTCTCACAGAGATTGTGGAGCACATAGCAAGCTGCAATAACAATGGGGATATTGGTTTCGCTGAGATCCGAGCGAGTCAGTAAGCTCCTCCATCTCCCCTTGAGACGTCCGAAAGCACACTCCACCACCATTCTGCACTTGCTCAGACGGTAGTTGAAGAGTTCCTTGTCACTGTCCAAGGCGCCTGTATAGGGCTTCATGAGGCAGGGCATTAGCGGGTAGGCTGGGTCCCCGAGGATCACTGTAGGCATCTGCACATCCCCAACAGTTATTTTGTGGTCCGGGAAGAAACTACCTTCCTGCAGGCATCTAAACAGACCAGAGTTCCTAAAAACACGTGCGTCATGAACCTTGCCCGGCCATCCGACGTTGATGTTGGTAAAATGTCCCCTATGGTCCACCAGTTCTTGCAGCACCACTGAAAAGTAGCCCTTTCGGTTAATATACTGGCTGGCCTGGTGGGCCGGTCCCAGGATAGGGATGTGAGTTCCATCTATAGCCCCACCGCAGTTTGGGAATCCCATCGCGGCGAAGCCATCTATGACGACCAGGACATTTCCCAGGGTCACTACCTTTGAGAGCAGTAGCTCAACGATTGCGTGGGCTACTTGCATCACAGCAACCCCCACGGTAGATTTGCCCATGCCAAAGTGGTTCGCTACTGACCAGTAGCTGTCTGGCATTGCAAGTTTCCAGAGGGCTATGGCCACTCACTTCTGCACACTCAGGGCTGCTCGCATCCGGGTGTCCTTGCGCTTCAGGGCAGGGGACAACAAGTCACACAGTTCAAGGAAAGTGCCCTTACGCATGCGAAAGTTTCGCAGCCACTGTGATTCATCCCAGACCTGCAGAACTATGCGGTCCCACCATTCCGTGCTTGTTTCCCGGGCCCAGAATCGCCATTCCACAGCATGAACATGACCCATTGCCACCATGATCTCCACGGCGCGGGATCCCGTGCTTTCTGAGAGGTCTGTGCCACTCTGACACTTCATGTCCTCACCGTGCTGCCGGAGCCTCCTCGCCTGATTTCTCAGCAGCTGACTGTGGAAGAGGTGGACGATAAGGTGCGAGGAGTTGACAACGGCCATAAGTGCAGCGATGATCGCAGCGGGCTCCATGCTCGCAGTGCTGTGGCGTCCGTGCTGTCACTCACCAGAAAAGTGCATGAACTGATTGCCCGCCAGCGGAAGTGATGGTTGAATGACGACAGTTACCCAAGACCACCTTCGACACATTTTTTCCCCCAGCAGGCATTGGGGGCTCTACCCACAATTCCAATGGGCAGTGGGGACTGCGGGAACTGTGGGATAGCTGCTCACAGTACACCGCTTCCAATGTCGACGCTTGCCCCGTTAGTGTGGACTCACAAAGTCGAATTAGTGTCCTTAGTGTGAATACACAAATTCGACTTTGTAAGGTCGATTCCACAAATTCGAGTTAAGTTGAATCGAACTACTCTTGTAGTGTAGACATACCCTCAGATGTTCCATTTGATTGGCTCCTTTCCCCCATGACTAGTGGGGCTGTGAGTGGGGCAGCAGGCCCTGAGTGTTGGAATCCTGCTCTTCCAGGGGCTGGTGACCTTCGAGGAGGTGGCTGTGTATTTCACCAGGGAAGAGGGGGCTCTGCTGGACCCCACTCAGAGAGCCCTCTACAGAGACGTCATGCAGGAGAACTATGAGAATGTGACCTCGCTGGGTAAGGATTCCTGTCCCCTCGGTTTTTAGAAGGGGAAATGCAGAGTTAAGGTTCATGCCAGCCCCACAATGCCACCTCTGCTCTGCCCTGTTTCAGCATCACCCCAATATGCCAGAGACACACACACTAGCCTTCTCCCCTCCCCTGTTACAGAGCGCTCTGGGAACAGAGCAGTACAGCAGAAAGTCTCACAACTTCTCCTTGCTAAGATAATATTCGGGTTCATCTCCATCGTAGCAAACAGAAGCTTCCTCCCCCTGGCCTGCTTTCCAGTACTGAACCTCCTGCACACAGACCATCTGAGACTCACACAGTGTTACCACCCCTTTGCCCTCAACCTGAGTTTTCCTTTTGAGTCACTGCCTTCACTTATCCCTCACTAAGCCCCACAGATCACTCGAACATACGCCCCCAGGGTGCTGACAATCCCCATGGCAAGAACACACCCTTGGGCACCTTTGCTGACAAAACCTGCAACACTCAGCACAGAAATGAGGCAGAATTGTCCCCCCAAATCCCACCTCTCTTCATAGCACAGTCACAACTCTGCCAAGCTGCTCCAACCAATCCCTCTATCATCCAGTTACAGCTACAGCTGACCCAGTGCACACAGCTGGAGGGCATGCGGATAGATGCTGGGATTCCCATCTGTGAACACAACACAGACAATGGGATGTTCTCTTAGTCTTTCCTCGTATTGATTATAGGTTCATAGCTTTGAAGGCCAGATGTGACTACTAGGTCATCTACTCTGACGTCCTTTATACAACAGACCATAGAATTTCATCCCGTTACTGCTGCATTGAGCTGAATCCCTGAGTTCCTGTGGCAGTTTGTTAACTTTTGCACAGCCCACACAGAACCAATATCAGTGGTTCTTGCCAGCTGCAGGGTTAAGGGTTGAGGGCAAAGTTAAGGTTGCATTGGAGGGGTGGCATTTACATTAACTTTTTATTTCTTGGTTTGCAGAGGTTTAAGTTTAGTCACTGTCCATATGGTGCAAGGCAGGAGATAGCACTGGGCAATCTTAACTGCATTAATGTAGCTTATGAGCATTTAGTTTCCTGTTTTTAAAAAATGGATGTTTTTGCCACTATAGCTGTGTCTATAACTGAGCTTTTGCCAGCAGAGCTATGTTGGATGGTGTGTGTGTGTACGCATGCATGTGTGCGCTTTTTCACAGCCTTAAACAACAGCGCTGGCAAAGCTTTTAAGAGCTACCTAAGACCTACCTACCTAGTTCCTCGACAGACACCTGACATGCCACCTTTAGGTGAACTAATATGCGTGTACCTGGTCTGTGGGATCCCAGTAAAACATTAGGCACCCTGTGCCCTCTGCCAGGTGGCATCAAGAGGTCCATGATGGGTCACGTCGTCCTCCTTCTCCAGTCGCTGCATTAGAGTATCCTTAGGATGATCTGGCTCACCCCCATTCCAACCTTCTGTTTGGGTTCCACGGGACTCTGTCCTTGTTCCCCTTCTTTTCTTCCTCTGCACCTTATTTCTGGGTAAACTCATCCACACACACACATTCAACTACCATCTCTGTGCTCTTAACTCACAGTTCTACATCTCTGCTCCTGACCAGTCTCCTTCTGTCCCAACTGCAATCTCAGCCTTTCTCTCTCATCTCTTCATTGTTGTCCAGCCATCAGCTAAAGATCAACAGCTGAAGCAAAGCTCTTAATATTTCCCCCAAACCCTCCCCCACCTTCTTTCGCTACCACCGCAAACAGCACCATTGTCCTGCCTGTCATTCAGGCCCATAACTGGGCAATACCTTTGTCACGGAGCTCCCTCTGGGCCCTCCTATCCAGGCTGTGCCTACATCTGGCATTTTCTTTTTGCGTAACATTCTTAACAATTGGCCTTTCCTATCCATCTGCGCAGCTAGAGCTCTTGGTCATTCTCTCCTGTCTCAGTTACTCTGACATCCTTTTCTCTGACCTCACCTTGCACATCTCCATTCGGAAGGAAAAAGCTACCTCCTGGTCCTTGAACATGACCTATGAGGGAAAGTTGAAAGAACTGGGCATGTTTAGTTTTGAGAAAAGAGTGAGGGGGGACCTGAGAACAGTCTTCAGATATGTCAAAGGTTGTTATAAGAGGATGGTGATTAATTGTTCGTCACATTCACTGAAGGTAGGAGGAGAAGTAATTGGCTTGATCTGCTGCAAGGGAGGTTGAGGGTGAGTAATACAAAAAACTTTCCAGCAATAAGGATAAGGAAGTGCTGGAATGGATTACAAAGAGAGGTTGTGGAATCCTTGTCCCCGGAGGGTTTTAAGAACAGGTCAGACAAACTTATGGCATATTTATACCTGATCCTGCCACAGGGCTATGGGAATGGAGTAGATGACCTCTTGAGGTCCCTTCCAGCCCTATATTTGAAGATTTTATGATTCATTGCCTTAGCCCTTCGCTTTGATCACATCTCCGGTGGAAAATGCGGACCATGTTTGCGGATCAGCTGCGGGTATAAATTTTGTACCTAGAGCCCTGCAAATCTGCAGATATCCATGGACCATATTTTCAGATCGCAGCTTGGATGTGGATATAAATTTTGTATCCATGCAGGGCTCTACCTGTCTTACTTCTATCTATACCTACAACTTAAATGTATTTAATACACATTGATTACATTTGAAATAACATACGGGATGACCATAACAATGATCAATGAATGATAAAATGAACTAATTGGCTCCATGAACCACGGAGACTTTTCCTTTTCCATCCCCACCTCCAAGAGCCGCCGTCTATTCCCTGCATGTTCTTTGGATCTTCGAATCTGTCCCCCCTGAAGTCACACGGCCTGATTCTTATTCTTCACATTCTCCTTTGGCAGAAGAATTAGTCTGTGGCTCCTGAGCTACACCATCTAATTTGCCAGCTTTCTCCACACACAATGTTTTTTATGCTCCCTCCCTTTACACCTGACTCCCTAGATTCCCGAATGCCGCAGGATGTGCTTTCCTGACATCTAATGCTGCTGGGATCCTGCATTCAGTTAGCGGCGTATTATCGCCTAGGCCTACAAATTTGCAGGGGCGGCAAATTTGCTCACGCCCTCTCCCCAACTCCTCCACTTCCCCAAATCCTCAGCCTGCCTCCTCCCCCAGGCGCACCGCGCTTCCCTCCTTCCACCTCCCTCCCAGGTTTGCTGCGTGAAAGCGCTGGGAGGAAGGAAGAAGCAGTGCACTCGGAGGAGGCAGAGCAGAGGTGAGCTGCGGCCCGCGGGTGTGGGAAGTAACCCGGGGGGGGCGGGAACTACTTCCCACCCCAGCTCACCTCCGCTCCACCGCTGCTATCCCCCGAGTGCGCCACAACTCCCCTTCTCCCCTGTCCCTCCCAGGCTCACTGCGTGAAAGCGCTGGGAGGGAGGGAGGAGAAGCGAGTAGTGGCATGCTCGGGGAATAGTGGAGATGATGTGGGGCTGTGATAATGCAGTTCTGGTGGGACCCAACTGAGAGTGCCAATTCAGGACCAATTGCTTAAACAGGGCAATTACAGCCCTAGGCTGGGGTTTTTCCACCTCTAAGGCAAACCAAACCAGCCAGACAAAAAGGACTTCAGTTTCACCCCACTGGCTAACCACAAGTCACACACACAATTTCCTTAGACACTCCAGTCTCACCACCAGTCCCACTCATCCTGGGGATGAATGGTTATGAAAACCAACACCCCAATAAAAGAAAACAGTTGTCTCGATTGCAAAGAATCAAGCCCCAGACCCAGGTCAATATACACATCAGATCTTACCCACAAATCACGCTGTTGCCAATCCTTTAGAATCTAAAATCTAAAGGTTTATTCATAAAAGGAAAAAGATAGAGATGAGAGCTAGAATTGGTTAAATGGAAACAATTACATACAGTAATGGTAAAGTTCTTAGTTCAGGCTTGTAGCAGTGATGGAGTAAACTGCAGGTTTAAATCAAGTCTCTGGAGAACATCCTCCGCTGGGATGGGTCATCAGTCCTTTGTGCAGAGCTTCAGTCTGTAGCAAAGTTCCTCCAGAGGTAAGAAGCAGGACTGAAGACAAGATGGAGATGAGGCATCAGCCTTTTATAGGCTTTACAGCAAAATGGAGTCTGGAGTCACCCGGGCAAGACCCTGCATACTTTGCTGAGTTACAAGGCATATCTGCCTTCTCTCCATGGGTCAATTGTGTAGCTGATGGTCCTTAATGGGCCATCAAGCAGGCTAGGCAGAGCTAACACCAACTTGTCTGGGATGTTTCCCAGAAACACAGCACAAATTTGAAATACAGAGCCAATATTCATAACTTCAACTACAAAATGATACATACATATAGACACCATAATCATAACCAGCAACCCAGAACCTGGTCTTAGACATAAGATTTGGTGCCTCTACAGAACCTTGGTTGCAACCATGTTCTATATGGTCCCAGATTATCTCAATAACGTCACAGGGGCCGGCGGGCGCTGGGAATAACTCTTCCCGGAGGGGGCAGGGAACCAGTCCCTGCCCCAGCTCACCATCATTCCACCTCTGCCATCCTCCGAGCGCGCCACAACTCCCCTTCTCCCCCCTCCCTCCCAGGCTTGCCATGGGGTAGCAGAGGTGAGCTTGGGGAGGGGGTTGTAACTTTTTGAGGCGGCAAATTTGTTAATCCACCACTGCCTTCAGTGATATCCCTGCCCTTCCTATTCCTTATTGCACTGAAACCCACCAGCCCATGCTTACTGTTCCCAGCTGCCCCGGGACTCTCAATATCTCTGGACCTCTCTGTCAGCAAGAAGCAGTGCCAGGGAGACTTGCCCTCTGTCTGGAGTCTTCACTTTCTGGGACATTCAGTTGCATTCTCTGTGTTTTAGGAGCCTCTTTGATAATGAGTGTCTGGCTGTGTGTGTTCCCAGCAAAGATGGGGATAGTTAAATCCCTCATAAACAGAGTGTTCTGTACCTCTGAGCACCTGGGGAGCTGCCCCTGTGATTTTATTGGTTTTAAATGGACTGGGCTTAAACTAATAGAATGTTTTATTTTATGACAAATGGCCTATGAATTCCCCTGATATTCCTTGTTTTCATTCCCTTGAGCAGGGTTTCCAGTTTCCAAACCCTCTGTGATCTCCCAGCTGGAAGGAGGGGAAGAGCTGTGGGTCCTGGATCTCCCTGGTTCAGAGAAAAGTGAGATCCTGAGAAGTCCCTGCACAGGTGAGGAACCATCAAATCAACCCAGAAACTGCAAGTGCCTGAGAGAACCACCTGGGATTTCCCACAAAGACTTTGTGAGCTCAGGATAGTGCCCAGCAGATCTCACTCCTGGCTTCCTACAGATTACAACTGACACTTTGGTAGGAGCTCCCTCCCTTCCTACTGAGTGTTTGGATGGGATGTGGGCAGGGCTGGCCTTTGGAAAATGCCACCCTGGGCATGGCACCTCCCCCCATTCCCTCTGTCTCCCATGGGCTCCCCAGGCTCCTCACCCTCCCTTCCCCCCAGCCCCTGCACTGTGCCCCCTTCACTCCAAATACCTGCCCCCCCTCCTACAACCCTTCACTCCTAACTTCTGCTCCCTCCTGCCCCTCCCCTTCTGCCCCTCCCAACACCTGCCCCCTCCTGTGCCCCTAAGCCCTGCACTGTGCCCTTTCACCCCAACCCCTGCCCCTCCCTCCTGTGCCCCAATCCCTGCATTGTGCCCTCTTCACTCGTATCCCCTGCACCTCCTTCCTGCACCCTGAACCCCTGCATGGTGCATACCCCCTTCACCCCAACCCCTGCACCTTAACACCTTCCCCCTCCTGAGCCCCCAATCCCTGCACTGTGCCCCCTTCACTCATACCCCCTGCACCTCCCACCTGCACCCTGGTCCCCTGCATGGTGCATACCCCTTTGACACCAACCTCTGCCCCCTCACACCTCAACGCCTGCCCCTTCCTGAGACCCTAACCCCTGCCCTGTGCCCCCTTTGCCCCCAACCCGGTTGCACAAAGCAGCTGGCATTGCTGCGTGCTCCCACATTGGACTGCTGCTCCTCCGCCCCACGCAGCCCTGGGGGGCTGGGAGAAGGGAGCAAGGAGCCACATCAGGGCTTCTTGCACCCAGGTCACTTTCCCTGCAGGCCGTGTAAGGGGAGGGGAGGAGAGCAGCAGCTCCTGATGCCTCAGTACAGCCCAGGTGGGGAAATGAGGTGGATGCAGGGAGCCCTGGTGTGTGTGTTGGGAGGACTGTGTGTGTATGTGTGTGTGTGTTGGGGGGGGGAGGATATGAAGGAGTGTGTATGTTGAAGGGAGGATGTGAAGGAGAGTGTGTGTGCCTGAGTGAGTGAGTGCGCTGTCTCTTTAAGAAAGCTCTCAGGGTCAGGAGCCTGACTCTGTTCAGACACAAGGAGCTGGCAGCAGCTCCAGCCCCAGAGAGGCAGCAGCACACGCAGATTCCCCCTGTCCCGTCACCCCAGCTCAGTGGAAATCGGGTACCCGGGGAGGGGGACACCCCGCCATCAATCAGCACCTCTCCCCGCCCCTAGAGCAGTCAGGAAGATGCTCCCAGTCGGGAGTGGACAGGGGCGACTCCGGGGGTGAACAGAGGGTGGGGGAACAGGAACAGCAGCAGCTGCACAGGTGGAGCAGGGCGGAGGAGGAGCCCCTCTGCTCCGGAGCAGTCACCTGGCTCTGACGCTGGTCGTCCAATTGCCCCCTGCAGCTCGGGTCTCTCCCACTTCCCCACGCAGCTGCTTATCTGCTTCCCGTGCCGCTTTCATCAGCCCAGCGAGCCTCTCGGCAGCAGGTCAGGTGGGAATCCAAACCCTGCGCCCGGCACCCCCGTGGGTGGGGAATCCGACCGGCCTACCCTAAGGGCCGGTCCTGGGTAGGGAGCAGAATTGATCCCCTCCACTGTCTCCTATGGGGAAGAGTTTGGGGGAATTCAGCCCCGATTTTTATTTTCTGTCTCTCCAGCACTTACTTGGGTTTGCTCTCTGCCTCCATCCCCAATTCTGAGATTTCTCTTCTATTCTAGCCAAGAAGCCAGAAGGCAGCAAAGCAGTTGGTCGGTCCCCCCGGAAGAAGACGGAGGAGAAGCAAGGGGAGAAACGGAAAGCAGCTGAGCTGGATAACAACAGGTAGAAGGTACTGACGGCTGGGTGGGGATGGCTTCAGACCACTGAGGGAGCTGCGGGGCAGTTAAGAGACAAGGAAAACTAAGGCACATTAGTGTTCCAGAACAAATCTGAAGCAGAGGCCATGTGCTGTGCAGAGGGCAGCTAGTCTGCCACACTGGAGTCTATAGGCCTGATGTAACCTTCCCCTGTACCTTGCGTAGCAGTAGTATTCTCAGGTGACCAGTAAAGCAGCTGTTCCCAGCAGCAAGCAATAGCCAGTCATGCCCTGGGGAGAAGGGCTAAGGGTTGGCCTGGAGCATGCCATTGCCAAGTGGGGGCGCCATCATTATCGGTTCACTTCCAGCTTTTCCACCTTCCATCCAGCCAAGGAGCTGTGGAGACCCAGATCCCCACCCCATGGAGATTAGGCTCCAGAGCTGCCTCCTGGGCAGTTGATCCAGCGATTGGGAGGGAAGGGAGGTGCTTCCTCTAACTCAGCATTGTGGGATCTGCTCACTCTCCACACAGTACAGTGGGATCCAGGGACATAGGTTAGGGGTTTGTTACACAGGAGTAGGAGGGTGAGATTCTGTGGCCTGCGTTGTGCAGGAGGTCAAACTAGATGATGATAATGGTCCCTTCTGACCTTAGTCTATGAGTCTATGAGGTGATGGGGTGGTGAGGGAGAATGAGGAGCAGAATCCTCACCAGGAAGATGCTGAGCTAGCCGAAGCACATGGGGAATTACTGCGAAGATCCAAAACGAATGTGTCCAGCCCCCATGAGCAGGGAAAAGCTGGTGAAAGTTACCACAGACCAGAGAGAGAGTAGGGAAACCACTCGGAGGAGAGAGTGGATGAACCCATTAATTGTCAAGGAACTCACAGGGACCTCAAGGAAACTACATCCCAGGAGAAAATCCTCAGGGAAAAGAGATAGAATACATGCAGTGAGTGTGGGAAAAACTTCCATTACTGCTCAGCCCTTATTTGACATCAAACAATCCACACGAAAGAGAGACCCTATGAATGCTGTGAGTGTGGGAAAAGCTTCAATCATACGTCAGTACTTATTAGACATCAACGAATACACAGAGGAGACAAACCCTATGAACGCTGTGAGTGCGGGAAAAGTTTTACTCAGAGATATGCCCTTATCTCTCATCAGAGAATCCACACAGAAGAGCGACCCTACACATGCTGTGAGTGTGGGAAAAGCTTCACTCAGAGCTCAAATCTTACTACATATCAGAGGATCCACACAGGAGAGAGACCCTATGAATGCAGTCAGTGTGGGAAAAGTTTCACTCACCTCTCCTCCCTTATCTCTCATCAGAGAGTCCACACAGGAGAGAGACCCTATGAATGTTGCAAGTGTGGGAAAAGCTTCACTCATAGCTCAAGCAGCAAAGAATCCTGTGGCACTTTATAGACTAACAGACGTTTTGCAGCATGAGCATCCAACAAAGTGGGTATTCACCCACGAAATCTCATGCTGCAAAACGTCTGTTAGTCTATAAGGTGCCACAGGATTCTTTGCTACTTTTACAGATCCAGACTAACACGGCTACCCCTCTGATACTTGACTCATAGCTCAGGCCTTCTCAATCATCAGAGAATCCGTAAAGGAGATAAACTCCATAAAAACCTTCTCTAGAGCTGTCAGAAGACTTTTTTCTTTAATTCTTTTGACAGTTCCCAGGTAGTGAGCGTTAAGACTGTCTGCATCTTTTGCACACTGTAGTCCCTCACCTCACACACATGAGTTGCCCACTTTTGAAGCCTGCCTGTCTTTGGGGTGAATCCTGTGGTCCTTTCTATCAATTCCATTGTCTTGCAAGTCATGGGAGCACGTGTCCTTTCTACCAGGAATGTCCATCACCCTGTTGTGTATTTGGTTGTCATGGTTTTTGTTCCTATGGCAACTGAGTTAAATTATTAGGGGATAGCCCAGTCAGCTTCAGCCGGTTGGGTGAGCTCTGTGTCTGTAAATAAAATGGTAGTTTTGTTAGCTGTCTGCTGTCTGGCCTCGAGTGATTTCTTCCTATACCGGCTGCCCCCAAGGATATAACAAGTGGCGATGATGGATGGGATTCCGGTGCTGCTCCAGTAACAGAAGGAAGTAGAAGTCAAGGTAAAGAACAAACAAACAAAAAACCTGCTTGTTTGCACTGACTGTAAAAGTGAAACTAAAAATCATGGCTACTCTGACCAGGCCACTGGAACCTTTTGATAAAAATATAGAGCAGTGGCATGTGTATACTGAGCGTTGTGAGCTTTTTGTTATTGCAAATGACATTACAGAAGCGAAGAAGGTGCCAATATTCTTAAGTGTTGTAGGGGCTAAAACCTACTCCCTGCTATGCAGCTTACTACACCCTGTTAAGCCTGAGACTAAATCTTACAGTAACATTGTGGAAATCCTGGGGTCCCATTTTTCCCCAAAACCACTGGTAATTGCTGAAAGATATAGGTTCCACAAAAGAGACCAAAAGGAAGATGAAACAGTTGTACAATTTGTAGCAATTTTAAAAAAGCTAGCAGAACACTGTGAATTTAAAGAGATGTTAAATGAGCCCTGCGTGACAGGTTAGTGTGTGGCCTCTACAGTGAAGCTATACGGAAGCGCCTACTGACAGAGGCTCAGCTTACATTACAGAAGGCTGTTGATATTGCTATCTCCATGGAACTGGCTACAAGGGAGGCGCAATACATGGGTGCATCCCCTAGGGTGCAAAACGTGTCACAAGAACCGACCCACAAAACTGTGCAGAGTCAAGAATGTTACCGCTGTGGTAAGCCGGGTCACCAGGCATCAGAATGCTGGTGTAAGAGCCTGGTGTGTCGACACTGTGGCAAAAAGGGACACACTGAGTGTGCCTGTAAACAAAAGAAAAAGAGGCCTGTGGTCTGGACGACAAAAAGAGGAACCCTGCATACCCTAGAGCAGACCCAGAATGATCAAGGTGACACCTCATCGCAAGAGGAAGTGCCACTGCATGTTTTGTCTTTAGCAGTGGGCTCACATGAATACTGGGTAACCCCGTTGTTGGATGGCAAACCTATACGCATGGAACTGGACACCAGTGCAGCCGTCTCGCTGGTCTCTGAGACTGTGTATAAAGAAAAGCTACAGCATCTTCCGCTTAAGGCAACAAAAACTGTTCTGAAGACATATAAGGGAGAAGCTGTGCCCATGTTGGGCACTATTGATGTTAAGGTTGAGCTCAATGGACAGGCTGCTAAATTGCCACTGTTTGTGGTGAGAGGTAACTACCCAGCCTTAATGGGTAGGTCTTGGCTTGGGAAGATTCAACTGAACTGGGCAGAAGTGCACCGGATGACTAAAGAAGAAACCAGTCTAACCCCTATACTAAGGAAACATGCTGCTGTTTTTGGAGATGATTTGGGAAGTATGAAGGGAATCACTGTGACATTGAACATTAAACCTGACAGTCCACCAAAATATCTGAAAGCCCGAACTGTGCCATATGCCATCAGGCCAAAAGTTGAAGCAGACCTGGAGCGCCTGGTCACCAATGGAGTCCTAATACCAGTTACCCATAGCTCATAGGCCACTCCTATCGTTCCAATCGTGAAGAAAGATGGCTCTCTCTGGATTTGCGGTGATTTTAAAGTCACTGTCAACCCAGTGTTGTGTGCAGAGCAATACCCGCTTCCCCGCATCGATGACCTCTTCACAGGCCTGGCTGGGGGACAAAAGTTCAGTAAGATTGATCTCAGTCAAGCATATTTACAGATGCACGTCGATGAAAAGTCCCAAGAGCTGTTGACTATTGTGATAGACCCTTCGGAATAACGTCTGCTCCCGCCCTGTTCCAGAGGGCTATGGACCAGATCTTGTGTGGCTTGTCAGGAGTTCAGTGCTATCTGGATAATATCCTGGTCACTGGAAGAAATGAAGAGGATCACTTAAAGAATTTAGAGGCTACCCTACAAAAACTGGAAGAGTATGGCCTACGAGTTCGCAAAGACAAGTGTGAATTCTTCAAGCCCTCTGTTAAATATTTGGAACACATCATTGATTCTGCAGGTCTTCATAAGGCCTCTGCAAAAGTTAAAGCTATTGTGGAGGCTCCCCCACCTCGAAATGTAAGCCAACTGCGCTCGTTTCTAGGACTACTGAACTATTATGGAAAGTTCATCTCACAGTTAGCCACACTGCTAAAACCACTTCATGAGCTCCTTGGGCAGAACAAGGCCTGGAAGTGGACTGAAGCCTGTAATGTTGCATTTAAGAAAGCTAAGGATGCATTGCTAAATTCTGAAGTTCTAACGCACTTTGATCCATCCTTACCCCTACAATTGGCCTGCGATGCCTCCCCTTATGGAGTGGGAGCAGTCGTGTCACACATTATGCCTTTGGGGAAAAAAGAGACCTATTGCTTTTGCTTCACGCACTCTGAGCAAAGCAGAAACTAACTACACCCAAATCGAACGTAAGGCATTAGAAATTGTTTTTGGAATTCGGAAGTTTCATCAGTACCTGTGTGGGCGAAAGTTTACTCTTCTCACAGACCATCGACCTCTAACATCAATTTTTGGACCCTACACAGGCATTCCCCCATTAACTGCTAGTCGTATGCAACGTTGGGCATTGTTACTTTCAGCACACACATATAAAATCAAATATCGAAAATCCACTCTGCACGTCAATGCAAATGGCCTCTCAAGGTTGCCTTTGCCGGTCAAACATCAAAATAGTGCCCCCCAAAAAATCTTCTACTTTAAACAGGTAAAAAATACACCCATCACTGCTACTCAAATAAAAAAGGCAACTCGCATTGACCCAGTATTGTCCCAAGTTATAAACCTGGTAATGCATAAAAAATCTCAACAAACCTCTCCGGTCTCACCCAACCTTATTACCTACATGTCCAAAAAAACAAAATTATCGGTCCAATCTGGCAACGTATTCACATTGACTTCGCTGGCCCCCTTGAAGGAAGCATGTTCTTAGTGGCAGTAAATGCCCATTCTAAATGGCCAGAAGTCTCTATAATGCAGTCCACTACTGCAGAAAGTACTATCCAAAAACTACGAGGACTCTTTAATCATTTTGGTCTGCCAGAACAACTTGTGAGCGACAACGGACCGCAGTTTGTCTCTCAGGAGTTTCAAAATTTTATGAAGCCAAATGGGATACACCACATCACCTCAGCACCATATCATCCATCCACCAATGGATTAGCTGAAAGATTTGTACAGACATTGAAACAAGCTTTGAAATCAGCAAGGGGCCATACCAGTGTATAACAGAGATTGGAAAAATGAAACTTAATCAGAAGGTGTTCAGCGCCTAACACGGCACCAATTTGGCCAGTTAAAAAACCTGATGGTACATGGAGGTTAACTACTGACTATCGGGGGTTAAACAAAATGGCCAAACGAGGGGCACCCGTAGTGGCGGCTTACCCCGAACTGTTGGAGGTGATAACCCCTGAGATGGAGTGCCTCTCAGTACTCGATGTGGCAAATGGCTTTTGGAGTTTACCCTTAGACCCAGAGTCTCAGTATGGAACATCTTTTGTATTCCAAGGTATGCAATACTGCTGGAATGTTTTGCCAATGGGGTACTGTGACGCACCAACAATTTTCCATACTGTAGTAAGAAATATGCTGGAGAAAGAGGGGTTACTGCAGATGGGAAGAATTGTTCAGTATGTAGATGATATTTTAATAGTCAGTAAAACAGAGCAGGAACATGAACAGTTAATGCGGCAGCCGCTAACTTGCTGCCAAGCTTTCGGCTTAAAACTTAACCCCTCGAAGTCTCAGATTAAACAGAAAGAAGTGCAGTATCTGGGAATTCGACTCAGTTCTGGGGGAAGATCTGTGGATAAGGAAAGAGTAAAGTGCATTGTTAACCTGCCCATGCCGGTGGATACTAAGTCTCTGCAGTCCTTTTTGGGGCTGACTAACTTTTGCAGGGAATTTATGGTTGGATATGCTGAAAAGGCAGGTCCCCTGTATGAGGTACTTAAAAGACCACAGTGGACATGGACAGAGGAGGCAACTAAGGCGTGGGAAAGTTTAAAACAGGGATTAATGGAGGCACCTACCTTGGCCGCTCCTAATAATGATTTCCCTTTTGTATTGTATCCTAGTGTCAAAAATTTCTGTATCGTTAGCATGATTGCCGAGAATACAGGGGCTGGGGAAAGACCTATTGCGTACTACAGCAGACCGCTAACCAGTCCAGAAAGCAAACTGGGGGTTTGTGAGCAAACTGCTCTTGCTGGACGCTACAAAAATCCCAGGCAATTGTAGGAGCGAGCAAGGTGATTGTAAAAAGTCACCATGCACTGGGAAAGTTACTCAGTCAGGAAAATCTGTCAAAAGGACATGTGAGAGTTGATAAAGCCATTCAATGGGTCTTTGCTCTCATGTCAGAAAATGTTCAATTAGTCACACTAAAAGAACCAGAAATATCTGTATGGGGATTGACTGTAAAGGGTAAAAAACATATATGTGAGCCTCAAAGGGAATCTAGGGCCCACCCTGTGTTTAAAGCAGTCCCAATTGACCAAGTAACTGGAAAAACCATTTGGTTTGTGGACGGTAGCTTGTACTATGAGGAAGGAGAACGAGTCACTGGTTTTGCAGGAATTTGTTTGAATGGGAATAAACCAAGCGGCGAGTCCTTCCAGTATAAATTGATTAGAGGAGGGACACAGGCTGCAGAGGTGTCGGTGGTTTTGGAAGTTTTAAATAGAATGAAGGGCAAGCAATCCGAAATTGTAATAGGGACTGATTCTGATTATGTGTAAAAGGGTACTACTATTTACCTCCCGTGGTGGCAAAGTACGGGGACCGACGGCTCAGAAATTAAGCACAAAACCCTATGCCAGCAAATAGAAAAATTGTCACAACAGTACAAAAAAATCCAAATGGTCAAAATAAAAGCCCATCAGAAAAAAGGACCCTTACAGTGGGGAAATGAACAAGCAGATACATTAGCTAAGGAGGCAGCCCTTACCAGCGCACTGTGGGAACCAATGCCTGTGGCAGTGACCACTAGAGCATAGGCAAAATTAGAACAGGAAAACGAAGCAAACCACTGGGAAGAGATACAGGTTTTACAAGAGCTTCAGGCAAAAGATGATTCAGTACAGCAATGGATAATTGAGTGCCCTTCACAGTGGCAGGGTGTCCCCTTAAAAAAAGAGGGAGAGCTTATTTTAGCTAAACCAGACAATGACTGGGTTATGGTAATCCCACAACAATTGAAGTACCTTCTGTTAAAATGGGTGCACGGGTTGCTTGTGGGAGGTCACCCCAAACTAGAGGAAGCATTGGAAAAACTTGAAAAATTGGGCTGGTGGCCTGGAATGCAAGAGGATTTAAATTTACATCTTCACAGCTGTTTAACATGTGCCAAACAGGACCCTGCTAGAAGGAAAAGACAGAGAGAATTAATGCACCAGGCGCCAAAGGGCCCCCTTCAACGGTTGCAGGTTGATTTTGTGGGACCTCTACCTACCACTTCTAGGGGAAACAAATTCTTGTTTGTAATTGTGGATAGTTTTAGTAAATGGGTCGAAGCCTTCCCTACAAAGAAAGAGTCCAGTGCGGTCGCTGCAAAAATGTTAATAGTGGAAATTTTTCCAAAATGGGGTTTGCCACACAGCATTGATTCTGACAATGGTCCCGCCTTTATTGGGCAGGTATACCGGGATATGGGTACCTGGGCCGGTGTTCCCCTACTGCTACACATTCCCTATCACCCTCAGGCAGGAGGACAGGTAGAAAGAATGAATAAATCTTTAAAAGTTGAATTGTCTAAAGTCTGTAATGAATTAGGAACAAACTGGGACATGGTACTCCCATGGGTTCTTATGAGGATCCGTAGCCGGCCAAACCACATGACAGGATTTAGCCCATATGAAATTCTTTTTGGAAGACCTATGCCAGGTTGGGAAAACCTGTTTTACCCTCCAGATTGGGAAACAATTACAGCACTGGCAACCACCACCTGGATGAGCAGTTTTAAATATTGGTTGGGCACAGTTCAAGGCGCAGCTGCAGCGCAGCAGGCTGCAGAACAGCAAAAAATGAATCAGGCTTTTAATGAACATAGTAACATTAAACAATGGAAAATTGGAGACCAGGTAATGGCAAAGATTGAACCAGGTCCTAAGAAAAAATTTCCAAAGGCAGAATGGTGCGGGCCTTGGCCCATTCTGGAAAAATTAGGACCCTCCCTATACCTGGTTGATATAGACAAACAGCCGCGCTGGAAACATGCCATGCAATTGAAGGAATATAAGGGTTAAACATGTATGCTACATGTCTTTGCTTGCTTTACAGAAAAAGATACAGGATAAGCAAGAACGGTAAGTACCATGGAAACCTTCCAACTAAATAATGGAAGTTTTACAAGCTTTAACCTCAGAGCTCCCTTTGCACCCCACTTGCTATTGTACATGGCTTGGGGGCAGTTGAAACGCTTTGAATTGTCTAGACCTTACCCGGTCAGACAATTATGTGCAAAAGGTCAGTTTACTTGGGGTATTGGTAATATGATCACCATCTGGTGGAATGACAAGGACACTTCCGTGTGGATACTGGACCAAGTTGGAAAACAGCTGTTGTGGATGTTAGGCCCAGGCATCTCATGGATTAATAATGTACCCACTGTCCCTTTAGGGACAAGATTCCTGTTCCTAAATCCACTAAGTGATCAAATCATACTGGATTTGTTAAACACAGATTACACCTGGGAGAAGCCTGCAAAAAACAAACAAAAGCTGGTGTAAATTGGTCCTATATCATATATTAAATACTATGTCTATGGAATATTGCTGCTAAAAACAAAAACAAAAAAAAAAAAAACCAAAAACAAAAAAACACACATTTACTATGTACCCATAAAAGAGAAGCGAGTGTTGCTTTGTATCTTTACAGGTTAAAATGCCAACTTGGATATGGATCGTGGCAAGCTTTTTGGTAGCAGCCCAGAACTCAAGGGGACTGGTCGATGTCATCAAGATCAACTGAACACATTCGGTGACCAGGACCTTCCGGGTAGAGACAGCAGACAACCCGGATGGATGGGAGCAAACAAGTCAGCAGCACCCTCTCAGGACTGTGTTAAAGTTGGTGTGTGAAACTGAAGGAAAGCAACAAATGGAAAACATCCTCAGGGTGTCACCCTTTGCAATTCTAATGGCGTGGGGATGGACAGCTAAGAACAGTAGCCAAACTCAACGTGTTTCCATCCCACTGCTGGAGTATGTGCAAAGATGAATTGAAAAGGAACTGATTTTAAATGAAGAGAGACAGGGGGAGTATGCATGCTGTTGGAAGGTTGATGTTGTTGTTAATTGTAATCCCATTGATATTACTGCCCTTCCTCACACAGATTCCAACAACGGCTTTCCTGGTACTGCACCACAACACCATGAACATAATTCAAATAAGGAAAGGAAGCGAGCCACTCTGAATATGGAGCGTGCTCTAGTGGCACCAAAGCAAATCATGGAGGGATATCTTACAGGAATGGTGGGGGAGGATCTTACCCTAACATGCATTATACAACCACACTTACTTCAAACCAATACAGTCTCTTTGGATTGGTTTCGAGCAGTAAACCTAGTAATCAGTTACATCAATGGACAGGTAAAAACATACGGGGATTGGTTAGATAGAGTGGAATTTACAAATGTGCAAAACAAGTGGAGTGCATCAATCCGCATTCGCAATATACAGCTAAAGGATGCAGGTCTACATACACAGGGACTTGGTCTATAAACCCAAGTATCAGTAAATGCATTTATCATGTGCAGGTTTGTGAGGATGCCTGTCCCACTATAGGCCCCACACCACCTCCTTCCTTTCCTCCACACATTGATCCTAGCTTAAAGAAAGGATGCCCAGCTATACAGCAGTGGCCTGTATCCAGAATTTTCCTACACCCCACTGTAGAATATATGGTAGAAAATGTAGGATGGCTCTATGTGCCACTAAAACTAGATTTTGCAGGAATGGCCATGCCAGAACAATGTCCTAGCCATTATAAAAATGGGTTTAACTCTGAGCTGCAAATGCAGTTACAACTTTGTAAGGGATCTCAAATTATCCCACAGCAAAATAAATACAAAAGAGATATATTAGGGACAGCCCTAGGAGGGTCTAGCCTTGGCATGTCCCTATGGAATTTCGGCGGATATTGAAAATCTTAATTGGAAAATAAGCACCGTGGTGGATGGAATAGGTAAAGCAGTTAAAACAGGGGGAGGAGTTAGTAGCTTATTATTGGACCAACATGCAATTACTATTGACAATATGCATGTTATTGCACAAGGGTTTCAACACCTAAATGCCACTGTTTTGTCCCTTATTAACAGCATACAAACTAATGACGTTTCATTGGCAGTGGCCTGTACAGCCTATGGCAATAGGGTAATAGAGATAGTACAGCAAAGTTTGCTGCAGTTGCAGCTTCAAAATTGGCCACATATCTTAAACCATGCAACCATCATGAACCAAATACAACAACAGGGCATAGACCATATGATGCCTATCTTTCTAGAATTTGCAAAGTTTGATAGCATTCCTAAATGAAATCAAGGAGAATGTAAGTGCATACACCTCATGATGGTGGTACCTAGATGGATACAGGAGCCAGTTAAAGTATACTATGCTAATAGTGTGGGGATGCTGGTGAATAAAACATATGTGCAGCATTACCCCACTGTGCATTTGGTAATGGAAACTGGCTCAGAAATCAATCAAGCATGTTGCACAAAGCATAATGGCTGGTGGCTGTGTGAGTGCTATGCCAAAATTGACATTAATGCAACTAAAAAGGCTGGGCACAACTAGTACAAAAGGAATTGGTTAATGAGGTTAATTCAGGATATGGCCTGTGCCATAGGGTATCACAATTTTTCTATAAATGGCAATATCTGCCCCACAAGTGAGGCAGGATTCTGTGTGCCTGTAACAGGCACTATTCAAATAGGAGCCCATGCCTTTTGGCCAACAAAAAAGGTTAAGGCTGTCACTGAAATGGTCATTATTCATGAACACCTGCAAAGCTTATTGGTGGATCTGTTTCCACCCGTGAAATTCTTACATTTAGATATACATGAATTAGTGGCCAGATCTAAGGAATCTCTCATACCAATAATCCATTTAATTCAACAGCAGATACGTGAAATTGAAGCGGTGCAACAGGCGGTGGAAACACCCTGGTGGGCAATCCCCGAGGATGTGACTTTACATCCAGTAGTTCGCACTCTAAGCATAGTCCTAATGGGGATCCAGGCCCTAACGGTTGTGGTGTTAATAGGCATGTGCTGCTATATGTTCCGTCAAACAAAAAAAGCCAAGTTGCAAGGTCGAGTAAACAAGGGAATGGAAATGGCAATCAACACTGCTGTGGTGCTCCCAAACAATCATGTCATGGAATAGGGTGTTAAAGCACACTAATTAAAAAATTTGTAACAATCATTTATAAGCTATATACCTACACATAGCTGTAATTATTAGTATATATCACATAATTACATAATATACATATCTGTATTTATATATAACATATATATTCCATATTTTACATTTATATCCTGGGCATAGTTTGTATGTCCTCACGACGCCCTCAATAAAACACCAAATAGGTTACTAACCCCCACATATTTATGGTCCCGGGCCTAACATTCCCAGGCCCAACATAAGGAACTAAGAAATAATTGGATAATAAAATCTGCCTAATAGTCGTATGAGGGAATGTGCAGACTATAAAGACAGATGGTTTAGCCCACTGGGCTATCTTTAGTCCGTACATTATGCTTTTCCGGGATGATGGGTAAACATCCTCCCCATAAAAAGACAAAAAGCGAGGGAATGTAGATAGAGTTGTTTTGATCAAACCAACATGTACAAGGTGAGAGGCGGCACCTTACTACATAAAGGGGTTGTACCTTGCTGCGTAGAGGGGTTGCACCTCAATACGTCAGGTGTGATGTGTAACTTGTTTGTACCTGTGTATAAGAATGCATCCCTGGGGCGGTGTCTTTGTCCGGCCGAGGGGGCAGTGGAAAGTCCCGCCACTGACTGAGCCGAGTCCATTGACCATGGGCGCATATTCGTAGTATGCCCTGAGTTAGGCTCAGAAACCTACAGGGAACTATTATTGTGTCCAATACAGCAATAAACCTGGTCGACATGCCTTCGTACTTTACTAGACTCTGTGGTCATTGGGGGTTCTCTTCGGGTCTGCTGCGTCAGCTATCTGCAGAGCTGGGGCAGCACACAGAGGGAACACACGCACGCAGCCGAGTGATATCAACAAGGAGAAAGCAGAGCACCACACCGGTAGCACTTTGACAAGTTCACTGGTGGAAAGGGAGATTAAAAGAAAACTAACACATATGAGAAGATTCTTTAAGCTTTGAGTATTTATTGTTACCAATGAGAATGAAATTAAACACACAGTTTCTCTTTAATGAAGAAGAGACTTAATTATGTGATCAACTGAATTATATTTTTCTTTTTGTTAGTAATATAGGAAATGGGGACTAATCCTGAAAAGCTTCTTTGATGTAACTTACCCCCTTTGGCCTAAAATGTCCTGATGTAAAACCTCACTCCAAAGGTTGGGGTGGGGGAATGTGTGTGAGAAACAGTGTAGAGGAGAAAACTGACTCAGTATCGATTTTCATGATTTGTATTTCAAAAGGAACTTATTTTGATTAGGTTCAAAGTCAATTTCTATGTAAGCATTTTAGCAAAAAGGTGGTGGTCAGGGAAAGTGTGGGGAAGGCAACCTAGTGACAGATGATGTGGAAAAAAGCTGAAGTACCCAATGCTTTTTTTGCATCGGTCTTCACAGACAAGGTCAGCTCCCAGACTGCTGCACTGGGCAGCACAGTATGGGGAGGAGGTAAGGAGCCCTCAGTGGTGAAAGAACAGGTTAAGAACTATTTAGAAAAGCTGGACGAGCACAAGTCCATGGGGCTGGAGCTAATGCATCTGAGGGTGCTGAGGGATTTGGCAGAGGTGATCACAGAGCCACTGGCCATTATCTTTGAAAACTTGTGGCGCTCCCAGATGATTGGAAAAAGGCAAATCTAGTACCCATCTTTAAAAAAGGGAAGATGATTTAAAGGGCCTGGGGATTTAAAGTCCCTGCCCCCTTCCAGTTGAGACCCCGGCCTCTGCTCAGTACCCGGCCTTGCATTCCGGTAAGTCCCTTAAGTTACTTTCACCTCTGTCTGTCCCATGCTGTATCTGATCTCTGATCTTTGTTCGCCCCCATTCCTGTGCCCCATCTCCTCCTAGCACCACCACTTTCAGCTGCTCCAGTCCAGCCTCTTCCTGAGTCCTTCACTTCACTGCGACTCTGGGCTGCAGCGCTCACTGGGACTGGGGCTTTCTCCTGCTGGAACTAGCCCCTAGTTTTCCATTTGTGCATCATGTGTCCACATGTGCCACGGCTGGTTCAGATTTGGTTCAGAGCTGACCAAGATGGAAGGTCGAACCCAGGAACCTTCTGCAGAGGATCCGTCACAAGGTGCTTACTGCAGAAGCCTGGCAGAAGTTACCCCTTGCTGGCCCCCGCCCTGTGCTGCTGCACACACATCTCAATTGAGCAGCTTACTAGAAGTACGACTGCTGCCTTGCCGATGTAGCCCAAACTGCCCACGGAGCTGTGCCTCTCCCTCCCATTTCTAGCTGGGTCTCAAGCCCCTGCTTCAGACATGCCCTAGCCCTACCCAGTCTACCCCCTCCACACCAGCCCCTCCCCCACATATTCTGACCAATCCCCCACCCCACACACTCATGTATCTGAATTATTCCTTTCCTGGATTTCAGATTATGAAATGTGTTACCTTGAAACCCCCCTTCTTCCAGATCTCAGCTCACATGAGGGGCAATGCCAGGGTCCTCCAAATCCCAGGATATATAGGGGGCAGGGAGAGTGGAAGGGGCCCTCCAGATCCAGCACGTATGCAGAAGGGGAGAATACAAGTCTGAAAGGTCCCTCCTGCCCCTCATCCCAAATTCTTCTGTTCCCCACACATAACCCCTCCAGTCCTCTGCCTTCCCCATTAAACCTCCCATCCCTACCTGCAGACACAACCTCCTCTCCCCCTATTCCCACCCATGCTTGCACCCCTACAATTTTTGAGAAGTCGTCTGCTTCAGAGATAAAATGTGATATTTATTATGTATTTTGATGTGCTGAATTCAAATATGACAATTAAAACAACTGATTGGCTACCGTTTCTAAGATATTTAAGTTTTTACATTTTATGTCTAGGTATATTGTGTAGATAGTAGAGTTTTAATCATAAATTGTAAACCTAGGTCTTTTCATGTGTTTATGGTTGCTTTACATGATAATATTTCACCTGTCCTGTTTATGTAACACTTTACAAATCAGCAAAAGGGTTATATAAATAAAATTTATTATGAAACAAAAGGCAAAAAAATATTATGTACATAATTTAGTCCTATTCAGTGTCTACTCAGTGCTTCTTGGCTTGTCTCTTGTATTCATTAAATGGAGCATCTCTTGTCACTGTCCAGCAATAGTCTGCAAGCATTGATGGGCTCCATTTGCCCTGATAGCGTTTCTCCATTGTTGCAATGTCCTGGTGAAATCGCTCGC